>VDFB02000015.1:480958074-481186661 GCA_007258455.2 Sequoia sempervirens | reverse complement strand
ATTTGTTCTTATTATATCATCATTTTGGAAGTAATGACCCCCTTTATTCTTTACCAATTCTTTGTGTGATCTGGCTAATAGTGAGTGATACTGCATGCATAGAGGAAGGAGAAGGGATGCTTATGAGAGATTCCTTCTTAACAATCCTAATCCATTACAGCTAGTTGAATATCAAAACCTACCTAGAGAAGAAGAAGAAGAAGATCTGCACAACTTTGTTGATGCATTTCCTGATCTGAATAGCTCTGAAGTCTCCTCTAAAGACCAAAATCAGCTTGGGAACTCCTTTTCTTTGGAACTACATCAAGTAGGAATGGGTGATGCAAATAGGAACAAACCTAACCAACTAGCTTTTCCTTCCCCCGTTGCCCATCAGAATGAAGTTGACAACATCAAGAACATCCATACTTCAACACTCCCCAAGTTTTATGGGCTTGTCATAGAAGATTTTGATACCTTTTTTTTAAGTTTGACATACTTTGTAGGAGTTATGATTATACTATTGATTCCCATAGTCTTAAGCTAGTCCTACCACTCTGAAAGAGGTTGCATTCAGATGGTTCATGAGCCCAGGTAGAGATACTGTGGAAACTTGGGAAGACATGAAGACAAAATTCCTTGACAAATACAATGAATATTACAAGGGTAGTGACATGAGAGGAGGTGACATTTTTCAGGATGCAACAAAAGGAAAATGAGAGACTAGAAGATTATATTGCAAGGTTTCTATTTTTTCTACAAAAATCTCCACACCATACACTTATTGAAGACTCACAAAATTTTCATTTCCTAAGAGGAATCAATGATAGCTACACTGATGCCTTATACCTCATGGGAGGAGGAGATATCTCCCAAGTTCCTTCAGAAGATATCAAGAAAATATGCCAGAACTACTCTAGGGAATCTTCAAAGAAAGGGAGAGCTTCACAATCTTCCATGGGTAAGTCAACTACTAGTGGAGTTTCAAGAATGGAGATTACTCATTTGCTAGAAGACTTGAAGCAAGACATTATAAATAATCTAGCTACTCAATTAGATACACTTCAGGCCAAGAAGAAGAAAAAGGAGGTAGAGGAAATGTTGATTGATTATTGCCCCCACTATAGACAAAAGAAGAGGGATTGCAAATGCAAGATGGTAGCTATTCTTGAAAGAAAGAATATTCCACCTAAGTTCAATCCAATCCAAATTGAAGAAGACCAAGTCTACTATGTTGCACAAAGGAAGCTTTGGGCTCCAAGACAAGGTATGCCACCAGATCCGCTATCTTATGTTGGGCCATATTTTAATACCTATTCATCTGGTAACCAATGGAAGCCTCCATATCCATCCAGTTATGGAGGATATCCACCATAGCCTTGGAGTAACCCTAAAAATTCTTGGCCCAATCATGAAAGATCTCCACCCTAGTGGAAACAACCTTAGGGGAATTGGCAGCAATTTCAAGGGCATTAGCAACCACCTCCAGGAAATTGGCATCAAACAAATCAATGGACAGGAGGACAACAATGGCCTACCCAGGCTACCAGTTACATGTAGCCACCTTCTCACCCCGAACAACCTGCTATAATACTTCCACCTACTAATCCAAGCTTAAATGCACCTAATCCTACTCAACTACCAACTTAGCCCACACCCAATCCAAAATAAAAAGCCACAACAATAGCCTACATATGTTGTGAGTGTAAATGGCATCCACTTGTGTTTAGGAACTACTCTACTAGCCCCTTCCAAACCCATTATCACTGAGCTTCTTATGGAAGAGGAAGAAGAACCTCTGAATGATCCCATTTAGCCAAGTATACCTAAAAATATTGAACTAGTCCAAGTCAAGTAGACTAAACAAGAACCACCATTTCCTCAAAGATTGGAAGTTTCCAAGAAGAAGGGAAAAAAGGAGGATACAAATTTTGATATCTTGGATCAACCAAAGCATCTATGTGTCCAGATACCTCTATTTCAGGCCATAAAGGATGTTCTAATCTACGAAAAGGAAATCAAGGAATTATTCCTCAAGAATCTAGGTAGTTAAAAGGACCCAACTATAGTTCATGTGGTGGAGTAGCTAGCTAACATCATGCTAGGAAAAGTAACTACCCCAAAGTATAATGACCTAGTTACTCCTGTGGTAGCAATTGTTATAAATGAGGTCCAAGTAAACAATGCTCTGATTGATTTAGGGGTAGCAATAAATTTAATGACCAAAAAAATCCTACAAAAACTAAACGTTGCAAACATGAGATCTACTCCTACTGTCCTATAGCTTGCTGATAGCTCTACTATTAATCTTGATGGTGTAGTGGAGGATCTTGTGGTAGTTTTAGACTCCTGGGAGTACCCAACAGATTTTATGATTCTTTCTCCTAAAGCTACACTAGGGGGGTACCTCATTATTCTTGGAAGTCCTTGGTTAGCAACTACAAATGCATACATTGGATGTCGGTTAGGTGAAATGACCATTTCAGATAGGAGGAGCACTAAAAAGTTTCTTCTTTATCCTTTTACTTAGCCATCTCATGATGAAGATAATCTCATATGGCCACATGTTGGTGAAGAGGATGAGAAAGTTAATTATGTGGTGTAGTTTATGATGCTAGGAAAAATTTCTTTCATGTTGCTCCAAGATGAGGATGAAGTATTGGCTAACATGATTCAAAACCATTATGAAGTTTAGGAGGCATCATCTTCTCATTATGCTACTCGAGTGAAGACACTTTTGCCTACTCTTCTTGCAACCATTGTTCTTGCAAATGTTCTTCCAGCAGCCACTCTTCCTACAACCAAACTTCCTACAACAATAGGTATGTCGCATACATTGTTGTCATATGAAATAAAGGTACCATGTGTTAATGAAGCAGCCATGATAGAGTTAACTACACAAGTATAGGTGTCAGAAGGAAAATATTTGAATGTTAATAGTAAATTAAGTGGGCAACAACAACTATTATTAGAAAACTTATTAAGGACCCATCAACATGCATTTGTGTGGGATTATCATGATATGAATGGATTGGACCCTCAACTTTGTACACATAGAATTTATATCATAGATGATTGCACCCCAGTAAGATAGCCACACAGAAGAATTAACCTTGCACATAGAGAAATTATAAAAGGGGAACTACAAATATTACTAGATGCAAGATTTATTTACCCTAGTTTAGATAGTCAGTGGGTGTCTCTATTAGTGATTGTGCCCAAGAAAGGAGGAAAATGGTGAGTTTTTGTTGATTATAGGGAACTTAATGTTTCCACCAAGAAGGACTACTTTCCCTTACCCTTCAATAATCAAGTTTTGGACAAATTTATAGGAAAGCAATACTTTTCTTTTCTAGATGGATTCAATGGCTATAACCAGATCCAAATTGCACTAGAGGACCAAGAGAAGACCACATTTACCTATCCATGGGGGACCTATGCCTATTTGGTACTCCCATTTGTCTTATGCAATGCACTTGCAACTTTTTAGAGGGAAGTCATTAGCATATTCACAGACATTTCTCATCATTGCATGGAAATTTATATGGATGACTTTACCACTTATGGTGTTGATTTTAATCAAGCGTTGGAAAATCTCAAGAGAATCCTACAAAGATGTGAAGACCAAAACTTATCCTTAAATAGTGAAAAGTGCTTCATGATGATGCAGGAAGGTGTAGTTCTTGGCCACTATATCTCCCACAAGGGAGTTCAAGTAGATCTTGCAAAGATTGAAGTAATTACAAATCTACCCACACCTTCAAAACAAAAGGATGTTAGGAGTTTCTTCGGTCATATAAGATATTATACACATTTCATCAAGTATTTCAACAAGGTAGTCGCACCATTGTATACTCTTCTCACTAAAGTTGTTGAATTTCAGTGGACTAAAGCTTGTGATAAGGAATTTTCTGGCTTAATGGTAGCTTTGACTCATGCTCATGTACTCAGAGGACCTAATTGGAAGCTTCCTTTCCACATCCATACTGATGCATCAAATTATGCCATAAGAGTAGTCTTGGGATAGAAAGAAGGAGCTATTGAAAATTCCATTTAATTTGTTAGAAAAATTTACAAGGAGCTAAATTTAATTATATAGTGACAAAGAAAGAAACATTGGCAATAATCTATGCACTGAACAAATTAAGACATTACATAATAGGCTACCAAACCCTTATGCACACTGATTATGCAGCCATTAGATATCTCATGAATAAACCTTTGATCATAGGTAGGTTGGCAAGATGGTTGTTGTTGATGCAGGAGTTTGATATAACCATTGTGGATAAGCTAGGGAAGGCTAATGTTGTTGCAGATTTTCTTTCAAGGTTGACTACATCAGAAGGCAATCAGTCCATAGATGACTCTTTTTTTGATGATCATCTATTCTCCCTTTGTATACAAACACCCTGGTATGCTGACATAGCCAATTATTTGGTTAGAAATATAGTTCCTTCTCACTTCTCTCCAAAAGAGAAAAGGGAACTCATTGAAAAATATTTTCCTTTCTCTTGGATTGTTGTATGTTTGTTTTATATTGGACCAGACCATGTCATGAGGAGATGTGTGAGAGAAGATGAGACATATGAAATTTTTCATGCATGTCACAATGAACCATTTGGAGGAAACTATGCAGCCAAGAGGACAATAATGAAGATTTTGAACACAGGATATTACTAGCCAACACTCCACAAGGATGTAGGAAGGTATACCAGAAAATGTGATAGATGTCAAAGAATGGGTAGACCAACTAGATCTAATGAGATGCCACTTTTCCATCGGGTATTAATCACTCCCTTTGACAAGTGGTGATTGGATTTTGTGGAACCCATTGAACCTCCATCAAATGGTAAGTTTGTATGTTGGTATGCACTGATTATGGTAAGTGGGTAGAAGTTAAGGCCATGAATCATGCAAGAGATAACAAGGTTGCAAATTTTCTTTATGAGGATATTTTCAAAAGATATGGAGTCCCAAGAGAAATAGTGATTGATCAAGGAGCTCAATTCATGTCAACCCTTGCTTCTACACTAGTTAATGAGTACAACATAAGACACAAGAAGTATATTCCTTATCACCCCTAGGCTAATTGCCAAGTTGAGGTGACCAATAGAGAAATTGAAGCGATTATGACCAAAACAATAGATATTCATAGAAAGGATTGGGAAAATAGATTACCAGAAGTTGTTTAGGCCTATAGGACAACCTAGAAAACAACTACAGGCTTCACCCCATTTGATTTTTGTATGGAAAGACTGCTATGATGCCCATTGAATTTGAATATAAGACTCTACATACTGCAATAGATTTGGGGATGGATATTTCTAAGGAACACAAAGAAAGAATCATGTAGATAAATGTTTTGGATGAGATAAGAAGAGTAGGCCTGCATCATGTATATGTAGTGTAGCATTAGAGAATCAAGTGGCATGACAAATTTATCAGGATGAGAAATTCCAACCAAGAGATTGGGCCCTGCTCTACAACTCAAGATATCAAGACAATGTAGGAAAATTGTAGACAAGGTGGCTAGGACCATATGAAGTCACTAACATATTTCCTAATGGAGTTGTTCAGATTAACACCATTGACCCTTTTAGATTCAAATTACTTGTCAATGGTCATCACCTCAGATTATATCACAAGCCAGCTTCCAAAGAAAAGTTCCTGGAGAAATTCACCTAGCATTCAACACTCGAGCTTCCTGCAGTCAAAGGAAGTGGACTTAGTGTCCCTCCTTCTAGATAATTAAGTTATGTACTTTTCATAATAAATAATTCCTCTCTTATGGACATCCATTTCTTCACACATTCACCCATCTGTCACAACATTTATCTCTCTTCCATCATTTTATTCCACCTCACCTCATTCCACTTGATCTTCATTAATTGCTTAATTTATTCCCTAAAAAGTGAATGATATTTTCTCCACAATATTTGCAACGAATCCTCCACATATCTAGTTATATGTGCATTAATTAATATCTTTTAATCATATTTTAAGTGTATTCATTTAATCATTGTATGCTAGTATAGACGTTCACATGACATGTCATTACTCCCTGTCAAATCACCACTCTGATCTCACATGTGTGGACACATGTCCAAATTTAGGTTGGGGGGAGAAAAAGATGCAAATATATTGCCCATGTGTCAATTTATTCTAGGCTATGTTAGAAAATTTAAAATGAGCTGATTTGAAATCTAAGTGAGAGGACGGCTTGCATGTTTGAAGTGACATTAACTACAACCACCATTTCTTCCCATCATAATTATCCTTTATCACTCCTTTTCTTTCCATTATTGACTTTGTCCTAATCTTGAGTTAGAAGCAAAAAGGTGAAACAAAAGAAAGGAAATTCAGTCAATATTAGCACTGGAAACTTAGTAGGTATTGTAGGAAAGATATCACATAGCATTTTTTTATTACAATGGGAGGTGGGTTAATTTGAAATGAACCCACAGCGCATGATTTTTTATTGCAAGATGCACAATTCCTGGCCAAATTTAGAAACTATGGATGGTTAGATTACTTCCTAAAGCTAGATGGCTTTGACGAAAGCATTTCCCTTGAATTCACCCAGACATTTTCTTAAGGAAAATCCATAGTAAAAGGGTTGGAAGCCATGGCAACTAAGGAAAGAATTGTAGAGGTCATAGGGTTACTTGTTGATGGTGAAAATTACCCTTCTTCTAGAGATGCTAGATTAGCAAGGGTCAAATTTATAGAGCTAAACAACCCCCCATTGCACCTAGATATACAAGGTGCGAAGAGAATGTCTTTGCCCAAGCCATGGAAGTAGATAGCCATTTATTTTATCAAATACATCACCTATGAGGGTCGTTAGTTGAATCTTAATTATATGCACTTCAATCTTTTGAATCACATGAGGCACATAATGAGAATGAATGTTCCTAACATGCTATAAAATCTTCTCTCAATCATGGCAGTCAAGACCCAAAAAGGTAAGGATAATTTTGTTTCCCACCATTG
Source organism: Sequoia sempervirens (assembly GCA_007258455.2). Classification (NCBI taxonomy): domain Eukaryota; kingdom Viridiplantae; phylum Streptophyta; class Pinopsida; order Cupressales; family Cupressaceae; genus Sequoia; species Sequoia sempervirens. Next base: position 481,179,689 of record VDFB02000015.1, on the reverse strand, counting down.
TCTGATTAAATTGCTAGTTGAGAAGTCTCTACATGATGTATCTAGAATGACCTGGGAAGATTTTATAAATGTTAATCAAATTAGACCTGAGCACTTGCAACCTAGGGCCTTACCTCAACTCCATAGGTTTAGCAGGATATTGAGCATGACTGAAGCCACTCTCGATGCTTCAACCTCTGGTGCAGCCTCTAGTGTGAACCCTCCTACAATAGAAGAATCCATAGATATTAGTTCTTCTGAATCAAAGCACTCAGAAAAAGAAATCTCCTCCTCATATTTTTATGATGACACTCCACTTGGAACCCTGATGAAAACTAGTGCATAAAAGAAAGAAGTAGAAACGAGAAAAGGGAAGGCTAAAACATGGCTTGTAGAAAGAAAGGTGCCATGTTCTAAGAAGAGGAAGTCTAACATTGTTCATCCTATAGCCAAAGAAAAAAGTGAGAGACCTCCCAAGAAATCAAGACCAGTTGGGCCTGCATTTGGTACAACTCCATAAGAAATCCCTAAACCTGGTGAGACATCACATGAGGACCCTAAAGCTCCAATGGGGTAGGAGAATGTCAAATAAGACATATTTGGGAGAGTAGCAAATATAATTTTTCCCAATCTTGCTAACATTGTAGAAGATTTTGAGGAAAATCAAGATTTATTTCAGTATGAGCAAGAAGTCCTATAGCAATAGCCAAAACCAGAGCAGGAGTTCCTACAACCACAACAAAAATAAGAAAAAGATCCCCTACAACAAGAAGTGGGAGAAGAAACAATAGCCACATAGCTAGAGATGACTGGACAACCTAAGTCCTTGCAGATAGTGCTATATGAGGAGCCACCATCAACAAAAAGAATGGTAGGAGTTCATAATCCTCCTCATTTTATAATACATACAGAAAATTTGAAATTGTGGAAAGAAATGCAAAGGAGAGAGGAAGAATGGAAAAAAGAAAAATAGAAGTTGAAGAAGGAAATTCAAAAGAGGGATAAGGAGATTGAAGATAAGGATGCAAAAATTTCCACCCTAAAGCAGAGGATGGATGATATGGCAACCTTGGTACCATAGATTTTGGAATGTAGGACCCCTCCAAGGGTCTATGTTCTACACCTAAAAGAGAAATTTATCTCTTTTAAGATATCAATGATTGCCTTATATTTGAATCCTTTTATTGACACTCTTAATGAATTTTTCAATGCTTATAGGATTGTCTCACCCAAAATGAAGAATTTGTTGTGTGAGCTCTTTATTTGCATAATTATGCTATAACTCAAGACCATGATTGGAATCCACTATTATATGTTGGGGATGTCCAATTGAGTGCATTTATATCTTGGGTGCAAAATGAGATTAGTTGGGACAACAACATGGGGCTTATAAGAAATTGGAGTCTAACATCCCTCTACCCATTAGGGCTTAATCAAGCAACCCAAGGGATATTTACAGAGAATGGCACAAAATGCTTCTTAGACTAGTTATGGAAACAAGATTATGCCTTGGATTGAGGCAGTTTCTAGTGAGTATGAGGTAAAGACAACATCAAAGGAGGAAACTATGAGAAGATGTCTATCACAAATATAGAATAGCCTAACTAATGAGCTGAAACAAGATGAACCCCATTCCATCCACAATTATGCTGCAACACTAAAAATTATTGATAGGTATATTCAAATTGGGAGAATGAAGGGGCGATTTTGGCTTCCCCTGACTTTCCAACCACCCATTCTCATGTGGCCTATGCCAAACTTTAGATTCTACTAGTATGACATTGCTACAAAAAAATAGATATGAAACAGATTTGATAGATTAGGAGGATTCTATTGGGATCCTGATTCACACACCATAGCCACTGATGTTGGAAAGCTATCAATTGCAAATTTTAGAGCTTTGACCAAGCAAAAGAAAAACCCTTCCCCTCTTGGAGGACCAACAAAACATTAGGTTGGGAGGAGTGATGAGCTTAGTTTTTGGTATAATTTTGGGTAGAATCTATAGTTTATTTGGTGGCAGTTGTCATGGAATTTGATGTTAAATTTTGATATTTTCATAATGTTTCCCTCAAACCATAGACATTGGGATTAATCATATCTTTGCAAGTTTTAATGGTATTGGCATATTATGTGGATTATCTATATTGATTTTACATGTGGTTAATGAATGTTCCTTAAAGTGGTTATAGATGTGCAGTTATTGTGCATATTGACATTTCCATGCATATTTAATTTGAGGATGCTAAGCTGAGGAAGGCACCAATAGTTGGACATGCGCCATAATGTCCAACAAAGGAATTGCTCAAGGTCAAAGGAGGTTGATGGTAGAACATTCCTCATGCAACCAAACATAACCACCTTGTAGTCAACTTTAATGATTGAGCCAACACAAGCATTAATTTTGTGCTAGATCTATGTTTGGACTTGCATGTCTAACCAAATTACATGTACGTGTAACCGTTGCCACTCCACTTTCTCTTTTTTCCCTAAATGGCATCCTCCCAATCATGGAGTTGACTACCTTGTATAGTTGATAGTATAAATATAGATTTGATGTTCCTTCCTCAAGAGGTTGCATGATTTGATATTGTACTTTCACTCTCATTTTTTCAGTAATATAGATACATTACTCTTTTGTACTCATGATTTACAGTGAATAAAATAAATTTATGATTTTGAGCATCTGAGTTCTCATTAGTTTTAGAGGATACTTATCCAAAGGGGACCATTCGGTGAGTAATATTTCTTCTTAGTTTAGAATTAGTTTAGTATTACTTACTGTTTAATAATTAGATAGAAATCTTCCACCGACTATTCCTGCAACCACTAGAATTCCATTATGTGGTTGTTCCTATAGCCAAAGAAGACAGAGTAGTGCCTTGTTTGTTGCTCGGATTTCATTCCTATTATGCATTTTAGTTTGATGTAGTTGTTGATTGATGATTGGCATTTATGGTATTAACTTCTAAGCAATTTACTTTTAGCATTGTGTGTTCTTTAGTTGTAGAATGAAATGACTACTTTGAGTTCCTAGTGCACATATTGTGCAGACCTATTTCAATTTCATGTCCCTAGGTTGACAAGTTAAATGCACCTTCATGATGATTGAAATAGTTATTCAGGTTAGATTTCCAATCTCTGAATTATGGCTATAAGGGCTTAGTTATTAAATCATTGTAGGAGGCCAACAATTTTTCCATCTGAAAACCACATAACGCACCTTTACACATTGAAGTCCTTATCAATAAAGTCAAGATCAAGTGAGTTATGATAGATAAAGGAGTAGGTCTTACTATTTGTACTAAAAAATTGAACATAGAATTAGGGTTCTTTGAAAATGTAGTTGATCCAAAGAAAAATATTACCATAAAGGCATATGATGAAGAGGAACACTCATCTAAAAGATTAGTTACTTTACCAATCAAGGTTGGGCATGTGGTAAGGAATGTGGTTTTCCAAGTCCTTCATCTACCTCTGACCTATAAAATCCTCCTTAGAAGACCATGAATTCATGGATGCAAGAAGTACCTTCTACATACCATCAATGCATTAAATTTCCACACAATGGTGTCAAAATCACAATACAAGGAGATCTAGACTGTTTCATGTATTTCCATAATCTAAGCCCTAAAACTAAAATCACAATCCCTAGCAATTGTGAAGCACTTCCTTCTCAAGCATATGTTGATCCTGAGTTCTTAAAAGCATCCACTTCATTTACTGCACCATCAAACCCTAAGGTCCAGATCCATGATATGGGATGTGGAGAATACCATATGGATAATATACCAATAAAAAACAATGTTAATGTAATCTAGAAGGGTCAAACTTCCAACAAGGATGCCAAGGCAGCTGCAGAAGGAACATAAAAAGATGGTTGTGCTTGGATTCAAAGTTTTTGGGATCCTAATGATACACCTACCTTTGCCATATCTACTTCCACTCAAGCTTTTAATATCTATGATAACCCCCTGTTTGAGCAGGACATCTACGATAAACCCACTCTTTGATCATGACCCTGCTAAGCATATCCAACCATCATCCTTCCATCCCACCTACCCTAGGCTAGGATATGAATCTCCTATTGTCACCTCTACTACGCCATCTTTCCAATTCATTAAGGATGTGTAAGCTTCCTTTGATGTTAGCAATACCAAAAAGGATAGTCCCAAAGACTCAGTTGATGAAATTTCCACTCTCATTCTGCAATCTAACATTCTTGTCACTCCATCCACCTCATAGAAATTGATCACAAAGTATCACCCAAAGAAAATAATGAAGATACAGTTCAAGAACCAAAGGTGAAATTATCTTTTCCAAATGAAGATCTAGAATCAAAAGAAAGAAAAATAAAGAAAAGTCCTCTAGCCAAAATTAAAAGTTTTCAAAAAAATAAAAGATAAAATTAGAAGTCAAGAATGAAAGAAAGAAAAATTATGCCCCTTCATTAGAAGTAACTAGGGGAATCCATCAAAAGAATGAAAGCAAGCAAAAGTTGGTCTCCAATTATGCCTCTCCATCAAAAATTACTAGAGGCATCTATCAAAGCTCAAAGTAAAAAAAAGAGCTTGTTGATCCAATGTCTCTATCATTATCGCTCATTCCATACACTCCATTCCATCCATCCATATTCACATATCCATCATATCCCTCCATTAGTGATGTTTGCCAATGTATCTTTGATGACAACCCCTTCACATACTATAACTCATCGGTCACCCAAGCTCCTTTTCCTCTGAAGCCAGGGGGCCCACATAGTGTGCACATTAGGGATCATACCATAACCTCTTTCATCCTCCACATCTATCATCCTTCATATCTTCCACTCACATCCTTCATTCAAATCAGATCCCTTCTTTTGGAATCATCATTCCTACATCATGACAACATCATATGGATTTGGGGCATACCAATTGTAAAAAAGTGATGAGGGAGCAAACCCGAGACACATAAAATGATGCCAACAACCAGAGAACTTTTATTATTATTTATAATGGAACTTCTTACATGCAGAGGATCACAAATCCTCAAGCTCTGCAATACATGCAAATTATAGAAGGGTATGTGCAGGATCATGATGGGCCAAAAAGTGGCAATATGATGGGTATGTGGCTAACGACTTTTTTTTACCCAAAATTGATGAAATGAAAAGGGTTTTTAAAGGAGATTCTCAGCTTTCCACCAATATAAATTATTTTTTACTTTGAATTTAATAACTAATTATTATTCATTTTCTATTCAAATTACGACTAAAGTCGATTCATAGACCGATTGAAAACATCTATAGCTTTCAAAGCTGTATCACATTTTGAATCCAAAACATGTGTCACATTCTATGCTTCCATACTATAGGATTAAAAAATAAAAATGAATTTCATGAAGTTTTGACCAAGTTAAGGTGGTCGGATATAGGTTTTATATTTTTAAAATTTGTAATAAAAAATTCATAATTAATTATTTACTTGGAAAAAAATTACAAAAAAATATGCATCACATTGGGCGATGAGTCATTTACTTATATCTAAAATATTATAAAAAAATATTATCATTTTATTGTGGTTAGGGTGGTCAGACAAACACCTACTTCTTATTTTTTCCTTGAAATTTAAGTACTACTTCATTGAAATTTCAAATTTTCACCAAATAGATTTTTTTTGTTTTAAAACAAACCTAGTAGTTTAGAAACTTCATTCAATTTTAGAACTACAGATTCTATTCTTACATATTTTTGAAATAATATAGATAAATTATTCAAATTTTTATGTCAAGTTACCTAACTTTGATTTTTCTGACTTTTTTGCCACTTAAGGGCCTGCTTTTTCCATGATGATCTTGCACATACCCAGAAATTACAAAAGACCCCCTTTCATAGCATGCAAACTCTTTTCCCCAAAAAGCTACCAAAAATCAGAAATCTCGCCCATAAATAGAGCTCCTTTCCAATTTGGAGCCAAAACAACATTCAAATTTGAGTTTTGGTGGTTTGGCGCCCAAATTACAATTTGAAATTCACATTTGAATTCACATTCAAAAATTAGCACATTTCTAAAAATGCACCAACTTCTGGAAGCCGCAACTTTTAATCTGACTATCAGATTTTCAATGATAATACCTTTTCAGAAAGCTCTCGAAAAGATGATGTGGCTCAAAGTAGGGCCTATGGCCAACTACTTTGGGTTTTTGCAAATTTTTGGGCCCATCTGGAGCCTCTAATGTCCTCAAATTTGGCTTTGAATATTTTAATAACTAAAGGGGTATCCAAAAATGCAAAAACATCAAAGAAACAACCAACAAAAAATTAAAATATTTCTTTTTTTGGGTGATATAGGATTTCCTTCACACCACTAGATGCTCCTGCATCACAAAGGAAGAAAATAGTAGATTAAAGCAACATAATGCAATAAACTCAAATATAAACCTAGACTAACAACAAAGAACAGTGGAAAGATTAAAACATAAATAACATAAAGATCTCACTAAATATCTATGTAATTCCATGCATAACCTCAATTGTCCTTCTCCATTTTTTCATTGTATGATAATTTCCCTCAAATTTCTCTTAAGTGCAAGTATAGCCTATGATAGTGTTATTAGCAAAACATCGAAGATTCATAAAGTAAGATTGCTTCCAAAAGTCATAAGATTTTGGGAGGAGTTGTAATGATGAAATTCAAGCCAATTTATAGAAAAAAAGATTTTCAAATGACAAGCTCAGATTGAAAGATAGACAGACGATTAAGATTGAAAGATTTGATATGCATTGAGACTAGTGTTAGTAATAATGTGAGTGATAAAGCATAAAAGATGGGGATTAAGATTAAATAATAATTTAATCTTTAGTTGAAAGTTTTTGAAACTTAGAAGAATAATGATTGCATGTAAAGGATAAAGATTAGCATAGAGGAAACGATATGTTTGAATGCACGAATTAATTAATTAATTAAATAAATTTATTTAATTAATATAAGTTTGCACACATAAGAATTAAAACTAGATAACTGACTGATTAAGATATAAAGTCTATTCGTCAAAGACAATTAGATATTAAATTAGGACATAACTCACTAATTTAATTAAATCTCAACTTAAGTGGTAAATGAATAATTAGATAATAAGCGATTATCCAATCATGGAAAAATATGCTAGGAACAAACCTTTTTATGAATTAAATAATTATTTAATTCAACATTCAAAATTTGAGGATTAAATTAAATAAATTAAGATTTATTTAATTGACTAGAGAAAAGGTTAAGAATAATTAAATAATTTTAGATGAATGTTTTATTTATAGTTGAAAATGTGATGAGAGTAAATTAAATAAGAATTTATTTAATTTTAGAAAGAGGATAACTTAATTAGCAATGGAATTAAATAAATGATATTTATTTAATTGATTAAGATTGAATTTAAGTAAAAAATGAATTAATTAAATAATTAAAATTATTTAATTAATAGATGAGAAAGGACTTTAGAAAATAATTAAATAATTAACATTATTTAATTATGATAATGAAGGTACGAATTATGAAGAAATTGAAGTCGTAGGCCTAGACCAATTTTCAGAGTCTACATTTTGCTCCTCTTTGATACAATATCATTTCGGCATTGTGTCAAAGAAAATAAGTCAAAACATGCCCTAGTTGTGCCCTAGTGTCAAATAAGTAAGGATATTCCCCCTCAGGAAAAATGATGATTTTTTGAAAAATTCAGAAAAATTTGGAAATTGTCTCAATTAGGTAATTTGATAGCTAGAAGTTTGATGGTGGAAACATAAATGAATTTTGGAAAAGTTTGGTAGGTGAAATGGTTGTTTGAAGTTGGTAAGTAGTGCGTCAAGTAAAGTAGGTGTGAGAAAAACCCTCCAAAAACCTTAGGTATAAATAGAAATGAGGTGGAAAATCAATTCATTTGCACCTCTCAATTTTTGAAATCTTGATTTTTGCTCTGGAGTAGTCAACAAACATGTTGCACATTCCCTACATAGAGCACCACAAATATCACATTCAAACTTTCAGATGGCCTGCCGACATAGGACCCCGGTATGTACTCAGAAACCATCCTTTTAAATTTTGAGTTTCATGCATTTTTAGGCATTTAAACTTCAATTTTCGAATGCATCACTTTTAGTTCAACGCATATGCGTTCGTGTGTGACATATTTGCTCGTGAAATGAGACATATGCAAAAACATGTCTAGGATGATTTTGGCATTTAGGTTGCATGAATGCATTTGTTTAATGTTGCATCGCATTTGTGTTCTTGAGTCGCATGAGTTAAGCACAATGTCATTTTGAATTATGCACCACAATTGTTATTTTGATACACATTTGCTTAACTGTTTGGTTGTTTTATTATGCACCACATTTGTTAAAATGTGATGCATATGCATGACTAGTCGGGTATGTGATTGCTCGTTTGATGCATTTGCATAAATGTAATGCATCTATATGGTTAAATGGTGCATTTGTAGTTGTGCGACACATTTGCAATGTCAAATGATGCATGTGCAATTTTGCAATGCATTTTTTTTAAAAAAAGATGCATTTTCCTATCAAATATTTTGAAATTTTGTGCTATAAAAAGTTGCTTTGTATTTATAACACAAGATATTATTTATGTGTTTGCAGGTTACTTTAGATCTGATTTATTCCTAGGAGTCGAAGCCAACGACATATGAGTTTCAATATCAATTACAAAGCAAAGAGAGATAATTAATATGGAACCTTGGGTTACATCATGTGACATTTATGCCCACCATTTGAGCAAACTGAGGTTTGTTGACTACACTCTATGAGTATTGGAATTTTGAGACTTCCTCTTTCCATCTGTCTGTAGGAGAGGCTACTGTCACCTTAGAGGATGTTTATATGGTTTTTAGGTTTTTGATTAGGGGTGAGAGAGTCTTGTATGATACCTAGAGAGGTTTTAGTGAACTAACTTGATTTTGTGTACATGATGATATTAGATAGCTAGGCATAGAGCACTATGAGATTAGAGCACTATGAGATAGATAGGTATGAACAAATAGATTGTATGTTATGCACATTGATTGGAGGGATTGTTCTACCTAAGCGTCGAGGTCATGGGTTTCCTATTGGGTGGGGTGAGATGTTGGTAGGGATGCTAGATTGATAGGTTATATATGCTTAGGGCCCTTGTTTACTTGCAATGTTGTATTTCCATTTACACGATATAGCTTATAGGGAGGCACAATTGATGAGCTATGGTACCACTCTTCTTATGATATGGGCATGGGAGCACATTGTTGTATTCTTCCCACTAGTTACACCTAAGTTAGATCATGAAGATCCTTATGTTTTTCAATATGCAAGGACCATTTCTCAGACACATATCAGAGACACAGGGCATTTTAGGCATCCTATTGATATCCTCGTGCAATTCATTTGGAGGCCTTACATGGATTGTGTGTGATTTCCTCATGAGGATAGACACCTGACTTTCTGTTGGCAAACACAATATCTGATTGGAAGGATAGTTTCTAGAGTGCACATTATTGAGAGACACCTGCCAGATAGAGTTCTCCAATAGTTTAGTGAGGTTCAAGATGAGCCACGGGGTTGAGCAAAGTTTCCTAGATCTTCCAAGGAGGTTCCTCTGTGGGGGCCACAGATTCCTATTGCAACTACAAAGGCTAATATTAATGCATTATAGCCTATTTAGTGGGGATGGAGCAGTGGAGTAGCAGATCTAGGTTATTGACACTTTGTGGGTAGATCATAGGCCAATCCCATTTATAGATCTAGATCAGGAAGCACTTGTGGAGTGACGAGGGATAGGACCGTGAGGTCATCGTGGTTGTACAAGAGGTGGGGGTGAGAGAGGAGGAGGTTGGAGGGGTGGTGGATGGGGTTGATGAGGTCATCAAGGTCGAGGCCCACATTTGTCACCTATTCATGAGGAGGGGGAGGGAGAGGATGTACCCATGCTAGAGATTGGTGGAGGAGAGGAGGTTGGTGGTGAGGAGCATGTTGCGAATGAGGTTTTCGGTGAAAAGCATGCCAAGGAGGAGGCTGTTAAGGAGGAGTCAAAGATAGATTCCCTTGGTATGCTTGTAGGGTATCAAGATGATGAGAAGGAGGAGGATATGGGTGATCAGGAGAGGGAGCTTCGGGATAGGATTGTGGAGGACTGGGATGTTGATAAGGGAGAAAGACCATCACAGGAGGAGGAGGGTCCCATCAATCAATGACTAGCCAATCTACATGCCAGAATAGAGTCCCTAGAGGAACAAGTTAGAGCAGTGATAACATAGCGAGATGCGATTCAGATTGAGAGGGACAAATTCTACCTGGATAGGGATCAACCAGTAGCTCGGGGATAGGAGATCGAGTAGAGATTTGTAGAGTTAAGATCCCTATGCATTGGACTAGCTAATTCTTTTACTCATGAGTTGGTTAGAGTTGGTGATCGAGAGCACTATTATAGGGACTTGTATGAGTAGGAGGTACCTCCCAAGAGATAGGATCCCAATTATTCATAGGCACACAACAACAGATCATAGAGCAAATAACATAGCAGATCTTAGAGCATAGAGGGGGTCATAGGACCTCACAGATCAGGACCATATGATAGGCCCCTTTTGACACAATGATCATTAGCACCTTCACATCATTATCCTCCTCATCCTCTACATGGGAGTACAAGGAGTTCATATTAGGGACATGTTTTGTATTTATTTGTGGACACTGTATTATGATCATAGAGCCTGCGAGCTCCATGTTGAGAGATACATTATGACATTGTGATGCAAAACTTTTGAGCATTATATGTTAGTGTAATTAATTAATTATTACACTTGCACAAGTTTACTTAGGTAGTATTTTATTTCCTAGGTTATTATTGTCATCCTTATCTTGTTGAGCTATCTTGTTGCTCAAGATAAGATTAGGGTTATACATACATTACTTTTATAAAGCAAATCATCTCATGTAATTAAAAATTATTGAATAATATTATTTGTACATCTTTATGCAAAGCTCTTGATTTTATTTTCTTTTCTCTTCTATGGAATTTTTTTTGGTTTGCATGTTTGATCTTGGTTTCTAACATGGTATCAGAGCCTTGATATGTAGCCCCTTCTCATATTTTTTGAGAAAATCATTGCAGAGTCGTTCAGGATTTCTTGAGGGTGTCATGCCTTGACTTTATTGATGCAGCATCTTGGATTAGATTGATTTTTTCCCTTGGATTCAGAGCACTGGAAAAAGTCAGGATTGGCTTTTATTTTTTTGACTTTGGTCATCTTTTGCTAGATCCATGAGGGTTTCAAGTTTGGTGATTTTTTGCAAGCTCTGGAGGTAGCCGATTTTTTGGAGCATTTTGGGCACAAATGGAGGTCACCATCATATTCACAATGGCAAAAAACACTAAGAATGCCTTTTGTTTCATTGATTTTGGTGAAAGTTGATTCTGTGGCCAAAAAAAAATTGCCAAGGAGGCCGTATGGCCTCCCCAACATGCAGATCGAGGTGAGAAATTTCAAAAAAAATAAAAAAAATGATTTTTTCACTCATCCGCTAATGCCTCCCATTCAAATGAACTCCACCACTACTGCACCACCCAGTGGCCACTAGGAGCAGTGGTCATTGAGTGGCACCCCTATCTAGCATTGTCAGCCTCCTTTCAGTCCCCACAAGCTCCCACCAGCCAGGGTTGGTCATATGGAGGGCCCGAAGCTCGACATCCAGCCCCTAGTCGGCTTCCTAGTGCAAGGATAGATCCTATGGAGGACTAGTGGCTCAACCCTAGCCCCAGCCTACCAACTACTGGTCATGCATAGGACCAGGGGTCAAAAAACATTTTAACCCCTTGGGCACCCTGTAGGCCAGATTGGCTTTCCTAGAGCAGTTTTCACTAAAACAAGCGTAACTTTTGCATACGATATCATTTTTTCGCAAACAAGATACCATTGGAAAGATGGTTCTAAGAACTATTATGTGGTGTAGTTTATTTTTCAATAATTTTCTATTTAGATACATTTATTTCTATTTGAAGTTATATGTTCATTTATTGCCTCTGAGCTTATAAATTTTTGCCACGATCTTCAAATTTTTTCCATCTTTACGGCATTGGAAAGGTATTGAGGAGCTCTATGTTGTTTTCCATGCAATTTTTTTATCTATCCCAGGTTGATCATTATTCCAAATTTGTCCTGATGGGTTTTTTGGAGATTACTTGGATGTTTTTGTAGTTAGAAGCATGAAACTTGAATCTTTGCACTTTATTTCAGTATCACATCATTTTATTTTCTGTTTATGCATATTTTCATTCTCCTTTTACAATCATTGGGTTATTGTAATAAATGAACTGAGATAAAGTTCCATCAGGGGGTTTATTGCATAATAATCTAATTAGAGTGTAGTTTCACTTTGATCTCATCTTGTTATTGATGACAACTTGCATGGGTTATATCTAGTTTCTTAGTTTCTTTTGGCCACATCTTGCTCTAGCTTGACACATATCAAATTCACATCGGTTCACACTTCAGATTGGGAGCCTAAGGTTATTGATCCACATTGGTTCAGATCCATCTCAGTTTGAGGGCCATGTTTTTATGGTTAATGTTCTAGAGTCTTTATGGTACTTGTTCCCATGGAAGAGTTTTAGTCTTAGTTTGGCATCAACATCAAGATACACTGTTTCCAGATTCTATCATCATATCATTTACTATTTCTTCACAAATTCCAGGGTTGTTCTAGTTTGTGAGTTTTCCAGTGTTCCATGGAATTGGGTTTGTTGCATTATTATGATTCCACATTGGTTTCTTGTAGACAAAAGTATCTTTCCTTGCTTTCCAAATTTTGATTCCAATGTTACTCCATAGTGTTATTCCAGTGCTTCTTTGCAGTAGTCATCTCATTGTAGGGGGATTTGTTCCACTGGGTTTTCCTTCTCTACCTCATTATTGCATTTGTGCATGGGTACCTAATCGGGCCTTGTTGTTGGGACCCATTCATGCTTTCTTGCATTCATCCTATCATTTAGGTGTATTCTTTTTTAGTCTCCCTAAGTTGCACTTATGCGGGGTGTTAGTGTAATTAATTAATTCTTACAATTGCATAAGTTTACTTAGGTAATATTTCATTTCCTAGATTGTTGTTGTCATCCTTATCTTGTTGAGTTATCTTGTCACTCAAGATAAGATTAGGGTTATGCATACATTTCTCTTATAAAGAAAATCATCTTATGTAATTAAAAATTCTTGAATAATATTATTTTCACATCTTTATGCAAAGCTCTTTCTTTTATTTCCCTTTCTCTTATGTGGAAGCTTTTTTGGTTTGCATGTCTAATCTTGGTTTCTAACATTATATATATGATTTTTGGAAGTGATTTATATGATATGTAGTTCTTATATATGATTATGTAGTCTTATATTTATGCATTTGTTTTGGATGCCAGTGTTTACCTTATGATGTTGATGCAGCCTATGATGTGATGTTGGTTCTATATGAAGATGTCTGCATTTACTTTTATGGTATCGATGGATGACATGTATGCATTTATGATTATGAGATGCAATGTGATATATGTATTTACAATGCCATGTTAATGTATTTATTGTGATAATATGCTATACAATTTATGATAGTGAATGCATATTATGTCATGGATTCATAGATGTGATTATTGTGTATATTTTTGTGTTTTTCAAATGCAACATATATGTATGATTTACTATGTATATATGTATGAAAATTTCTAAATGGTGTTCCTAACATGAATTCATATGCAAGATGATTTATTTTCTTGTGTGTCATAGGACTCCGTCATATTGCAAGAAAGAAGAAATGTTAGTGTGAAAAAGATGAAAGGTAACATAGAAGACATGGATGCTAGTACTAGAAATCTTCAATGTTTTTCTGAAACATAATAGGTCTTGCATTAAATCATCATTGGGCAGTAATTGTAAAAATGAATATCAAACATTGTGATATGAGATAGGCCAAGGTGTGCAAGGTCATCCACCTACTAAAAATGCAATCGCAGACAAGGAATATCATAACGCATACTAAGGGCATAGTTGCCCTAGTTTTTTTGTTAAGAAAAACCACAAATAGAAAACAAACAAAATACAAGTCATGAGACATCATTGCTTCTCTAAATCCTTCATGGGACATCCTCAAGGAAGCTAGTAACTTGACTCAAAGATAAAGCCAAAATACAGACGACAAGCAATAGTCAAAGAAAAAGAATCCTAATACATCGTTGCTTCTCTAAATCCTTCATGGGACATCCTCAAGAAAGCTAGTAACCAGACTCAAAGATAAATCCAAATGAAAAGATAAGACAAAACAAGCCATAATGTCAATAGCCAATAAAAATATTTGCCAAAATTTGATCATGTTTGTTGTTTAATTGTATGGGGGATTGATAAGATGATTGTTCAACAAATCCTAGTTTTAGGAATGACACATACTATATAATACATTGAGTCTAGTTTTGATTTTGTGACTATCGATATAAGGCATGACAAAGGCTAGTTTCAGAAAGACACATATCGTATAAAATGTTAAGTTTGATTTTGTTGATGTGACAACTTATATAAGGCTATGATGATTGTTTGACACTGTTTTTATTCAAGAAGGATTCATCATGTATAAGACATAGATTGATTGTTTTGATGATGTCTATTTTTAGGAAGGACGCATCCTATAGCAGACATAAGTTGATTATTTTGGTTCTTTCTTTGGAAATTTGTTTGATTTGACTAGATGACCTTGTTGACTTGTTTGTCTTGTTCATGTGTGACTTGTCTTGAAGTTTTAACATTTTTTTGTGCTTGACGACAATGTTTGACTTAGACCGACATAATGAACCCTAAAGGACTGACCTAGTGTGGCCTTGAGGGCTCATCGATTGATGGCATTGCCTACATTATACACACAAAGACCTCGTAGTTCGACTAGAATTTGACTGAAAAGACTGACTAAAAAATATTTGATTGATTTACATATATTAGACATGTGTGATAGTGAAAGTAATGAACCCTAATGGACTAACCTAGTGCAGCCTCAGGGGCTCATCAATTGATGGCCTTACCTATGTTATACATGCAGAGACCTCGTAGTTCGACATGACCAATGACCTTGTCATATAGACAAATGGATTGAGTCATGATTTTATACAGAAAAACCTAAAATAACTGACCTAATGCCTCAGGGTCACATCAGCAGATGGCCTTGCCTATGTCTAGTCGCAAAAGAAACGTAGTTTGATAATGACAAAGACTGACTGGTGTGACTAAATCTGACTCTATTTTTTCTTTGGATTTTTGATATGTTTTTTTTTTTCCTTTTTGAAATTTTTTAATATTTTTTTGTATTTTTTAGAAAATTTTGTATTTTTTTTTTAATTTTTTTAGGGAATTTTGTGATTTTTTTGCATTTTTTTCATTGGTTGCATGTCTTAAAAACAATCACTATAAAAACCAAATGATGTAAGTCAAGTTCCTGTTCCCAGTTAGGTATAAGACCAATTTATTATGAATAGGATGGGATGGGGATATGAAGTCTTCTCAATGTCAATCATTCCAAGTTATGGAAAGGACAACCATTTATTATGAGTGATATGTATAGGGGTGTGGATAGGAAAGATAAGTCATATAACTGAAAAATCAGAGTGGAATGATGGTAGACAAAGAAGTAGAGTTGACTAAACATGGCACCTATTTTACAGGTTTTCACCATGGTACTTATCGAAAGTGCCAGCGAAGTGGTTTTCACTATTGGACAACTTATTTCTCTTTACTATTTTCTTGATTTTCTAATTTTTTTAATGTTACCAAGACACCTGTTTGCTAGGTCTTCACCTAGGTAACGATTTTTTTGATTATTTGATTATTTTGTATTTTTGATGATTAAGGCAAGGCTCTCAAAGGTATCGGTAGAACCTCTTCAGATGAAGGCTGTTGATTGGTGATGACAATGGTTCTCCTTCAAGGGTAGATAGTTGGTATACTCCTGATCCAAATGATTCTATTACAATATAAAGCCCTAACAAGTTTGGTTCAAACTTTCCTTCTTTTTTTTCTTTTTGCTTGATTCTTTAGATTTTCTAGTATGACCAGGTCACCAATGTCAAAATTTTGATTCAAGACCTTGTTGTTGTAACTGTAACGAAGAAAATTTTGATATGCTTGGAGATGATCTAGTGCCTTTTTTCTTTGTTCATCTAGGAACTCTAGCTCATGTAGTCTTAACACACAATATTCTTCATTATCAATATGCCCTTTCAAAGATACCCTTAGGGAAGGAATCTTGACCTCAATAGGCAAGATGACCTCAAAACTAAATACCAAAGAATATGGAGTGGTGTCAGTGGGAGTATAGATGCTTGTGTGGTAAGCCCATAGGGTAGGGTTAAGCTATAAATTCCAATCATGACCAACATCATTGACAATATTTTTAAGGATTCTAAGGATTGTTTAGTTAGACACCTCAACTTGGGCATTACCCTGTGGGTAATAAGGAGTGGAAAAGTGGTGTTGGACATGGAATTCTTCGTAGAGGTGACAAACTTCTTGGTTCTTAAATGGACAACCATTATCTGTGATTATGGATTGAGGGACAACATATCGAAAAATGATATAGTTCAAGATAAACTTAGAATTCTATGTGTCGGTAATGTAGATCATGGAAATGGCTTCAATCCACTTGATAAAGAACTTAGTTGTAGTGATAATGAATTTATGACCATTAGATGATGTAGGATGGGTCTTACCTATGAGATTGAGTCCCCATTGGGAAAAGGGCCATGGTGATGTTATTGGATGGAGCTCCTTTGTTGGTGAATGTATCAAGTCTCCATGTATCTGACATTATTGACATTTCTTGACAAAGATATATGAGTCCTTTTCCATTGTAGGCCAATAATAACCTAGTTTCATAATATTCTTGGCTAAGGTAGGACCGCTAGAGTGGGATCCACATATACCCTCATGTACCCCATGCAAGTTGGCTTGTGCTTCTTTAGTATCAAGACATCTCAATAGGATATTCTCTAAGGCACATCTATAAAGGGTATCTCTGATGATGGTATACTTGGCTAACTTATAGATAAATGTCCTACGTTGGTTGTTCGAAAGGTTAGGGGGTAGGATTTCAGAATGGAGGTAGTCATATATGTCCTTGTACCATGAGGAATTGGGACCAACAATCTCACACACCATGTCGAAATCTGGGATATCAAAGGCAGGGACCAAAAGCTATTCTACCAAAAACTCGAATTTAGGCACGTGATCCCATAATAGTGGTTTACAATTTTTGGCCAAACTGGACACTGAAATTATTATTTTTAACTAAATATTCACATTCGAGCACCTATAGCGGCTAAACCGCGAGGAATTTGAAGATGCTGCAAACTAGAGTCTCATCAAATTTTGTTTGTAGATTCTAAACATATTTTTTTCAAAAATTTTGAATCAAATTGCACTTCTTTTTCCATCTCCCTACTGTAAAATTGATTTTTTTTCGTAAAAATGAATATTTGGGGTGCTAACGACAATCGTATAATGCATTAACTTTTTTCCATGAAGGATAAAATTCTAATTCTTTCCAAATTTATATTTGTAACTATGATATTCAGTGCTTCCACTTGGTTAGATAGTTTTTATTGAATATTTTTTCCTTAATCAAGTTTCAAAGTCAAACAAATTACAATTTAGACACAAGGCGCATCAAGATAACGCCAGAATTTTTTGTATATGTCAAAATTTTTATTTTATTTTTTGTTGATCAAGGACTTCAATATCTGGTGCACTATATTTTACAATTTTTTGATAATCTTCATTTTTCCACATGTGAAGAACAAAGAAATTCATTTTCGATGAAAACCTATGTTTAATAAAACTTTAAAAAACAAATATATAACAAAACCAAAACATATTATAATTATATTCATTGGATAGCTTGTTCTAAGGAATACCATAATCATTTGAAATAAATTTTAAATGAATTCATTTGATCCCCCAAAAGCTAAATCAAAAGTGATTTTTTATCAGCATTTTGATAGGTGTAAAGGAGACACATTTATAGGTAAGGTTTAAAACTAGCGAGGTTCTATCCAAGGGGGTTTGATCTAAGGTGATTTGATCAAACCCTCTTTAATTGGAATCCTTAAAATGAAACTTTTTAAGGCTTAAATCATTATATTTTCTAAAAATATGTGATTTCAGCTAAAATTCGTTCCTCTCAGGAATTGTAAACCACTATTGTGATAGCGCGTATGAATGTGAGGTATTTGATGAAAGACAATCTTGTCAAAATATTCTTTGAAACTATCTTCCATCTGCTTGTATGGGGTGAGCTTTTCATCTTTGGTTTCATAGTCATCTTTTACATGTCGAATTACTAGCTGAGAATCACCATAAACTTGTAGGTGCTTAATCTTCCATTTGATTTCCCTACGCAATCCTATCACGAGAGTCTCATATTCTTCTATATTATTGGTGCAAGGAAAAGAAATTATGAATGACTTAGGAATAGTATCACCCTATGGTATGATAAACTATATGCCAACCCATGAACCATGATTTGTGTGGGACCCATCAAAGTATAACATCCATGTCGTTCCTGAGTCAAGAGCAAAGATGAACTCATCAGGAAAATTTGAAACTAGAGAATGATATTCCTTTATCGGTGCATCAACCAGCTGTTCAACAATAACTTGTCCTTTTATAGCTTTTCATTCTACATATTGGATATCATATTCACTAAGTACCATTACCCATTTGGCCAGTCATCTTGTTAATGCTACTTTGCTAAGGAGATATTTCAAAGGATCTATCTTTGAAACAAACATTGTTTGGTGGTTTAACATGTAGTTCCTAAGCTTTTGAGTAGCAAAAAATACTACAAGACAAGCATGTTCTATGGTACTATAATTAAGCTCATAACCTACCAAAGTGCGGTTCATATAGTATACTACCCTTTCATGACCCTCATTATCATTTTGTGCAAGCAAGGCTCCTAGTCCTGATGTGGTTACAAAAATGTAGAGAATACATGGGCATCCCTTAATAGGTGGCATTAACACTAGTGGTGTGAGTAGGTAATCCTTGATTAGTTGGAAAGCCTCTTGGCATTTACCTGTCCATACAAATGGTACCCCTTTTCTGAGTAGATGCTAGAAGGGATGTGTCTTATCTGCTAACTACACTATGAATCATCTGATAGACTGCAATCTCCCTTGTAGTGTCCTTAGTTGACTTATATTGGATGGTGGAGGCATGCCCATTATACCTTTCACTTTTGTTGGGTCCACTTCAATGCCTCATCTAGAAATGATGTATCCTATAATTTTTCCTAATTTCAAGCCAAATACACATTTCTTTGGATTTGACCTCGCTTTGTATTCTTCTAGTCTTTGAAAGATCTTATCTAAGACCTATAAATGATCAACCCTTGTCAATGATTTAGCTATCAGATTTTCCACATAGTCTTCCATGAGAGTGTGTATGAGGTCATGAAAAATAGTTGTAATGGCACATTGATAGGTTGCTCTAAAATTTTTAAGTCCAAATGGCATGACATTCCAACAATAAGTTCCCCATGGACAAGTAAAATTTTTCTTATGGGTATGTGTAGGATCATCATGGAAAAAATAGGCCCTTAAGTGGCAAAAAATTCAAAAAAATTAGAGTTAGGCAACTTGACATAAAAATTTGAATAAGTTATCTATATTATTTCAAAAATATGTAAGAATAGAATCTATAGAAAATTAAATGTAGTTTCTAAACTACTACATTTATTTAAAAATTGTATGTATCTATTTGGTGAAAATTTGAAATTTCAATGCAATAGTACTTAAATTTCAGGGAAAAAATAAGAAGTGGGTGTCTATCTAACGACCCTAACCACAATAAAATGATAATATTTTTTATAATATTTTAGATATAAGTAGAGGAATCATGTCTTGATGTGATGCATATTTTTTTGTAATTTTTTTCCAAGTAAATAATTAATTATGAACATTTTATTACAATTTTTTAAAAATATAAAAAACTCGTATGTCTAACCACCTTAACTTGATCAAAAATTCATGAAATTCTTTTTTTTTAATCCTATATTATGTGAAGCATAGAATGTGACACATGTTTCAGATTCAAAAAAATTGATACCATTTGAAAGTTATAGATGTTTTTCAATGAGCCTATCAATCAAGACTTTAGTCATAATTTAAATAGAAAATGAATAATAATTATTTATTAAATTCAAAGTAAAGCATAATTTATATTGGTGGAAAGTTGAGAATATCCTTTAAAAACCCTTTTTGTTTCATCAATTTTGGGTTAAAAAAATGTTGTCAGCCACATACCCTACACATACCCATCATATCACCACTTTTTGGCCCATCATGATCCTGCACATACCCTTATATTGGTCTTGAGGTGTGATTCCGATTTGGTTATATCCGGAGAAATGATCCATAAGGGATAACATTTCATATCCTGATGTTAATTCCACAATCATATCAATATTCAGCTGAGGAAAGTCATCTTTAGGACATGATCTATTTATATCTCTAAAGTCTGTATAGATACAAATGCCCCCTATTGGTTTTATTACTAGTACAAGATTGGAAATCTAGTTTCCATAGTCAATTGATCTAATAAAGTCAACATCCAACAGTTTCTTTAGTTCAACATGTTGGCACTCTCAAATTTTTGCAAATTTGAAGTGCCTATTTCAAAAAAATTTCCTCTGCACTTTCAAAAGTGCACCTGATAAATCTGCCTGAATGACCTACTTTGGAGGGTCGTGATTTGATTCCCATTGATTTTCAAGAAAAATCCCTTTCCAAACACACTCATGTGTCCTATGTGAGTGTACATGTCAATTTTTAGCTTCCCACGATGAGTTTTATCAGGGTTTCAAAAATTGAAGCTGGAGGGTTTTGTCACTTTTTTGTTGTTTGCAAGTTTGCAATTTTGAAAAGTTGCTTCCTATTTGAACTTGGATTTTACAACCAGTTGATCGTCAAGAGAAAATGAATGTTGTTCTGAATTCTCCATACCAAGATGAACTCGCATGTCAGTTTTTAGAGCCTCACAAGTTGACTTGCTATTTTTAGCAGATCAAAACCAAATGAAATTTCTTCAGTTTTGCACTGAAACCTTTATGAGAGGCCAACTTTGACACCTCATATCTTTTGATGGGTGATGATTCATGAAAATTCCTCTTGCACATGTATTCAATGTGCCCAAATGTGCTTGTGTGTCCAGTGGCAGCTCGCCAGGAGCTGATTTGATATTTTTGCAATGAGGTGATCTCTTGAGTTTTAATTGGTTCAGAAGGGTTGCATTTTCAAAAAAGTTCAACTGAGCTACTTTGAGGTTGAATATCTTTTACCTCGTGGTCTCTTTCGCCAAACCATTTGTTGCATTCAAATCTCTGGACCAATGGCTACATGGCTGCAATTTTTCATGACTCTAGGAGGTCGTTTGACCAATTTTCAAAGCCAATTCTAGAGCTTACCTGGCTAGTTTTACACATTTTGCAAAAGGGTCAGAAAGTGAGTTTTAATGAAAACCCATTTCATATTTTCACCTTTGAAGTAATCAAAAGTCACATCAAGTCAATTAGAGGATAAAAGTTGTATCAAAAGGAAGCAAAAATTAGTCGGGATCACATGGGGACCCAACACGCTCTTGCTAAAGGACACTTTGTTTATGAAAATATATGAACTTCAAAGCATTGTTCCATGGTTGAATTCTCATTTGTCAATATCAAAATTTTCTTCCTTTGACCTCAATGAAGGTGGTGTTGCATTCAAGATGTCATGAGATAGGGTCACAACATTATTCAACCCTACATTCCTCACTTGTACATTAGGAAACGTATGTCAAGCAACACTTCCCAAGTGGGAGCTTCCAACTGCATTAGTAAGTATGATTGCAAAAATTCCTAGATTCATAATTTTAGTGTGAGAGCAGTCACCTAGATTTGATATTAGACAACAGCTACTTATCCACTCAAATATACATTGTGGATTGAAAATCTCACTAAATTAGAATACCCCACAATGTTGGATGCAAAGTTGTTTGAGATTATTGATTCATCATTTTCCTATAAATTGTGGTAACTCTTATGTTGGAAGTTACGATTTAGGATGTATGAGTATTATTGATGCCTAGAGCAATATGATCATGAACAAGGAAGGCCATTGAATCTTCAATGAATATGGAATGATCAACTAGACTGCACCAAAGCTAATAGCACTTAATGTTAAAAATAACAGAGGGTAGCCTCCAAACAATTTGAAGAGGCTTCAAAAGCTTTCAGCCAAATGCAGAATAGAAAAAATGCATTCACTTGAAAAGACTTTAAAAAAATTCTGAGTAGATACATCAAGTGGGACGCATCTAGCCAAGAAGGAGATGCTTGATTTCTTAATATGCAGGGCATCTATCAAGCACAAAGGATAGAGGTATATGGGAGAAGAAGCCTATATGCCAGCATTAAGAAATGGAATATCAAAAGGTATTATGAGCATTTTTCAAAGCAGTAGAAAAAGCTTGAGAACTACGCCAATGGTGAAGCAGGGTATGTGCAAAATGCATGTATTGAAAGATTTTCAAAATGGATTTATAGATTCTTAGAAACTTTTGAATAAACAAATGCATATGGAGAATGCCATGCCATGCTTTCCAAAGGGTGTGCAATCTGTGAAAAAGATAAACCCCAAATAGTGTGATCTCAGGGAATACTATGGGGTGGCTCAAACACTAAGTGCATTTTTTGAAAAGGCTATAAAACTTTTATGCAGATGCAACAGGGGGAGCTACTCCAGCAAAAGAGAAAGAAAAAGCCATTGCACGGCTTAGAGAGGTGCAGGTATCCATCAAAACAAAGAGCATAAAACTACAAGAAGTGGGTCAACCAGTGCTAGAAGAAATGAAAGGAAATGCAGAGCATGGTGTAGAGTATAAGAATGCCATCAAATGCGGCCTAGAGCAGAGGGGTGGAGATATTGATCAAAATAATGAATAAAATATAATCCCATGGAATGTCATCCTTGCATGGTAAGCACAAAATGGAATGTAGAAAAATATCAAGTAACTGCATTCTTGTGAAGTTGAACTGGGCGCCATTGTGTTTGTGGAGGAAAGAGTTCCCTCACTGCAGCTTACCCATCATATGGATGTTGAAAAATATTTGGAAACTTGAGATCATTCTTTGATTTCCAATGTTAATAAGGAGGCCTGGATACAAAAGAGATTTATGGTGAAGCCTCAAAGAATTTTAAAGCAAATGCATAGAGCAGATTTTCTACATAGTGAATGGAAGCATTATGTTCAAAATTGCACATTGAGAGGAGAAATTCTAAGAAAGGTTTGCAATGGTGTCCACGTTGTAGATGAAAGTTGCAAAGTAAACAAAAGAAAGAATGTCAAGGAAAAGAATTAGGGAAACATAAAGAAAGACAAAATGAAATCAATGGCTGGAGATAGGAGATGCAAATGTAGCCTCATCTCAACCGTCCCCTGCCATATCACAATTTGAACCTGCATGACATTTAATTTGCATGATATTTCAAAATTGTGACACGTGGTTGGTAGGCCCAGAGGTGCTTTCTCTTTGAACGCACGAGTAAAGATTTTAAAATGTCGATGATTTTATATTTCAAGGTTTTTAAATGAGTGCAAAAATTTTAAAGTAGATGTTGCTCGCATGGGTGAGTAAAGTGATAAATATGTGGTAGGCCCAGAATTTGTGAATGCAGGGGAGCTTTATTCTTTCAAAAGGTTTCCATTAAAAAGGAAAAACATTGTAAAAGATTAAAATGTTGCCTGAAATTAAACATTTTTCAAAGGGCCGATAAAAAGGCAAATATTGTAATTGAAAATGAAAGGTAAGAGCAACTACCCAGAATATTTTAAAATGAAGAATTTCTATCTGTTGGATATAAAATACAAGTACAAATGTATAGTGTGAGTGAAGTGTTAAATATGAGGTGGGCCCATGATTTTATTTTAAATGGAAAATATTTTAAAATGCATGTGAATGTAGATTCACTTGCTGGAGAATGAAAAATAAAAGTGAAATATTTATTGCTAGGCAATAAAATACAAGGTGAAAATAAAAATAATATGCAGCAATAGAAATTAAAGTGTAGAGGGGATAATGTTTTACTTTGTTAAAGTAAAATATTTGTAGCCAGAGCATTGCATAAGGGAAAAAAAAAAAATTCACAGGAGCAGAGGCATTTTTTATGCTGTTGAGTGAATTTGGAGATTCTTCACATGGGCAATTTTTTTGTTAAAGAGCAACTAACAACAAAGGCCAATGAAGAGGAAAATTTAGTTACAGAGAGAGGAAAGATGCTTGGAGCAGTTTGTTGATCGATGGTGGATTGAGTATTCAAATGACATCTATGGATCAAATTGATCTTAGGGCTATTGGTGTTTCTCTTTTCTTCTCTTCTCTTCTCATTGTTTTGAGGGGAGATTAACTTCTACTTTTGGGGTTTTGTATGAGGCTAGGTAGATAGAGAATTGTAAATTCTGAGTCATATTGAGTCTGTAAGCTATAATTTCTAATTTTATGAGCAAATACAGCTAGTTTGTGGAAATAAATCATGAATGTCTTCAAATTGTTTGTACATTCATGAATATCTTCAAATTGTCTCCATACTTGTACAATTTAGTCATATGAATTCAATAATACAAAGTATCTTTGATTTTTTCATCTCGAATTTCATGAGATTGTGTTATTTGTTTATGGTTATATTTCAAAGAAATGGTTAAATACTTTGAGTAGATAATAATGATTTCAAGTGTGCAGGTTGGATTGGGTAAGGAGAGTTTGATTGATAATAGGAATGGGATTGTTGGTGTAAGATGCTACCAGTTGATGCAATGAATTAACAATTTAAATCCACTAGTTGAATGTCATTTGCTGATGAATTAATTTTATGTGTTTGCCTCCATGGCCCAAAATTAGGCACAAATTTATCTTGAAACTTAGGGCATCTCAAAACCATTTTAAATCCCTATGTGTTATAGTGTTGTGGCTATCTCATGCTCCAAATAGTTGATATTACTGATGAACAACCAATTCTATTCAATATTATCCTATTATGTTGAGCTATGAAATGAGATTATCTGGTGTTGTTAAGGGATCACCCTCCTAGGTCTTGCAAAGCCCGAAGTGTAGGAGGCTTTTTAAAGTCGTCATCAATTGGTCCAGGTCCTTCAAGCTGCCCTTAATTGGAATTGGCAATTCCATAGGTAGATTAGAAGACCAACCTGGTTACAGTAAAAAAACAAACCAACACAACATTGACTAATAACGTAATTTGTGGGTGCATTTTCCTTAACTTTTGCTTCTCAGGTTTAACACCTAGTTGTAAAGGCATGTAGCACCAGTTTAGGATCCAGTCCATGCATGTCAGCATATGACCATGCAAATTTGATATGTCTTTGTGTGAAGAAGTTACAAAATTCAAGCTACTTTGTTTCTATCAAAGATGTTGCAAAATAGATTAGTCCAGGATTCTCTTCAGTGCCTGTGTTGATTTCCATAGATTCTTCAACCAACATTGGTGAATTTTCCTAAGAAATGAGGAGAATTTTTAACCATTCATCTGCAGGTGCCTTAAAGAGGTTTGTTCCCTCAAATGCATCCTTTTTTCTTTTTTTCATCATCCAAAGGCGCCTTTCGGTTTTCACCTAGGGACTCATCATTTTTTTTTTTTCATTGTTTTTCTTATTTTTGTGACTAGAGGGTTGAACAAATTCCCCAAAATAAGCCATGTTACCCAAGTCTATGGTAAATCCAACCTTATGGTCACACTAGGTATGCCTTCTCATAGTCCCAGGAACTCAACTATTGCTTCGTTGTTCTCAAAGATATCTAAGATGGGGGTGTCTTGTTGTTCCCAATCGATAAGATAGGGATATATTAAAGGCATGCCATCATCAGAAGCATCAAAGTTCAAAGTGGTCAAGGTAAAGGCTAAGTTTTCCACATAGTCACAAAATTTTCTTACCAAATCCTCCTTATTCTTTTTCTTGGGCATAGGTGGATTATGAGATGGGCCAATTGTCAAGGTTTGGTTAGCATAAGTGGATTTGTCAAGTTCCTAAGAGCTAGGATCAAGGGATTCCCAATAGTAATGTTTAAACCATTCCTCTTTTTTCAAACTCATTTGTGGATGGGAATTCGGTGGACTTGGTGAGGATTTAAGCATTTGGTCAAGTTCCCCAAATAGTTTATTGAGGTCCATGATAGAGGTGGAGGATAGGGAATCCCACTCATATTCATTAAAGTCAGGGGAATCACAATAGGGTTGGTCAAATGGCTCATTGGGTTTCTCAATATCTTCAGAAGCACTTGCTTCCTCTAGTAAAGGCGATGCAGTACTGGAAATTCCAATCTAGAGTAGTTGAAACCCAAGCCCTAGGCCTTTCGGCCATTTAGAAACAATGATAGGTTCAGTCCTCCCATTCTGATGTAATTTGAACCTACTATGTCCATTATATCCTTTTCTTTGCATTATCGTGAAACCTTTTCCATATTAATCTGTGGGTATCTGAATAGGTAGAGGAGGTTCTTCATTGTCCTCTTTGTATAACCAAGAGGTCACATCTTCTTCGTTTATAGATTCCTTACTTAGTTCTCCCCATTTTATGAAAGTTATTGTGGGAGGGATGTGTAAGGTGACCACTGATTGACTCCTATCTTTTGTTGGTAAACCATATGATTTAGGAGGAACTAAATGGCTAACACAATAATATCCTTTCATGTGATACTCTCCACAACCCTTATCTTGGATCTTTGCCTTAGGATTAGAAGGTAGTGATTGCAAAGTGGATGTTTTGGAAAGAGTTGATGGATTGACATAGCACGATGAAGTGGATGATGAAGCTTCTTGGTTTATAGGTACTAGGCATTGGGGTATCCCTTGTAGGTTAGTGCATTATTGGAAAGGATCTGGGTCACCATCTATTGTAATCTTGATGCCATTGTAGGGAAATTTAAGACATTGATGGTGAGTAGAAGGGATTGCCTTCATGGTGTGAATCCATGGCCTTCCTAGCAAAAGATTATATAGGAGGATGATATCTAAGACTTGCAACTTTGTATCCATAACTGCAAGACCAATTCTAATAGGGAGTGTTACAAATCCCTTTTATTTTTGTTCTTCATAATCATATGCCTTAATGACAATGCTTTTGGTGGTTTCCACATAGACCTTTGAGAAGCCTAATTCCTTAACCAGTTTCAAGCTGCAAAGATTCAACCTTACTCCTCCATCTACCAAGACTCGTCAAACTTTCATTTTATGAACAAGGACTTCTAGGTGTAAATGGTCATTATGGTTTGTATTCTTAGTTGCATAATCATGTTCAAAGAAGGTAGCATGATGATTGTTGGTTAGGTAGACTACCATCACTTGGAAATAATTGACATACAGGTTGTTAGGGACAGTCGTGTTTTGTGAATCCTTGTCTAGAATAGATCAGTGATTAGGGGAGATATGCAATAGTTCCAAGATAGAGATTTGCGCTAGGGTCTTCCCCAACTAGACAAGTAAGTTATATTGAGGGTTAGAGGATTGTGGCTATTGTTGTGATGGTGAGCCTTTGATGGTTATCTTGGTTTGGCGAGTGTTAGCAACACACTCAGGAGTTTTCTTTTTGGTAATCGTGTTGACATGCTCATC
Source organism: Sequoia sempervirens (assembly GCA_007258455.2). Lineage (NCBI taxonomy): Eukaryota > Viridiplantae > Streptophyta > Pinopsida > Cupressales > Cupressaceae > Sequoia > Sequoia sempervirens. Next base: position 481,152,018 of record VDFB02000015.1, on the reverse strand, counting down.
GACAGCTCAAATGTGATTTTTAGGCCACTATAATCATGGTTGACATTAGCATAGTTGACTAAAGTATTGGTCTTATTTCCCAAACTAGGGGATTTTCCTTTCCAATGGTAATGTAATGGATTAGAAAATACCTTGTGATCATTGTTTGAAGATGTATGTTTATGTCCACTAACTTTAATAGTTTTGTTCTCGACAATATCTTGTATGATGTTCTTCAATTGTTATAAATTTTGTAAGCTATGTCCCTTAGTCTGATGGAAATCACAAAAGGAATTATCATCCCACCAAAAGGGTTAAAATTATCCTAGATCATATTGTCTTGGCTCTTGAAGATATATAAGGTTGTGTTGCAACAATTGTTTGAAGACTGATTCGATGGGTTCTCCTAGGGGAGTGAACTCGCGTTTTGGAAACCTCCTTTGCTATTGTGGTTGGGTGTTTTGGATGGTGTTGGGAGTTTTATTGATGGTGTTAAGTGTGTTGGAAGATGGGATATGTCCTCTAAGTGTAATGACTAGTCTTGCTTGTAAGGTTTTAGCATCAACAATCCCATCGTTGGTAACATTTTTGTTCTAAGAATAATTTATTTTTTTGTCATTAGGGATGTTTTGCACATTTGGATTTTTTGTTGGGTGCCTTGAGTTAACCTTTTTCAATGAGAAATTTTTCCATTATGATGCCCTTTTCCACTAGTTCCACAAAAGAGGTACAATAGTGTACTCTTAAGTCACTTCTCAATTTTGAATTAAGGTTTTCAAGAAATATAGTGACCTTTTGTTTCTTAGGTATTTCCACAAGACATTGACTGGCAATACTTCTCCATCTTTGGAAGAAGGTGATAAAGTTTTCTCCTTCCTCTTGTGTAGTGTGACACAAGGTTGATATGGTAATTTCATTGTCGATGTTAAAGGAGAAATGATCGATAATTTTTTTAGCCAATTCACCCCATGATTTTATGCCATATTGAAGTTGAGAAAACCATTCAAGTGCAATTCCAAAAAGGCTTCTCAGAAACAGTCTCATAAGATAGGTGGGGTCGTATGCCACATCTAATTGTGGAAAATTCCCTTATTTTTTCGATTGGCTAATACTTTTTGTTATACTTAGGAAAGTTTGGTATAACATACCCATATGGGAAAGGTGTCATGTATAAAGATTTGTCGAAGGGAAATGGGCATAAGTCCTTTGCTGAAAAGTTCTCTTGTTAGACATCACCATATTATCCATTTGTGTTTGAAGGGCTTGCATTTGTGTCTGCAGGATGTCCACTTGTGTTAGTGATGTGTTAGTTGGATTGTTTGGGTCTATTTGGGTGATCCCACAATAGTGGTTTACAATTTTTGGCCAAACTAGACACTGAAATAATTTTATTTAACTAAATCTTCACTTTCGGGCACCTATAGCGGCTAAATCATGAGGAATTTAAAGATGATGCAAACTAGAGTTTTGTGAAATTTTGTCTGTAGATTCTAAATATATTTTTTTCAAAATTTTTGGAATCAGATTGCACTTCTTTTTCCACCTCCCTCGAAAACTAGTTTTTTTTTCTTCAGAAAACAACATTTTTAAAAAGTGACGCTCACTGTATAATGCATAATTTTTTTTCCATGAAGGATAAATTTCTAATTATTTTGAATTTAGATTTGTAGCTCTGATATCTAGTTCTTCCACTTGGTTATATAGTTTTTTATTGAATATTTTTTCTTTAACCAAGTTTCGAAGTCAAACCAATTACAATTCAAGCATAGCGTGACTGTATAACGTGTAAATTTTTTTGTATGTATCAATTTTTTTTTTTTTCTTCTATTGGATCAAGGACTTCAATATTTGGTGCACTCATATTTTTCAAAACAAAAATTTGACAATATTTTATTTTTCCACATGTGCAGAACAAAGAGTTTGATTTTCGATGAAAAACTTACATTCACAAGAAATAAAATTAAATATAATAATAAAATTATACTCTTTGGGAAGCTTATAATAAGGAATACATACTTACAAAAATAAATATTAAATAAATTCATTTGATTCCCCAAAAGGTAAATCAAAAGTTGTTTTCTATCAGCATTTTGATAGGTGTAAAGGAGACTCCGTTATATGTATGATTTAAAACTAGCGGGGTTCTATCCAAGGGGGTTTGATCTAAGGTAGTTTGATCAAACCCTCTTCAATTGGAATTATTTAAATGGAACTTTTAAAGGATTAAATCATTATATTTTCTAAAAATATATGATTTAAACAAAAATTAGATTTCCCAGAAATTGTAAACCAGCTTAGTGGGATCACCCATGTACATGTTTTGGAATCCAACATTTTGTGAGGGATTTTGGTTAATTGTTGGCATGTAATGTGGATTTTGACTTGGGATGTTAGTGAATTGGTTTTGATTGGGAATTTTGAGTGAATGGGTTTTGATTTGGAATTTGTGTGAATGGGTTGTGACTTGAAATTCATTGATTAGGAATGGGGACATTTTGTGAAGGGATGGATTAGCTTCCATATTGAATGGAGGGTATCTTTCCTATCTGTGAGACTCCAATATCTGGTATAGTACTAGAGACATTGACACTTGGTATAGTTATTGTCTATGGTATGGTACCAATTATGTTAACACTCAGTATATTAGCTTTATGTGGTATGGTACTAGTGACATTGATGCTTGGTATAGGAGCTATCATTTTAGGCATTTTATTCCCAACAAGAGGACCGAAGGGATTGGATGATGATGCACCTATGGTCAAATTTAGACCTTGTGTCATGCTAGATGTTCCAAATGGTGACATATGTACTATTGGGGAACTCTATGTAGGTACACCAAATGGTATGACTGCAGTTAGTTGAGGTATAGAACCACTAGTAGTCATCATGTTTGTCCCTTGGGTAGATACAGTTTGCAAGGTATTGATGTCAAATCTAGTAGGTAACTTGGAACCTTCTATTAGCAATTTGGCTAAGTATCATTGAGGATCATTTGCTAGGGATTCATGTACAGAGGAGGAAAATTTAGGGTCTTGTGCAACAACATCTGTCTTCCACTACAATGTGTCCTTATGGGTCTCTAGTGACAAATTTTTCTAGCAAAGCTTTGTGAGGTCTCGATGTAGATGATGGAGGATTTGAAAATGGATTGATGAAGTTATTTGGACCAGCCATCATTTCTCTTTCTTTACTTTTGGACCTTATTTCTACCATGTACTTGATAAGCTCAAAATGCAAGTAATGCAAAAACTAAGTCTATGGATGGTATGATTCTTGTCTATGTTTTTTGGGATTTTTTTGATATAAATAATGAATGCAACTATTTTTTTGGTATTTTCTAGAAAAATAAGGAATGTCTAAAATGATGCTATCCTAGGATGACCATGTATAAATATGAAAAAGTATAGGTAATCAATTTTAGGAGATTCTGAAAAAAGAGGTTACCTACCACCTAAAGTTTAACCAAAGCTTAAATTTAGTTCTCTCAAGGGACCTATGTAGAACTAGGACCAATGACATGACTAGTTTCAATGATAGTTTTTGTTGAAGCAAGGGTTTATCCAAAGCATGGAAAGTTGACCTATCCTAAAGTCTACAAAAGTGATTTTTCTAAAAACTTGATCGATTTGAAGGTAATTTAAAGATTCCTAAGATGAAACTAAAATTTTTGCAACTAGGATGCCTATCGCTATGGCTAAATGATACTTAAAGGATGCAATTGTGCAAAGTATGAGAAAAATTTCTAGTTTTTGTCCAAGGATCACTGTAAAAGGATAAATCGGAGACTGGTATGACTGTTTGGTTTCAAACTATGATAGTGAATTTTGGTTTCCTGGTAATCAAAAAATTGTGGTTTAGGATGGAAAATGCATCGCATAAATTAGCAGATGTGGTTATCTGTGTCATATGCAGTTTTCTAGTAAACTATATCTTAGGTTTGTATCAGGAAGATGTGACTCACTATACCGAATGCGACTTAGGATTTGTCAAATGTGGTTTTTGATCTTAGAGACTGTTTACTGGTAAAATATGGCTTAGGTCTATGATAGATAGATGCAACTTAGGATATCAAATGCATCACTAGATATTTTAGATGCAGGTTTTTAGACTCAGAGATTGTGTACTGGTAAACAAGGTTCAATTCTATGATAGGGCATATGTGTCATTCTAGACTGTAGATGCGACTCACCAAATCAGATGCATCATAGAGGGTTTCAAATGTGGATTTCTAGTATTAGATGTGTTAGTAGACTCGACATATGCAACTTGGGATATCAGATGTAGTTTTTAAATTGATAGATGTGACTCACTGTGATAGATGTGGCTTACTAGTAAAAAGATGTGACTCACTGTGACAGATGTAGTTTATTGGTAGATAATTATGCTTCATTTTGATAGCTGTGAGTTTATGGTTAACAATTATGGTTTTCTAGTAATTTGTAGGTTTGATTGACTCTATTTTTGATCATTTTTTGCAAATAGAAGATAATTAGAAAATACTATATTTAAAGTTTGATCATGAACATGAATAATTCCAATAGTAAACAAGTACGATCCTAAGGATAGCAGTGACAATATCTGCTGAGTTCTCACTTGGGTTTCCCCAGCTGCGTTTATTCAAAGTGGATGATTAGAAGCTTGACCATACTAGCTCGACTCCATGGCACTCACTTCTACGAGTCAACCAAGCTTCAATTCCCATGAATCTCCCATGGAAAATTTTGCATCTCTACTAAGAACCACATGAATGTGAGACATATTGAGAGGTCCGACCTCTTGCACTGGCAAATAGAAGGTTTTTGGTTAACTAAAAACAATTGGCTCGTAGTAAGTGTGCCCGTTTAGGTGGCTATGCATGAGGTAAGATAAAATTGTCTACATAAAAAATATGCACCTGTAATCCTAAGTTTTCCATTAGGATTCACATTTGTATACTGGTCGGGAGTAGCTTGGCTAAAAAGCTTCATTATCGGTTTGAGTCACATTGGGGTGAGTGTTTTTTCCCACCAAGGAAGGCCCAATTTCTAGAGTCAATAACTATTTCTCATGCACCTAGGACCACACAAATGTGCAAGGAGAGAGAATACTTTAATTATTGAATAAGGTTTTAAACTAACATATTGTGCAAATGCACCAAACACAAAAGACAATGATTAATTTTAAGCCCAAATGACAATTTTATAATCTAATCAAACAATCTATTTTGAAATTAGTCTTTGACAAGCGTTTCAAGCAAAATAATTCATCAGTAGTTTCAAATCTTCATCTTCGTCCATTGTCTTGCAAACACTATTTATATATTTGTCTTCTACACAATGTCATGCAAACACTATGTTAAATCCTCAAGAAGACATGCTGCAAAATCCAAATTAGTCGTAATGAAAACTGTAATTAAAAATTTAAATTTAGAATTTGGACACCATAAATTATACCAGTCATATGCATCACCCAAGGCCACAGATGTGTGCAGCTTTTACCAATAAAATGTGTCACAAAAATCTACAGATGCATTGTGAGTAATCAAATGTGTCATTTTATTCGTCAGATGCAGGTCATAGGATCAATTGAGTTGTTATGTGTCTCAGATGTGTCGAACTGTACTATACCTACAAAAAAGAATAAAATTTCTACAATTTTTTATGAAGAGTGTGTCTTCACATCAAGTTCACCAATGTAACACAAGGAAACAAGAGTAGATTAAAGCAACACAATTCAATAAACTCAACTCTAAACCTACACTAACAACAAAGAACAATAGAAATCTTAAAACATAAATAACATAAAGATCTCACTGCATATCTATGTAATTCCATGCATAACCTCAATTGTCCTTCTCCATTTTGCCATTGTATGATAATTTCCCTCAGATTTCTCTTAAGTGCAAGGTTAGCCTATGATAGTGTTATTAGAAAAACAGTGAAGATTCAATAAGTAAAATTGTTTCCAAAAGTCATAAGATTTCGGGAGGAGTTACAATGATGAAGGTCAAGCCAATTTATAGAAAACAGGGTTTTCGAATGACAAGCTCAGTTTGAAAGATAGACAGACGATTAAGATTGAAAGATTTGACATGCATTGAGATTAGTGTTAGTAATAACACGAGTGATAAAGCATAAAAGTTGGGGATTAAGATTAAATAATAATATAATCTTTAGTTGAAAGTGTTTGAAACTTAGAAGAATAATGATTGCATGTAAAGGATAAAGATTATCATAGAGGAAATGATCTATTCGAATGCACGAATGAATGAATTAATTAAATAAAGTTATTTAATTAATATAAGTTTTCACACAGAAGAATTAAAACTAGATAACTGACTAATTAAGACAAAAAGTCTATTCATCAAAGACAATCAGATATTAAATCAGGAGATAATTGACTGGTTATTAAATCTCAACTTAAGTGGTAAACGAATAATTAGATAATAAGTGATTATCCAATCATAGAAGAATATGCTAGGAATAATTTTTTTTTATGAATTAAATGATTATTTAATTCAACATTAGAAATTTGAGGATTAAATTAAATAAATTAAGATTTATTTAATTGACTAGAGAAAAGGTTAAAGAATAATTAAATAATTTTAGATAATTATTTAATTATAGTTGAAAATGTGATGAGATTAAATTAAATAAGAATTTATTTAATTTTAGAAAGAGGACAACTTAATTAGCGATGTAATTAATCAAGATTGAATAAAGGTAAAAAATGAATTAATTAAGTAATTAAAGTTATTTAATTAATAGAGTAATAAAGGTTAAATTGAATTAATTTAATAATTAAAGTTATTTAATTAATAGATAAGAAAGTACTTTAGAAAGTAAATAAATAATTAACATTATTTAATTATGACAATGAAGGGTATGTGTAGGATCATGATGGGCCAAAAAGTGGCAATATTATGGGTATGTGGCTGACAACTTTTTTTTACCCAAAATTTATGAAACGAAAAGGGTTTTTAAAGGATATTCTCAGCTTTCCACAAATATAAATTATGCTTTACTTTGAATTTAATAAGTAATTATTATTCATTTTCTATTCAAATTATGACTAAAGTCTTGATTGGTAGGCTAATTGAAAAACATCTATAGCTTTCAAACAAGATCACATTTTTTTAATCAAAACATGTGTCACATTCTATGCTTACATACTATAGGATTAAAAAGAAAAATTGAATTTCATGAAGTTTTGACCAAGTTAAGATGGTCGACATATGAGTTTTTATATTTTTAAAAGTTACAATAAAAAATTCATAATTAATTATTTATTTGGAAAAAAATTACAAAAAATAACACACAGACATGAGTCCTCTACTTATATCTAAAATCTTATAAAAAAATATTATCATTTTATTGTGGTTAGGGTGGTCAGACAAACAGCTACTTCTTATTTTTTCCCTAAAATTTAAGTACTACTACATTGAAATTTCAAATTTTCACCAAATAGATTTATTTTTTTAAACAAACCAGGTAGTTTAGAAACTAAATTCAATTTGCTATAGATTCTATTCTTACATATTTTTGTAATAATATAGATAACTTATTCATTTTTTTACGTCAAGTTTCCTAACTCTGATTTTTCTGAATTTTTTCCACTTAAGGGCTTGTTTTTTCCATGATGATCTTGAACATACCCTAAAGGTATGAATTATGAAGAAATTGATGTCACAGGCCTAGACCAATTTTTAGTGTCTACACTAGTTATCTACTCTAGGAAGTGAATTGCTTAGTGATCCCATTAACAATATGCATATCCCCAAGTTTTATACTTGAGTACTTCAGAAAGTATGATGTTTTAAAGTCTTGAAAAAATACATAAAAATGGAAAAAAGTCCTAAAAAAATACAAAAAATTAGAAAAAAGTCCTAAAAAAATACAAAAAATGAAAAAATTAAAGAGAAATCATTTCATTCAATGGGGAAAACCACTTTGGTGGGACCTTGAGCAAGTGCCATGGTGAAAATCGAGAAATCGGCACCATGTTTAGAGGCTTTGCTCCTCTTTCCTTTGGAGCTCCACTTGATCTTTGCATCCCATTTCTATTCACCCTCCACTTCATAATAGAATTTTCACACTCACCATGGCTTGTAAATTGTTTGACATTCATCTTGCTTGCTCGCTTCGCTAGGCATACAAGGTTGGTCCTATCCCTCACTAGGACATTTCCTCAACTTTAGCTATGGGTTGGGATACTTAGCATCTCGCAATTAGAACAACTATCCTCTTTCTCTATCTGCTCTCTTGTGATTCCTCTCTTTTCATTATAAAACTTTCAAAAATCCTAAAAAAATACAAAAAATTAGAAAAAAGTCGTGAAAATAATACAAAAAATGAAAAAATGCCCTAAAAAATACAAAAAAAATGAAAAATGAAAAAATTAAAGAGAAATCAATTCATTCAATGGGGAAAACCACTTTGGTGGGACCTTGAGCAAGTGCCATGGTGAAAACTAAGAAATCGACACCATGTGTAGAGGCTTTGCTCCTCTTTCCTTTGGAGCTCCACTTGATCTTTCCATCCCATTTCTATTCACCCTCCACTTCATAATAGATTTTTCACACTCACCATGGCTTGTAAATTGTTTGACATTCCTCTTGCTTGCTCGCTTCACCAAGCATACAAGGTTGGTCCTATCCCTCACTAGGACATTTCCTCGACTTTAGCTATGGTTTGGGATACTTAGCATCTCACAATTAGAACAAATATCATCTTTGTCTATCTGCTCGCTTGTGATTCCTCTCTTTCCGTTATAAAACTTTCAAAATATATATATATATATATATATATATATATATATATATGAAATCCAAAAAAATCAAATATTTCAAAAATTTTAAAAAAATCAAATATTTCAAAAATCTAAAATAATCAAATATTTCAAAAATCCAAAAAAATCAAATATTTTGAAAATCCAATAAAATCAAATATTTTGAAAATCCACAATAGTAAAATATTTCAAAAACTAAAAAAAATCAAATATGTCAAAAATCTAAAAAAATCAAATATTTAAAAAATAAAAAAAATCAAGTGTTTCAAAATCCAAAAAATCAAATATTTCAAAAATCCAAACAAATCAAATATATCAAAAATCCCAAAAATTAAATATTCCAAAAATGGAAAAAAATTAAATATTTGAGAAAATCCACAAAGAACAAATATTTCAAAAATCCAAAAAACTCAAATATTTTGAAAATCCAAAAGAATTAAATATTCTGAAAATGCAAAAAAAATTGCATAACTTCAAAAATCACAAAACAGTGACACTTTCAAATCGCCACACAACTTTGAACTTCAACAAAATCAAAACACGCCATGATTGACAATCTAGTGGACATTGCAACATACCTATCAATCCCCCTTTCCAAATCCAACCAAACGCATGAATTGTGACAAGAATTAGATCTACATTGAAGAATGAGGCTTGTTTGTTTGTCGATCTTTTATTTTATGATTTTTATCTTTGTTGGCATGTCTTTTAGCTTCTCGAGGATGTCTTGGAATAGAGAGGCGAGGATGAGACATATTCACTTGTTTGTTGTTAGTGGATTGTTTCTTATTCATAGGATGAATCGTCTTAAGACATGGTTGTCTAAAACCATTGAGGACCTATGAGTCTAGTGTGGATGAGAGCATTCCTTGTCTGATAGTGTCTTTCATACAATAAGTATTTAGGTCATCTAAGGTCCTTATACCTAGATGCTTATACCCCATTGCTAAATAAAAATGTAAATAGTATTCAGGTTGTCTAGACATTCATGTTATCTAGATGCTTATACAAATTTGTGATATAATAAGCTCTATTATGATAAAGCACTCTACAAAGTACAAGAAGCTTCGTCACCTTCATTTCCTTCATATCTATTTTTCATCTATCATTTCTTCCATCATCCATTTCCTTCATCATTTCATTTTCTTCATGCCCCTTATCTTAAAGCATAATTAATCAATTTATCCAATTGATACCTATATTTTAATCCAAATATCAAATCACTTAACTTGTCTTTTAGCATGAGACTCCACTTCTCCCTAATTTCACTCAATCTATTAATCAATCATTTTTTTGTGCTAGCATCAATCTCAGACAGCTTAATTAGCTTATCAACCTAACTATATTGAGCATTTTCATCAATTGTTCAGTTATGCCTAGATCAATTGTGAATTTTCATCAAATGTGCATCATTGCTTAATCACTTGTCCAATATCAATCACTTAATCATTTTCCTCTGATCTATCAAGAGATTAATCTTATCACAACTTGCTCGATCAATCTCTCAAGAGGGCATATAATCCTTATAATAATCCTTAGTAGGATGTCCCTGGGCATGTATCAGTTAATCAATTCTTTTTTTTTGAAACAAAGAAATAGGATGCATAGTCTCAAAGATGGGAAAAATGTAGACACTCAAAAATTTTCCTCACAATCATCCTATTTTTCATCTATTAATTAAATGGATATGATTATCTATTTAATTAATTCATTTAATACTTTCTTCTATTCATTCATTAATTCACTTAAATCATTGATGTATATTATAAGCATTGTCCATTTGTTTAGTCATTTATTCATCATTTATCCATTTCATATTACTCCATGCATAATAATTAAAATATTCATACATGAACCTTTATCCATTTACATTTTTCATTAAATCATTTAAATACATAAATCCATTTAATCATCCATTAATTCACAAATCTATCTTTATTCTAAACTCCTAAACCTACCTTATATCATAAAACATTTCATTTATCTCTCTCATTTCCATAAATTCCATTTGATTAAAGAATATGGGACAAACATTTATTTCTCCACTTCACTCTTTTATCCCACATCTCTCTTGTAACTTGAATCAACCCTGTGAGGAAATCTATATAAACCTTCTCTTCTCACCAAAAAGTAGATGGAATTTTGATCATACAATCCTTTCTTCCATTCATCATAGCTTCTTGCTACATTTGTGCTTGTGAAAATTTGAGAGCACTAAATGGATAAATCAAGATCTTTGTGAATAGGAGAACAATGGATTTAGTTTTCTTTTGAATGTGTGTTTTAGTTCAAATGCATAGTTTACATTTTTTCATTTATGTTCATTTATAAAAGCTTCATTGATGTAATGTTGAGAATGTTTTGAATCTAGTTATAGTTTCAATTAGTTTTTCATTTTCAGCATATACAGTAACCATTATCCTTGGCTTGTTTGATATTTTCATACAGTTGTTCCCTCATCAATTCACACAAGTCAAAATTATTTCCTTCCTTGACCATTTGGTAGACAATATGAATTGAAGTGCCAATTGTGGAGCCTTCTCTATTGGTGTAATACACATTATATGCAATTCCCATGGAAGCATAATTAACACCTGGATCAATTATTTCATTTATGATTAGGGTTCTCTTGTCAAAATTTGCACCATTTAATTTTGTAACCCTTTCATTTTTAACTACTTTCATCACTGGAACTAGTTCAGTTGCACATAACCTAGTAATAGCCCTAATTGCATCCTTAGTGATCCTACAAGGTTTATCCAAGTAAATAAACTCATTATAGATTTGGCTCAAGATAATTATTACCCATTCAATATTGTCATTGAAATCTAGGAAGTCATTCCATACATCCAAGCCTTTTGTCAGCACATTTGCAAACTTTGGTTTGTATCTGACATAATCATCATGCTAGAAGGTATGCCTCAACTCTTTGAATTTCAGGTGGTCAATTTCATTAATGGGAGCTTGAGTGTAAATCATCACATCTTCTGTATACACAAAATAAATAGATACTTTTCAGAAGGAACCATCTTTGTTCATCTCCATTTCTTTGAATGGATACTTCTTGTACTTTGGCCTTGGATTCTCATTAACATCAACTACTTGTGGAGTCACCATTACAATTTTCTTCAAACTCTAGAAACTAAGGTTTACGAGCAATTTGAAAATACCTTTGTAATCTATTGCTAGGGTTTTTTCCTTTAATGCAATTCCTCTTCAATTTGCAAGAACCTTTGAATGCCTTCTCATCTCCTTATTATTGAACTTCTTTGGTTTTGAATGAGCTTATGCAACAAAAATGAAGCATAACTTAAATTTTCCCTAATATTCCACAATAAATGCACCCTTTCCTTGCTAGGTAAATAGTTTCCAAAATGCTTTGTGTCTTCACATAGATCAAAAATATTTATACAATCCTCCACACATTATGTCTTTACTCCAAAAATAAGAGCAATAGATTCAAAGTGATTCAAAAGTCATATACCTTAAATGAGTTATTACAAAATAATTTTCATGTTGTCAACTTCACCATTTTATCCTTTCAAGGGGTTGAAATCCTTTACGAATGATGGGTACCCCTGATTCAATGTACTTTCTCAATCAATCATGATATCTTGTGCACAATGCACAAGAAAATTTTCATTCTCCATTTCATTGTCTTGTGGTTGTTTCTTTCTCCAAAATTTTGTAGCTTTCTCTTTTTCTTCTATCTTCTTTTTCTAAACATGTGGTTTGGTTTAACATAACCAATTTTACAAAATCTTTCTTTGTGCCCAAAGTTATTTCACTTGTAGAAAATAATATTGTATTCAAGGGATAAACTATTTCTCCTTATTTTTGTTTTATAGTCAATAGCCTTATGACCAAACATATTGTATGCATAGAAATAGCCATAAAAGGAATGAGACACCAAACCATTATATTTTTAATGAAAAAAACATTTCTTCTTCATATAATCATCTCTTCTTGCCTTAGTTCTACAATTAATAGCCTTAAGAGAAAACTTATTGCAAGAATAACAATAACCATGAAATTCTTGAGAGAACCTAGGAGTAGTAGTTTATTTATGAGGAGATCTCATGAAGCACTTCTTTTGATTATTGACCACTCTGAAATCATCATCCAATTCCTTCTTCTCATCTTTAGTCTTCTTAGAATCTTTAGAATAGTTCCTTTCTTTTCCCATTTTAGGGATATGTCTATTTGAGTTTTGACCCTTTTCAAATCCAATACCACCCTAATTATTTACAAATATTTGACAACCAATTACCTCATCAATAATTTTGGTGCTTTCCTTGAGTTTCAAGCCTTTGTCTATTTTATCCTTTTATTTCTCCAATTCTTTCCTCAGGGAAACAATTTCTTCTTCAAGTTTAGAGCATTTAACTGATTTATCATTCAACTTATTGTTCATACCATTTTCAACCCTTTTACCTTCTTCAACTTGAAGTTTTAACTTTTAGATTGATGATTGTTTCTTTTGTATCTTTAAGTTTGATCTCTAATTCTCTGCTTTATTTTCTTGTAATATTCAAATCATCTAATATTGAAATAAGTTCTCCTTCAAAGTCTACTTCACAATAATCTTCATTAAAGTATTCCTTGTCTTCATGTTTATCAACCTCTGAAGGATTTTTTTCATTTATCAATCCATCAATTCCCATGTGTTCTACTTCGGATCTACTTTAGCTACTAGGATATATCAAGGAAATTATCTCTAATACCAATTTTTGAACACACAAACGTATTGAGAAGGGGGTTAAATTAGCAATTAATCAAATTCTTTCCATTTAATTAATCAAATACAGATTTATGTGGAAAACCCTACAAGGGAAAAACCACAGTAAGCAAGTTTCTTGGATCTATTGTATAAATCTAGCCTCACAAATAAAAATAGATTTTATAATAGGTTTTATGGTCTTTAACCAAAGGAATTTTACAACTCCTTGCTCAATATTTTTCCTGTAATCAAATATTTTTAGAAAATATAATGATTTAAGCCTTAAAAATTTCCATTTAAAGTATTCCAATTAAATAGGGTTTCATCAAACTACCTTAGATCAAACCCCCTTGGATAGAACCATGTTACTTTTAAACCATACCTATAACAGAGTCTCTTTTACATCTATCAAAATGTTGATTAAAAACCACTTTTGATATACCTTTTGGGGGTCGAATGAATTCATTTAAAATTTATTTTTTGTAAGTATGTACTGATCTTTCTCATTACACCACCTCTAATATAACTTAGCAACTAAAGCATGTCCATTAAGGCTAGTCTGCCTCAGCCCAATACCAATTTCCTCCTTCGGCCTAAAAACACTCCCATTTAACTAAACTCCACTTCGAAGACTCCAAACTACCAACCCATAAGAACTCTCTTGCCAAAGAATCTAAATCCTTAATAAAAATAGGGGTAACAACTTGGAGCATCCAATTGTAATTAGGAAGAACTTGAACCACTAACTTCAGAAGTTGGACTCGACCCATAAAGAACAACCCCCTACCAGTCTATTGGTTCACACTCACTAAAACTTGTCTAGAATAATTTGACAAGAACAGCTCTAGGAAGGGTCCCACTAGAAAGAGGTATGTTAAGATAGGCCAAATGAAGATTTCATGCCCAAAACTTGAAGATACGAGCAATTCATTGCTGAATAATCAAAGGGGTATTGAAAAAATAAATGGAATATTTTCCTTCATTGAATTGTTAGCTAAATACCGCAAGATATATTTCTAGCAATCAACAAAAATTAGTAGCTTCCCTAATCTTAGCCACACCCATCAATGCAGTATCATCAACAAACTATAAATGAGTCTATGAAGGTAGGTCAATATCCTAACTCTACCCTTGATTAACATGATTCTCAATTACTCTCCCTAAACCTTCAACTACAAGAATAAACAAGTATGGGATTGAGGTTTCCCTTTCCAAAAACCTATAAACACCTCAAATATAGAGGAGAGATCCACATTGACAAGCATAGACAAGGAAATGGCCATCACACAACTTATCACCCACTTCACCCATTCTTATCCAAATCCGAAGGTAATAAGTGATTTGTAGAGAAAACAACACTTGATCCTATCATAGGCCTTAGTCTTTTCAAGCTTAATAAACATGGCTTTATCTTTTGAAGCTGCCATAGAGTGTAAGGAATTGATCATAGTAACCATTCTATCTAAGATTTTCCTATCAACCATGAATCCTCCTTGTTCTTTGGAGATGAGTCTACCAATCCACTATTTCAACCTCTCAATGATCAGCATAGACACAATCTTATAGAACACATTACACAAAGCCATGGGTCTAAACAAAATTAGTCTATCAGCCCCATCATACATGGGAATAAGATCTAGAAAAGTAGAGCTCATTGCCTATAGCATTTGCATGTTCTCCTGGAATTCCTCTACCACCTCCAATAATTCCAATTTTATAATTTCCCATTATATTTCTAAAATAGTTCTATTGAAAACCCAAGTCTCTTTCCATTTCTTCATTTGGAAAATAACTCCTTCCAACTCCTCAAGGGAGATATGTCTCATGAGATACACATTCATTTCCAAAAAAACTAGAGAAAGAATACAAGCTAGGATGTGATTTTTTTCTTCCAAAGAATCAGGAGCCATCTTCCTTAAACAAAGTGGAAAAAAGTATGAAGCCTCCCAAGAAATCTCCCAAGGGGAAACTAGATGAATGCCCATGAAAGACAAAAGGGAAAAGATATAACTCCAATACCTCCTACCCTTAATAGAGTTGAAGAAGAATGCATTATTTTTATCATCTTCCTATAACCACTCTATCTAAGCCTTTTGTTTACAATATATATCCTCCCTTAGTTACCATTTGTCCAGGGCCTTCAAAGCATTTTATTCCACCCAAAGGGAATCTTCAAAATTTCCATTCTCTTTGATCTTTCAAGTAATAACATCCAAGCTAGCCTGAGAAGCCACCTTGGCATGGAAGATATTTCCAAAGCTCTACTTGTTCCACTTCTTAAGTTGTTGCTTCACATAATATAACTACTTGAAAAAATAATACATCTTAGTGCCACCATTCTTCCACTAAATCCTAAAGAAGAGGGTCTTACAACCACATAAGTTGAAACTTAGAAGTGGATTTTTAGCAACATAGGCTAAGGAGGCTGAGAGTTTAATTAGCCAATGGTTAGAACCCCTCCAATCTAAAATACATAAAATGGTAGTCCAACTACCCCCAATATAGAAGCACAAAACTAAGAATCTATCAAGCCTCTTAGCAATAGAATCCTTACCACATATCTCCTATTATTCCACATAAACTAACCATTGATAGGCTTTATATTTGCTAGGTTTAAAGAAGATGTATTATCTTTGAGGAGAGAGGTTGATGGATCTGATATTTGTGATCCTCCCCTCTTTTACTCTAGATCAAAAATGGCATTAAATATCCAACAACAATCTATGGATATAAAGGAGAAAGACTCTAAATGTTCCAAATGTGAGACCATAGCCGAATCTTTCCAATAAGATCAATTGGGGCATATACATTAGATAGAAGAACTGTCTCTCTAGACTATAGACTTAAAGCAACCATAGAAAAAGAGGACTTATAGGAGATCCACGAAAGAGGGATAATATAAATAGGTTCCATAAGAAAGAAACTCCCCTTGTAATACCATGAGAAGAAATACATTAACATTGACATTTCCACCAGAGTTTGGATGCCAAGTTGCACATACTCACCATGAAAAGCTTAGTTTCCTAAATGGAAAGCATATTTGGAAAATTTACTCTCACCAACCCCCAAATAGCTTTCTGTCTAGGACCACTATTCAAGCCACTCTCGTTCCATGAGAGTATAATCATCTCTAAGAGTTAGAAAAGTAGAATTTAATGGATTTGACAGACCTTGAATCCACCAACATCTCTCTCATTATCTTAATTTGATCCTAATCCTTCTTTCTCCCCACCTTTAGAGGTTTCTTCGAAATCCATTTTTTAAGATTATTTCTATGAAGCCCTAAAATGGGAGAAGATTACTTACCTTTCCCTAATTCCAAATCTCCTTTCACTAATGAGGTGCATTCTCAACTATAGTCAAATCCTCAACCATTGCCATAGCTTTATTTGGCACTAGAACCGTTGAAATATCTAGGTTCAGGTCTATATCCATTTGAGCTAAAAGAAATCCATCATCCTATGCATTCTGACTTTTAGTAGTTTTGGTAGCCACCTAGTCCAACCTGGGATGCCCAATTCAAGATTCCCAAATTGGGGCTAACCTCTTGCTGGATAAGATCATCCAACACATCAAAATGGTTGAACATTTCTTCCTCCTTCCATTCTTTAAAATTTATTTTCTAACCTTTTTTCTTGTTGTGAGGTTTAACAAGAATGAATCCTTCCTTATCTACCACTTCACCTAAAATAGAAGCTTTCCTTTATCCTCCTTAGGGGGTTGCTAAGAAGGTTGGTTATGAGGGGGATTTGATGTATGGAACCTCATACATCTTCTCTACAAAAACCCATACTAAATGACTAATCAACGTCAGAAGGGTAATGCTTTGTAATCCAATTATTGGACCCAAGATCAAGAACCCACATGAATTTCCAAAGAATCTAGAAGAGGGTTACTCAAATCAATGAAAGTGAATGATATTACCTTTTTATCAAGCATTCGTTTAGAGGATCCCACTGGCTTCCCTAGCAACAGGGCAACCATATGTAGAATTTCATTCCTCCAAAGTTTCATAGGGAACCTAGGGAGTCACATCCAAATAGGAACTCAATTTGAGAGCTCCTTTGACAAGTTAAAACCAATATGTCATGGCTTGATGAACAATCCAACTTGGTTGTAGAAGTATGTACCTCCCTCAAAAAAAAATTTGTGATCAACAAAACAATTAAAAACCACCATAATATAATTATTAGTTGTTAGCATCACCTCCATTTCACCCTTAGGATTCCATGTCTTGTTAGCCTAGGATTCAAAGAATGGTAGAGAAACTCAGATCCCCAAGGATTCATTTATTAAAGCATGGTTTGACAAATACTCAATATCTTTCATGATTGAACCTATTTGAATAACTAACACCAATATAACCTGCCTCCTTTACAAACATCTATTTAATTTTGAAATACAAGGTCCCCCAATGAAATACAACCCCTCCACACCCGAAACCCTATTCATGAAATCTTCAGACTCTACGTTCTTTGATAATGATGGATTATGCCCATGCATGGTGGCCCTAAAGTCCATTTTCTACTTAAAATCATTGGCTTCATTCGTAGCCATCTTCAACAAAAACTATAGCCAAGAAGCACTTCCTACAAATTCCTCAAAAAGAAAAACCAAAAACTGCCTTACGCTTACAAAACATAGCCCAAAAAGTTTCAAGCAAAAACCCCATGAACACCCACCCCACAGAAACCCAACACTTCAGAAAAAAAACCCCTACCATGAACCTGCAATACACCACACATAGATAACATTAGAAGAAAGAGAGGTGTGGCTAGGGCCAAAGCCCTAGTTCATGCAACATAGCACCATGACCTCTAGATCCATCACACCCTCTCTCGATGGGAGGTAAATATATATTATCTTATTATATCATTAACATCATATTTGATTATACTAGCCTACTTATATCAATTACTTTGAAAATATAATAAAAGCAATAAAAATACTAAAAAATTTATAGTTTTAAATTCTAGCGTCTAAACTTTACAAAATTATATTTTGAATTTTCATGAAAATTCCATTGGCTAGAGAAATCTAGAGTTTAAGTTCATTATTTATTTGATTTATCCCAAAATATGGGTTAAGCTACAACATAGGCTATCATGTAAAGATATTTTTAATGAAATTATTTCAACTAGAACACTATAGCTTGAAAATATTTCATTCTAAAACATGCACATAAATTTAGCCTCACTTGAGTTTTAAAATTAAAACATAGCTATCTAATAGTTTTAAGTCAAAGGTTTTTTTCCCAAAAATATTTGTGCCATGTACATGCCATACTTTTGAGAAAAACAATTATCAAAAACTATTTAGAGAAAATATGTTCCCCCTAAAATTATTTTATTGGCTAAAAGTGTGACATGGTTCTAAATTTTTACCCTTCATAATTAGCCCATTTTAAAGTCCAAGTAAGAAGATAAAGGTACATCAATTCTAAAAGTTTACATCAATATTATATCATGTGATGGGAGAAAGCTAAGTTCGCATAATGTGACTTAGTCCAAGGGGTATGTGTAGGATCATCATGGAAAAAATAGGCCCTTAAGTGGCGAAAAAATTAGAAAAATCAGAGTTAGGTAGCTTGACGTAAAAATTTGAATAAGTTATCTATATTATTTCAAAAATATGTAAGAATAGAATCTATAGAAAATTGAATTTAGTTTCTAAACTACTAGGTTTATTAAAAAAAATCTATTTGGTGAAAATTTGAAATTTCAATGCAATAGTACTTAAATTTCAGGAAAAATAAGTAGGTGTCTATCTAACCACCCTAACCACAATAAAATGATAATATTTTTAATAATATTTTAGATATAAGTAGAGGACTCATGTCTAGATGTGATGCATTATTTTTTGTAATTTTTCCAAGTAAATAATTAATTGTGAATTTTTTATTACAACTTATAAAAAATATAAAAATCATATGTTTGACCACTTTAACTCGTCAAAACTTCATGAAATTCATTTTTTAATCTATAGTATGCAAAGCATAGAATGTCACACATGTTTCAATTTCAAAAAATGTTATACCGTTTGAAAGCTATAGATGTTTTTCAATCAACCTATCAATCAAGACTTTAGTTGTAATTCAAATAGAAAATGAATAATAATTATTTATTAAATTCAAATAAAGCATAATTTATATTGGTGGAAAGCTGAGAATTTCCTTTAAAAACCCTTTTCTTTTCATCAATTTTTGGTATAAAAAAAGTCGTTAGCCACATACCCGTGATATTGCCACTTTTTGGCCATCATAATCCTGCACATACCCCAAGAAAAGTTCACATGACATGACCTCCTTCAAAAAATATAACTTTCACCATAAGTTTTTCCACCTTCTAGTATCTAATCTAAATTATTTATTTTGATTTAATTTTCATAACACAATCACAAGTCAAAAATAAAATATCACATTGACACACTATCATTCCAAAATAGCTAAATTTTAATCCATCTTAATCTTTTTATTCTTAGTTCATTTGATTTAGTACTAATTGTTAAATTTATTACTTGATTATTAGTTTATATTATACAATCAAAGTTTAGGAAAACTTATTTTTTCTTACAAAAATTAGTGAATGTTGACCTAAATTAGATTCCATTGAGATGCAAGCCCTATCTTGAATCTTCACGTAGTGTGCATTTATTGGTTAATATTTTTTTATAAATTATTTGTATGCCAAAGAAAATACCAAGGCCTCTAATTCCCATGAGATAAATCCCTAGGTTAATCTCTCTATACCATGACATATGGTATATTCTCATTATTAGACCACCTCTATTCACTTCAATGATGAGAATACTTCTAATCACAATTCTCACTTTGAATCAATGGAGAATCAAAAGAAAAGTGAGATAATTTTGTTATATATTACTGTAGACGTCCAATTTGATCACTTCCATATGATCAAACACGTCTCCTTATTCATCCAATTGCTCATCCCCTTTGTCAAATATTAATTAAACCATTTGTTTAATTAATACCTTGCATCTTACATAAGGGTCCTAAAGTATTTAATTTAATAAATACTTTACCCCTTTTCCTCCTCTAAATTAAATAAATTTACCATTTTATTTAATTTAATCATATTCCCCTTTTGGAATTAAAATTCATTTTTTAATTCCTCTTTTCTCTCTCATGGTCACATCCTCCAACTTTTGTAAGTTGGTCTCTAATCCATCTTAGTTACTTCATCTTCTTCTAATTAACTAGGGTTAGCATGTGCATACCCTTAATCATCATTAGGGTCACATCCTCCATAATCTCCCACTTGCTTCTAATGAGTCATTAGTCCATCTAACTGAGTACTTGCACAACCTTAATCATTTGGTTAGTCTAACCTAATCCTCCTCCCACTTATGGCATGTGTCCTTAAGTCAACCTTATTAAAGGCTTTCTCCTTTTGGACAAGGCACTCCACTTCCCCATGTGAATTTTTAATTCACCTTTTAATCCCCAAGGCACCCAAAAGGAAATTTTAATTCCTTCACTTCTTCCCACATGTCCTCTACTTATTTTTATTCTTTCCCATCTCCCCATGAGAATATTTGAGAAATTTTAATTCCTCACATGTCCTCTCACTCCACATGGGGACAAGGACCTCCTTTATGAGGATATCTTGTCCAATCCCAAGGTACTTTGTACCCCCTCCATGTCATGTACTTCTCCTTCCACCTCATGTCCACTTCACCTTTTAGGCTACATCACATGCCACATGTCAAGATGTGAGGGCTTGTGAGTTCTCAACTCACCTTAGCCCTACATCTTGATATTTGGTGGCTCAATCTTGGCCATCCATTTCCCCTAGGAATTCTCAAAATTCCTATAAATACCCCCTCTTTTCTCTCATTTTGGGAAGATCATTTTGCTAGCCAAACTCTTGCAATTTTATTTCTCAACCTATACTTAGCCATTTTCATGTTTTCATCCATTTGTACTCATCCTCACAACATCATTTAGCTTGCATCTTGTGCCATCCAAGGATCATACACATCAAAGATCGAAGGGCCAACCAAAGGATCGATTTGACGCAAGGTATAGAGTTCCATTTTGTTGATTTCATCTTTTGTTGTTTCCAACTTAGGTTAATCTTGAGGTGTAGGTTGTTTTGGTGTTTATTTGCACTCTTTTACTTGCTGCTTGTTTTCTAATGCTCACATTCGACCTATCACAATTACTAATCTTAAAATAATAAAATAAACAAGTTATATGATGATGTAAAGTCATTAGTCTTAGTTGGTGAACTCCAATGCTTTATTTTCATCGAACCTTAATAATTAGATATATTAAAAATAATTAATCAAATTGTTGGGGAAATTAATTACCCTTAAAAAATTTATATCCATCTCATTTCTATTCTCTATCATCCTTCCCTTGAGAAATCTTAATCATCTATATTTCAACTTCAATTCCTTCTTTCATCCTCCAACTATATATTTAACATATTTTTCCAACATAATTCATCCCACTTGATGGTGTATCCTCTCTTCCATCATTACACTTACCTCACACACCCATATCTCTCCTACACATTCATTCCATTCCATCTTCTATTCCCAACCGATCATACCCTCTTCACTATTCCATCATAATGCACTTACATATAATGTAACATGATGCACATACTCATTTAATCGTCCAATCCTCCAAAACTATCACTATAAATCATCATGAGGGAGATTATTAAGGTAAAAATCTATCTTAATAAATTTACATCATTGTCTAAAAATATATTGAACACACTATAGTGCTGAGAGGGGGGAGGGTGAATCAAAATATATTAAAACTTAACCATTCCCATTTGTAGACTAAACATCACATCACATTAACTAAAAGAAGAGAAGAAACGAAAAATGCACCACACAAGGACACCAATATTTTTACATGGAAAACCAAATAAAGGAAAAACCATGGTGATATTTAACTCACAATATATGAAGCTCATTGCTTACAAAATTACAATTGATATTGCTCAAGACTCACTACCTAAGGACTTGCAAACTAAGTTGCACAACCTTAGGTCAAGATACAAGGACTTGTTGAGACTCACTATTTCAAATCAGGATACATGAAAATTATAATGAAAAACATGAACATGAACTACTGTAAAGAAGCATCCAACATACGTTGATGTTGTAGTCCCTTTTCACACAATTTTAATCCATCATACTGGCTTCACACACTTCATTTTCAACATTTTTCACAATCTAAATTCACCATACACCTATGCCATCATAAATTATTTTTTTCTTGTATAAATATCCTTCATAACAACTCAAAACCTTGATTAGGTTGGCTCCAAGATGGCCTTCAGAAGAAACATATGATATCACACAAGTCAGCTCCAAACACATACAATATGAAAAGAAAACAAGTCATAGATCAGCACATGGTATATCAGGACTAAAAAAATCTCAACACATCCTTCAAAGAAATATTAATTAATCAAGACCAACCATAGATGAAAGAAACAAGTCTATCAACCCAAACAATGACAACACCAAAATTGCCAAATATTCAACTTTACAACACCGAGGAGAAACCAAAATAATTATGTGAACCAATATAGAACTATGTAGCCACTGCACAATATATCTTCAAACTTATCTTAAATAAATCGACCATCATCTGCTAGTGCAAGAAGTAAAACATGTTGAACTAATGAAAGCTGCAAATTCTAGACAGACTGTAACACTTCAAATGTTACATTGTTGGACACTAAACCATTTGAGACTTGAAAGGATGACTCCATATGCTTCTCTAAACATATAGAACCAAGTTTGTACAACCCAAATTATCACTGTAGAGGAATGTGGAGCATTTGATTAGGCCTTCATCAACACTTTACTCTGTCAGAACCTAGACCGAAACACTATCATTTATAAATTTCATTGCAAAAGGTGTAACGGATTGAATTATTGAGTATAACACCTTCACATCTCAACCAAATTATATCATGAACTACAAGACAAAGTCTTGGTCTATGGAAGGATGTGGACCAAAATATACCATGACACTATCTTAGAGTATAATTTGTGATTGCCTTAGCGAAACTTCTACAACATATCTTTAAGTGTGGTGCACCAAACTAATAAAATATCAGCATAAGAATGTTGGAAACATATTGGAATAATTGTAACCACCTCTACATCATACCTGTACATCAGAATATCCACCAATCTTCTTCATAGTACATTGATGACTAGTATTAATAGATATATTTACGCATTAAATAACTTTAGAGTATTATACAATCTTCAACACACACATTTGTCATCAATGTCAACACGTCATGAGTTGACATCAATGACAACATTTGTTTCCAACAATATTCTCGTTTTCATTGATGGAAACACTCATTTATCTACAAGTATTCTCTCCCCCTTCGACATCAAGGGCAAAGGAAATAACATATAATTGTAGAAACTCCCCCTTATTGTATGATTTATTAAAATATACACCCCTCTTGAGATGGAGATGCCCCAAAACTAATGTTATGTACAAAATATTTTAAACGAAAAACTTAGAAAGATACTATAATCCTTCGTAAAACTATACAAAGAAAAAATGGTCTTATTTACACCTTTGCAACTTCCTTAGAAGGTAAAATATTCTTATGGATTACCTTAAGTTGTGTTAGAGGTGCAACCCAATTTTCTTTTGCTTAAAGACAACAAGAAGAAAAATATTAGCTCAAAGACAACAAGAAGAAGGATGTTAAAGCTATATTCTTCATTCAACAAGAAATGTATGATTTGGTAGAACATGAATTATGAGAAAACTAAACATGATTAAAATACACAATTGAATCAAGAAATTATCCTACTTAACACATATTCCCAATGAAATCTTTAAAATTCTAACTAGGAAGCCATTAAATTGAAACTGAAAGTAATTTGATAAAAGAAAACCTAATTACACTTGCAAACCTAATCCCATTGGAGGATTGGTGCTAAATTGATGTAGAATGATCAGACCTTTCTCAATACCAATGATGAAGCAAGATTTGAAGTGAATTTTTAATAGAGAAATGGATGAAATGGATGCAAAATGGCTAAATAATCTCAAAGATGGCTCTAAAAATTGACATAGTGCAATTACTCTCAATGCTCGTGGATGAATTACTCATGAAATAGAGGCTATTTATAAGATTTTTAGGTGAATAAATGGCTAGGATCAATTTGGTTAATCAAGGGATAGAAATGGATGAGAAGAATTGACATGGATCAATGATCAAATCCATAAAGGAGATTGAAAGATCGCATGGATTGATAAAGTTAATCAAGGGATGAAATTGATTTCAACAAACACAAATCCTTAATTTTAGGAGGAATCTACAAAATATTTCCATGTTGGAGGAAAATTCTTTCAATTTGAAATAGAGGAATATTCCTAAGAATATTCCTTTGCAAGTGGGAGAAATTGGAGGGATTAAAAGAGATTAGTCAATTAAATAATTAGGATATTATTTAATTGTGCAAGATGGGGGAATTAAAGATTTTAATTAAAAAATTAGTTCATTTAATTAAAAAGGGGAATTACTGACATTTAATTAAATAATTAAGATTATTTAATGAAATGAGAAGAATTAAAAGATTTAATTAAATAATTTGCATTATTTAATCAAATGGGCTGAAAATTAGTATGAAAGAGGTGAATTAACCTGATAATATTGATTATTCAATTAATAGGAGAAAATCATGAATTTAATTAAATAATTAAGCTTATCTAATTAAATAGTTAAAATGGGTCGAATCAAGACAATTTTAAGTGTGTACATTTTTCCCCTCTTTGAAGTGAGGTACCTATTATATTGGTTCAAAGAACTAATGCTTCTCATATCAATGTTACTACTTAGATAAAAAAATTAAAAAGTTTGTATTTTTTTTAATGCCCAATTGTGCCCAACAGAAGGAATTTATGTTGGTATACTACCTCATCGAGAGATTGACCAAAAGTTTATATTTTTAGGTTGCGATCATGAAAAAGATATAGCATAGGTTCAACTACGAAGAGATGTGAAAATAAGCTTAATACACTAAAAAATACATCAAATATGCTACCAAGCTCAAAACCGAACAAAAGAGATCAAAACCCTAAGTTCCCACCACTCTATTAGGTCAAAAAATCCTAATTTCTATGCTTTTAAATAGAGTTCATAGGTTATTTTCCAAGTCAATTGCACACTTTGAGTTTGAAAATTTGATATATTATGAGATAGACCCCTCAAAGAACCTAATGTGATGGGTGACTATGAGCTTCCCCTACACCTCATAGATTGAGTCCATGAGTTCCAACACCTAATTGATGCAAGACCCCTAGTACATACCCCAATAAAATTTCTTGTGCCACACACTTTCTTATGCATTAATTTTTTAGGTAAAAAATGGTCAAGTGTGCTTTGGTTTTAGTGGCACACTTGTTATAGTCAATAGCACACTTGTGCTACCAATGACCACTTACAAAAGTGCAATGCACTTGTGAAAATCTTGCATATCTTCATTTTACCAGACCATCTCACTTGTTGTGGTGCAGAATGCTAAGCACACTTGTAAAATTTTCGTACATGATTTTTAAACTCACGCATTTGTAAAAGTTACCAAAGTGGTGCATATGTTAAGGGTAGTGCACTTGAAAAAGTTTCACACACTTATTAAAAGAACTAGTGCAACACACCTATGAGAACAACACACTTTCTTTATAGTGGTGCACTTGTAAAAATGTGGTGGAGTTGTAAGTTTGATAGCGTGATGCACTTGTTTAAAGTGACACAATTGTGTTTCTAGGATGCTTGACTTAGAATTTTTCCAATTTTTAGCAAATTTGACACTGTGCATATGATTTTTCCAATTTTTAGCAAATTTGACACTATGCATATGATGCATATAGATCATCCATCCCTTATAGCCACAAGAGAGGAGACCTAGTGCTTTATCATGGCTAGCACATTTCAAGGATGATCAAAAAAATTTCCTAGTAGCTAGATTGGTTTAGGATTCATTTCCCACATTTCAAATATTTGCACACTTAGCAATGATGACCACGTTGAATGAGTTGTGGCATTCAAATACATCATCCTTCCATCTTCTGACATGGGAGGCAACCATTATGCTTGAGGATATTTGGCACATCCTTCAAGTACTTAATTCATAGTGCAAGAGTCATTCATGACACAGATCTTGACCTAGAGGCCTAGTTCCAAGTGTTGGATGTCGATTCTTTATTGTTAGAGAGTTATCAAATTAAAATATGCTAATATTGAGGATGCATCAATGACCTGACCTTAGTGATAGTAGGGTTGATTATGGGATTCCTCATTCCATACAGATGTGGCCATGGTTTTAGTGTTAGTTCGGGTCTAGGACTAGAGGGCGTTGTCAACAATATTACAATATCTTTTTGGGGACCACTACTTCTTGCCTCTTTGTACCATGACATGCACCAAGTGGTATACATATGAGGGCATAGTTTATCGTTCGGTGTTACTTTATTGCACATGTAGGCATGGGAGCACATTTTTGTGCTTAGGCCTGTCATTGTGATAACAAATATAGACAAGGAGTCATGGTATATAGATATCAATCTATGACCACTCTTCACCACACAAGGGTTACTAGAATTGCATACTAGCAGAGAGTTATTGATGATATGACATCATTCAAGTGGATACCTTGTCTCTAGACCCACCCATGGGATGATGATCAAGAGGAGAAATTTTATGCCAAATAGACCCAATGGATTATGGGTTGTCACCACCATATCATTGAGAGTTATCTACCTAATAGGGTTGCTAGGTTCTTTGGTGACCAACATGATGTGTTACCTCCTGCCTACAGAGCTATATAGACATGCACCATGAGAGAGACAGATTGGGGATATACACTTAGCTTATGGAAAAGTGTTGCAATAGCATCCACTTGCTCCTTAGACATAAGTACCTGATTTTGAGACAATTCAACCTATGCTTGATTAGCTTGGGCTAATGACTTGATAAATTTTTCCAAGCAGGTAATTTTTTCTTTTATCTCTCTTTTCTTTTGCTTACTTTTCTACACCATGGTGATGGTTCTCTCTAAATTCATTTTCACTTCTTCTAATTCCTGCCCCCAAGATGAATTTCCAACATTAATAGTTGTCACCCTATAATACCTAGGTGTCATCTCATGTTTGGCTTTATGTACCACTAGGGTAGCTATATGGAGTGTTCTCCCTTGATCTACATTGGACTTTTATAACATGCTTTGTATTTTCCCTTCTCCTAGATTTAGGGGTTTACACTTCTTGCATTAAACTTATAAGATCTAGAGGCACCAGTTCCACCTCCAATAGCAGAGCCATTTCCCTAACTAATCAGTCAAGTGCTTCTTCATTATGTTTTTCCTCTTTAACATTTCTTTGTTCCTGATTATTTGCATGTTTAGGAAATTCTTCTCTTAAATCACTAAAATTTCCTATCACACCTCTTGGAATTTGAGCATCTTCGGTATTCACTGGCATAGATCCTAGATTTCCTTGGTTTGTCACCATCTCTTCATTCTCAAGACTTATATTTTCATGTCCAACAATGTGCTTAACACCAATTCTTAGGGTATCACTATCCTATTGTCCTAAAACACTAGGATTTTCATTATTTCTTACACCACCATCCAAGGTTTGCGAAGGCTCTGCATTCTCACTCTCAACCTAGTCCTCTCCCGACTTCTCAAAAACTCGTGGTTGTTCAACATCATTTCTACTATTTCCTGGCTAAAGTTGGGAATCAATTGTATCTTCATCAATAATATTGTCCATAGGATTCTAACTTTCAGTATCCCATGTTCCTTTTTCATCAAGCTTATCAGGGTTTCCTACTCCTAGGGTGAGTGTTCCTCACTTGAATTCTTCTTCTTCAATATCTATAGGACTTGACCGTATATCTAGCACTTCTTCCACCATTGGTTGTACCATGGGTTTCTCCTTAGATCATTTTTCTTCTACTTGTTTCATCATGGTAGTCCATTTCTCACACTGTTCTCTAATTTTCTCTTCATTCAGCTCAAGACTTTCCTGTTGAATCATAGGATTCTTTACCAATGTTTACTTCATTGATGTTGTATTAACTAAAGGGGGAGAAGTAAATAATTTTGCAACCCTCTGAGATGCAAACCTTGTCTAAGCATGTGTGTTTTTTCATTCTCACCTCTTTATCAGTCATAGGTTGACCTTTCATCTTTTTCGTGGAATAAAATGCTTCCTTGGGCTTTACTATTACTTTGACCTTACTAGCCATAGTCTCTTTATGCTAAGTAGTTGGCTTCAATGAAACTCTCTAGCTTGGAGCATTAGGAGTTCTCTCCTTAATGTGTCTAGCTGCATCCCCTTTATAATCTTTCCTTCTCTTTTTAGCATGCTCCTCATACTCAAATTTACCTTCTTCTCTATGTTTCTTCTTTATATTGATCGGGTATATGGTATTTATCCCAACTTTTCTTAAAGCTTTACAATAATCATCAATCCAATGCTGAGTGTACATCAAAATTTTCTTGGAAATCTCCATAACAACTACTTTTTCTTTTCATAATCTGGCTATGGGATAGGTTCATCATAGATTTTATCTTAATTATAAACTAGGTTCAACACCTCTCCATTATTTGTATCCAACAACTTTGGGATATCATGTAATTTCATAATCATTTCCAATTGTAATGATAGCCTTTGATATGATCTCTTCCTTACTTGGTGCTCATTGACACAATTAAGCTAGAAATTTTCTAGATTATGAACATGAGCATATTTTTTTGCTATATGCTTGGCAAGATTTCCCTCTAGATCATAATTATTTCTTTAGAGTTTGAAGAACTCCAACCTATACATCTGCAATTCTTCTTCGTACAAATAAACCTTTTTAGCCGCATTACATTTGTAATTCCTAATTATGATAGGAAATTCAAGACAGAACATTTATTGTGTGCTACCTTAACAAGAGCATGGGAAGGCTTCATTTATCTCACCACTTCCAATAATAACACTTTTTCCATTGGATACCTGGGTAATGACAAGGGGTATCATTCAAATCCTTCCACCCTGATGTAGGTGAAAATGGGAAATTGAATATACCAACCCCCAACCTATCGAATATTACTTTGTGCTTTCAACGATAACCTTTTGGCTTTGTCACCTTGCGTGATCCTTACCAAATTCATGGAAAACACATCATTAACTCTTTGGTAATGATCCCAGTATCCATGGATGGTAGTTTGGGGTAAATGAACTTATATCAAATTATTCCCTAGTTCTCTACCCAGGGTACCAACTCTATTCAATCCTTGTTTATTTTCCCTTAGGGCATAGGAATAAATCACATAGGAGGACATAGAAAGCCATAAGGATTGTGGGAATGCTATTATTTGTTCATGCATCTTTTCACTGATAAAACTTTCCCAATGAATTTGCACAGGTCCTTCCATTAATAATACTATGATTTTAAACATCTGGGGTTCGACTTTACTAGGGTCTCTAAGTATAACTATCCTAGTCAATAGAGTTGTGATGTCTTGAACATCTCAGTTAAACATAGACCTCAAAATCGGTTTCATTTGCTTAGTAATCTCCTCCTGGCACCACTTTGTACTCATAGTTCTTCTATTATGTTATTCTAAACTCAAGTAGGTTTTGGCCATTGTTTTAATATCCAACATCTATACATATGAGGAGATGTAGGGATCCCAAATGTATATGCAATCCCTTTTACAAAGAGGTCTGCATAGACTCTCCCTTCCTTTTCAATGCCCCTCTTATCTAGGTCATAAAAATTTAAACATTCTATTACCAATTTAGGGGCTTCCATTGCTAGTGGAAGCCCTCCTTCTGAATGTATCCCACTTGCAATAACATTCTTTGAGCACAAAGAAGCATTCACTTGTTGAACCTGTGTGATGAATTCAATATTATAAAACCACCTTAGATAGGTGTTAGTAACTATCCCACCAACTAGAACAACTCGTGAAGCAAAATATTGAAATTCCTCTTCTAGCTTCCTTTTGGAAGTGCTCATATTTACTTGGATTTCCTACATTATTAGCAGATATGTGCCTTGTGTACGAGTTAGGGTTAAATTTAACCAGTCATTTTCAACAATTCATAAAACTTTCAATCTACAATTTGATTAAATTTACTTCAAAATAATCAACATTTTAATTTCTAGGGGAAACACCATTCTCTTGAGACATGCATGCATAGAAAGACTAACATAATTTCATTTATCCAAAACATACCTAGTTTTGTTGGTGATATGATTGTCTTTCAGAATGCAACTTCAAAACCCTTGGTAGCTATGTTCTTTGGTTTCTCGAGGCTTACCTTTCTTTTCATTACACAATCTTGATCTTGATTCTTCAATGTCCTTACAAATTAGCAGTATGGCATGTAAGATAGAGTGTTATGAAAGAAACTACATGCTCGAGGTAGTTCCAAGTACAAGTGTAATTCACCACCTTCATTAATTTCCTATTAAAATACATTAATTTCCCTTAATAAAGGTGCAATCATGGCAGGTTAGGGTTCAAATCATGAACACCTTAGTTTCTGCATAGGGCCTGTTGAATATCTTGAGTACTAAGAGGGGGGTGAATCAGTATTCGATAAAACCATTCAAATAAAACCCATCTAAACATAATCACATATCTAACTGAATCAACAAGATAGAACATGGAAACAAGAAAATATATCATCACACATGAACACTAGGATTTTATGTGGAAAACCTAAAAAGGGAAAAAACATGATGAGGATTAACTCACAATATATTATATTTGGATCCAAGATATTACATGGCTCATTACCAGGACTCACTGTCCTTGAAAGATTCACAACCTGAATAAAAAAGATGGCTAATCACCAAGATACAAAGGTTATGGCTCAATACCAAGAGTATGAACTAATAGAATACACCTTCTCTATGCAAGGTTCAGTTTCAATGAAGCTTTGAATATGAAGTATTGCTTCTCATAGTAGTCGCTCAACCAATCTATTCTGATCCTCAACTGATAAAACATTTAGGTTTGCATATTCAAACATTCCTTAATCCTTTTCGCACTTCACCACACCTCTCTTCCTTCTCCTTCCACATTCAAATTTTTACTCTTTCTTCACACAACACACACCATTACCTTTCTTCTTCAAATAATCTTACATATATATGCAATTATACCTCATTCATCAATTTGGTTGACCTAATTAGATGAAAATAAAATAAAAATAAAAAACACTCTTATTGGCACTATATATTATTGAAAACATTTTTATCCATGAATTGCATCATATAAAGTCGATGTAGACTCATAGGAAATGTCTACAAAGTATATCTATCCTTCTTAATGCATGTCATATGTTAGGTCAGCCAAGACTAGGACCTAAACACAAAAACTCCAAACCAACATACACTTCTCAAAGTAAACACCTTCTAGACCTGATATCACATCAATTTCTCATAACATCACAATCATAGAGACTACCATTAGAAACATAGCATTAGAATTCCCTCAAGAAAATGTGGAGTCTCCCACATAGATATGCAAAGCAAAGAAACAACTGTAGAGTACAAAGTTAAACTTTGTCAAAGATAACTTTCTACTCTCAACATAAAACTTCTCAAGATCCTATATATAGATATCTGAATAAGACATATGATAACATGGTTAAGAAATAAGAGTCATATCTTTTCTTGTAGTGAATTTTGGACTCAAAAACTAATACACTAGTTTAACAGTAAAGAACACTTTCGATAGAGATTAGCTTTTGGTGTGCCAAATAAGCTTCCCATATTGTCATCACCATGTTGATATCAATCACAACACAAGAACAACCAGATCAATCCATATACACTTCATGCTCATGTTGCAATACTCCATATTTCCAACAATCTCCCCCTTTGGCATTGATGGAAACATATATATCAAAAACATTTTTATACCAATAAGAGACAACATAATACCTCCCCTTTCAAAAAATTTCTTTACAAAAATAAATGTTTTTCCCTCTTTCTATCTTTCTATCTCTCCCCCTTTGACATTAATGGAAAAGGATGTAGAGGGGTCCAAAATATGTACATATATCAAAAATTGACTAGAAGAATGGTATGACCAAAGAATAATGTATTACCCTGAAGAGGAGGAACCTTTGAGATTCTTTGGGGTATCCTTCCATGAAGCTTTTCATTCTTCCCATGCTTCTTTCACACTTGCAAAAGTATTGTATAGTAGTTCAAGCTTAGTCAAAGACTCTATACCATCTAAAAAAGTATTGGGACTGAGATTAACTTCTAATAGACCACCAATACTATCAAGAGCACTAGATACCAGGATATGCCAAAATGTTACCATATCTTTGAGTGCCACAAATTGCTTAATTACTTCTATTTTTTGATCTTGCAAAGAAAATAATTTTGTCCTGAAGCTGCACAATGTAGGACCATCTTTGATTATTAAGCTATACAAATATGCTTGAGTACACATCCGACTTTCACTCTTCCTTATCTCATCTCTTATATTTAGTGTACTGCTTGACTAATTCAAACATAAAGAAAGTAGTTCTTGAGCTTCTTCCTCACAAGCCTACACATACTTCAATTCTTTCACCGCTTTGTGATGTGCATCTACACATTTATTCTTGACATCTTCTAAACTTTCTTTTGTAGACCTAATTATATATTTTACTTATAATCCGAAGATATATATGCTTTCAAAGGTTTAATCATGCTTCAAGGACTTTCCACAATTGACATAGATGAATCAAAGTTAGCACTAGGGATTACCTTATGTAGTTTTTTTAAAACTCCTTGAATGTTTATACTTTCATCCTCATGTTGCAAGACTCCATATTTCCAATAGGGTTGACCATTAGAGAAGAAGATGACTCATAAGGCTTATGTGGCATGCTTACCTGTCACTTTAATTCTTATGAGGAAAATACTTTATAAGAAAAGCCACTTTGGATACTTGATCGTTACAATTACAAGGTTTGAATCCTCCAGTATCGAACCTTGGAAAGATTACTGGGAACCTAGACTTTTAACCACCGAGTTCATGAAAACCATGTGCAAAGAGAGGAACTAGGATCGGGTTCAGGGGAGACCAAATTGATTGAAAACATATTCACAATAGAACCTCTAGTTTTTGGTCTCTGGATAAAGTAAAGAGAAAAGCAACCACCTGGCTAACTAGCAAAGAAAAGGGAACATGTGCACTGAGATGTTTTATCCTAGTGATGGCTCACCAAGCTAGGCTTATCAACTGGGAAAAAAAATAAAACCAACCAAAGTTACAATGTCCTTAGCACAACCACATCAACTCTGGGACCCAAGGGTACGGTAAATTGATAAGACTAGGAAGAAGAGCTTGCACAATTCCAAATCTGACAAATACAGGGACTTAGGAAGGGACCAAGCAAGCTGAAACAAAGAATTCCATTTTACCATTTCCTCTAAAAACAACAAACCTGAGCAAGAAAAGCAAAGGAAAGAAAGGAAAGCAGCAAAAAGGAGGGTCCACATTTTTCCAAGGATAAAAATGGGGCATGTTGTGAGACCACAGAACACATATATGTTAAGCGGTAGAAATGAAAGAAATTTATAATTGAATATAGAATCACTAATACATAATGTGAATACATTGGTTTGAAATGAGATATGTTATATAATGATACTTACAAAAAGAATGATAGAAGTTAGGTAAAAAGTGATTTATAGTTGTTCAAATTTCAAGCACAAGTTGAGAGGGAATTTTGGTAGCATATCCCCTAAAAAAAGATCTCTTTTTCTTTAAATATAAG
The DNA here is from genome assembly GCA_007258455.2 of Sequoia sempervirens. Classification (NCBI taxonomy): domain Eukaryota; kingdom Viridiplantae; phylum Streptophyta; class Pinopsida; order Cupressales; family Cupressaceae; genus Sequoia; species Sequoia sempervirens. The sequence continues at coordinate 481,117,741 of VDFB02000015.1, read as the reverse complement.
AGTCAAATATTATAAAACATAAAAAGTGTATGTACACTAATTTGAGACAAAACCACCAAAATATAATGAAGCTACAAAAAGTCTCAAAAAACCTAAAATTAATAGCTAGACCTCTAAAGAGAGAAAGTGAGCTCAAATGGGTAGCGTGATAGTCTATTAAAGTGACTTCCTATGAAATTATGAATGTTATATGACCTAAAATCATTTAAATCATGCTATAAATGTGTGTCTAATGAAATTGTTGAGACAAATTCGCATACATCAAAATGTTGCATATGCCAAACTTTAATCTATAAGTGCAAAAAAGCTAACAAAAAAAAAAAAATTAATAATAAGGATTTGGATCCCACCAAGTGTGCATAGATATTTGTACATAAAAATTGGAGCATACAACAAAAAAATAAAATATCATTAGTTTATTCTATTCAAAATCTAAATGTAATGCTCAAAATAAGCAAATAGTTGAAAACATTGATGAAAATGTCAAATAATATTGCACCAACTCTTGTTGCACCAAGTTATGGTGATAGTTGAATGTGTTCACCAATAGTATAATGTTACATATGTGGATCATATTAAAATAGCTTAGGATGAAATTATATTTATATTTGTTTTGTCTATAATATTGGATAGGTACCGAGGATAAGAAAAATGATTGAAGTAAATGAACATGATGAATGCAAAAGAACATGAATCTTTACCCCAAATCACCTTCGAACTCCATGATTGAGTTAAATATGATGCACCCAAAGCCTATTGATATGATCTTAATAGATGGAATGTGCTTTCAAGTATCAAACCAACAACATTAGGGTATGATCAAGATGATTTAATATAAATTTGGATAGCATAATAGTAGCATATCTTGATTGAGTATTACAAATGGGATTGGATACCTCTAATTTATATAATTTTCATGAGAGAAATCAAGGGTCAAGAAGCATTGGTGATGAATGGGTTGAATTAAATGAGGATTAAGTTTTCGATTAAATTTGTAGTGATGTGACAAGTCTCACTTGAGGGATATGGTCTAGGTTTAGGATTAGGATTATTTAAACATCCTTATGTGGTTGGTTAGAATTAAGAGGTGAGATATTAAATGAAGGGATGAGATGGAAAGTTAATTTGACTTTTGGAAAGTGCCTAAATTCAATGAATATGGACAACGGGATCGTTAGACATGTGAAAGGGACAATTTTTGTGCAAGGATAAATTAGATTATGATCCATGTAAACAAAATAAAGGCTAGGATTAAATGGATAAGAATAGAGGATAAAGTGGAATTAAATAATAGGAAAAAAGTAATGAGTGTTAAATATCCTAAATTAATTAAGAATTAAGAATTAGTTAATTAATTTGGTTGGAGGATTTGGGATAAGGCTAGAATTAATTAAATAAAATAAAATTTATTTAATTAAAGGTATAATGGACAAATTAATTAAATAAATAATAAATATTTATTTAATTAAATATTAGGATAAGGGAAAAATTTATTTAATTAAAGGTGTAATGGATAAATTAATTAAATAAATAATAAATATTTATTTAATTAATTATTAAGATATGCCAAGTGTGGTTAGGTTAAGGTCACATTTTAGGTGTCTACATTTTGTCACTTTTGAGATGATGTTATGACTAAGAGAAGTAGCATCAATTCAAAGAAGAATTAAACATTGTGGGTAGGAAAGCGATAAGGACTAAAAGCATGATCCCCCAATCAATGAAACCCTTGGACAAATGAGGGGAGAACTTGGGTAAAAGCAATGGTGAAGATACGAGTACTTGGGAGTACTCTAGATGGATAGTACCAATACCATGTCACATGCACAAAAGAGACCATGACTAGTGTACAAATATCATATATATGGAGATTGTGCATGATATGAGGAAACTTGACCAAGGTTAGCTTGTGCAAGTGAGGGATTAAGGGGCCTAATTGATTTTAGGTCACTAATGAAAATTGTGCAAATAAACAATTAAATAGGTAAACATATCTATTTAATTTTTGGGATGAGGATGGGGGACATAAATAAATATTTTTATTTATTTATCTAATGTGGACTATAGAGGAATATTGATTAAGTGATTTTAGACTTGAAAATAGATGGGGTGAATAATGATGAGTAATGACTTTATTAATTATGTTGAAGGTGTTCCCTATATGAACATTATCAAAGTGCATAAATTATATTATAAAGGCATTGATGGTTGAGAATGTGTTAGCATAATGCAAGACTATTGAAAAATATCTAGCTGATGACCCCAATATAAAATAATCAAAGAAAGAAAGAAAGAAAGAAAAGAATGATATTATTTCTACATTTGCATAGAAAATATGCTTCATATTCATAAATTATAAAGGTCAAAAACAAAAAAAAACAATGTAAATTATTATATTTTACAATTAAAAAAGTCTATTATATTTTAGAAAAACATATTTAAATACACTGAATTTAGTTTATCAAAATAATAATTGCACTTTATACAAAGAAAGAAAGTAAAGAATTAAATATTGTTTCTAAATTTTCACTAATATTCACAGTTATAAATTATTATATTTTACAATTAAAAATAAACAAAAAAACTAAATTATTATATTTTACAATTAAAAAAACTAGTATATTTTAGGAAAACATATTTAAATACGGTAAATTTAGCATTTTTATTCCATCTTCCTAGAAAACAAACATTTATGTCAAATTGCTTTTCTTCTTAGTTCAAAGCATTTCACAATTACATTCTACTATGCTTAATATCAAATACTAAGATCTATTTAGACTAATTTTGAGTTAGAAAAAAACCATCGGCATACCCATTATACACCACGATTGCTAGTAAAGTAATAATATTAATAAAATTTATTAATTAATAAAGGAGTAAAAAGAAGATAATTTATTGAAAAAATATGGAATATTGAATCAATTATAGAGGAAATGGTCAAGTGTGTTAAATTATTGATCAAATAAAATGACCATACCAAAATTTGATATTACATAAAGAAATTCAAATAATTTAATACTCTAAGACAATAATCGTGTAGACATTTATCTTTATCTTTGTGCAAACTACTCATTGCTAATGTATTATATATTAACATTGTACCGTTTTATAGTCTTTAACTTCAATTTCATATTTGAAATCTGCATTTTTTGGGTGTAAAAAAACTCAATATTCTAAGACATACATTCTAAAAAGATATAAGATACATATATAGAATATTGTAAAAGGATTATTTAAGCTGCAATTGAAATTACTGATAATGACCAGTTCACCTAGCAAATATCTATTCATTAAAATTTTGGTCCCAAAAGTGAATCACATATAAAATTACTAGAATTGGTGGCAGAAATGCGATATTAAACATGGTGGAAAATGAAAATGATGTTATTCACAGTTGTCAATTATTTTAAAAAATTGTTTTACAGATTTGTAATTGAGTTTACTAGTGTAGCAGCCTTTTTATTATTTTTATATGTAATTTTCTACATTGATTCAATCAAAAATATATATATTTACGTGGAAGGCGTTCCCTCTATGGAGTCTCCTTAGGAAATCTTAGCCAAATCTTTAAATCAACATCTAAAATTTAAGTAGTAAGTCTGCAGGACCATAAATTTAATTTGGGTCGTTGGGTCGTTTGATCTGACACTCTTCAAGAAGTCATGCGAAAAAATCTATTTCTCTCGGTAAATACCCATTCCATCTTGTAATTACTCCTTGCCTATAATTGTTGCATCCTACCTACTCCTTCAGCAGAATTTGATGCCCCAGCTTTTGATAATTGTATTGCTGTGAAAGATGAATAGGAAAATCTGAAAAGTCCTGCCCAAGAGATCTTTGATCTATCCAAAGAGCAAATTGAGGAAACCCAAAATCAAAAATTGATTAGAAATTTGTTGTGTAGTTGTCCATTTGGAAGATTCAAAATGATGCATGCCCAACAAGATAAAGTTGAAAATTTACTTTCATTTAGCTGGTCCTTCAAACTATGCAGAAAAAATTGAAGCCCGATTAAGAACTTTTGTCATGGCATTTTGTTGGGTAGAAAAATGGAAAAGGAATAGAGACACAGGCAGATAAAAACCAAGTGTTACCTAAGAAAAGAGCCACGGCCATGGCTACCTATTACTAGAAAATGTGCCCCCAACTTGTGAGCAGCATCACAAATCTTCTCATTCGCTTCCCCAATCACAACATGGATTTCTGCCTTGACATCATAATAATTATAGATATCCAGAGCTCATTTCAATGTCTTTTGGGTAGTTCTAAGTTCATAATACTCCAGAAGATGAAGCACTTCGCTGCTCAAAATGTAGGCTACATAAAGTAATACACATCATAACATCAAATTAATGAATACACTAGTTCTCGCTGCCATCCCCCACCAGAGGTGCTGCTATGTACTCTATGTCTACCAGAACTTCAACTCACCAAACCCACCACCAACAATAACAACAATAGTAACTTCTTTAATCTTACTACATTGCCACAACTGTTTACTCTGAGAATGGAACTGATGAGCACAAGAGATTTCATAGCTGATGTTTTAGGTTGAGGAGGTAGTGGCTCCTCTAGCTTTGGTTAACCTCCAAGGCTTTGCAACAACAACAGGGATCCATAGAATTCCACTCAACATTTGAACCCTCTCAACACAAACCCACAAGTTGTCCTACGTGGTGTGTTGGAGTTATAATTTCTCCCAGCCGAAGATAAACATTAAATATTCCAGAATGACCTGCACAGGTGAAATCATCAATTGCTATGTTCCAGAACTTTCCCATGAACTCTAAACTTCCTCATCCTCTAGAAGCTTCTTAAGCTTCTCATGATTTCTAAAACTCCTGGAAACTTCTAACTCCTCTATAAAAGAGGACCAATGTAATTCAATTAGTAAGCAATACAAATTAGACTGAGTTCTCTCTAGTGTTTTAGTATTAGTGTCTATGTGTTTAGTCTGGTCTCTATTCTTCAATATGGTATCAGAGTTGTGTGGTAGACCTTGAAGACCTGGAGAGTAGGAGAATCTACAGGAGTGTTCAGCGGCTGTCAAGAGATGGAGTCATCAATAGGAGAAGCTATCAAACAAAGGAAGATCAGTGGAATTGCTACTAGAGAAGGACGCAGATCAAACAATGTTGTAGAATAATTGTGAAGCTGTAGCTGAAAGGGAGGCATGCCAGTGTTTTGAGAAGTGCGCCACATCAAATAAGAAATCGCTTTGTTTGGAGATCATAGAGGTAATAAATGTTGAAGGGTGGTTGCATATCCTAACTTCCAGCCATTGCCAAAGGAGATCTTGTTACAGGAGACCATAGATGTAAGGATTGTTGTTTAAAAAAAGAGATCATGGTTGCTATAGGTGCTCTAGTACAAAGGAAGCCGAAGTTGTTCTTGAGGCACTAGGAAAGAGATTGTTGTCTTTTTTGCGGTCAAACTATTATTTTGGAGATAAAAGATCATTGAAAGTTAAAGCGGTAAAGTGGATCGCCCAAGTTTGTAAAGGTAAATGTTGATAGAGGAGCTGCAACTCAAGGAGATTATTGTTGGTTTGTGTTTCAAAGGAAGATTGAAGACCGGCTTGAAGGTCGTTGTTGACTAAGGCAAAGTGAGATCCGCCATCAAGGGAGGTTAGTTTTGACTGTCAGCAATGAAGTGAAAAATATGCATGAATTCAAGAAATTGTAAATTTTGTGAGTCTCGAGGAAAGAAAGGTATCTGTTATTTTGTTATAGAAAGATTGATTGTGTATCTACATTAGAGGGTGTTAGAGTAAGAAGACAAAGTGGGTTAGTAAGTCATTTTTAATAGTGTTGTTTAAGATAGAAAAGGGAAATTGTAGAAAAGATAATGCTACAAAAGTGTTCATAGCTATCAAAGGAAAATGAGATTGTTGTTTGTAATTGTTAAAGTGTTGTTAACCTTTAAGAAGAAATTGAAGAAAAGAGTAGGCACACAAAGTTGCCAAACAAAGAAATTGGTGTAATCAAAGTGAAAGTGTATATGGTGAGTTTTAATAATTTGTCTCAATAGGTAAAGTCGGTAAAAGAGTGTTAAATGAAAATGAAAATCTAATTTTTAAGAATGATTTTAAAAAAAAAAGAAAATGATGAACTTTCAAAAGACTTGTGGAAAGTTGAGGAGAAGAATAAAGTTTTAGAAGAAAAGCTAATGCTGTTTGAAGAACTTTAAAAGATTCATGGCAAGTTGAGAAGAAGAATAAAGAACTAGAAGAAAGATTAAAATTGTTTGATGAGGTTAAAAAAAAGAATGAAGAGTTCGAAGAAAAATCAATTTTTTTTTATGAGGTTAAGAAGAAGAATAAATTATGGTTGGAGTTTTGGAATGAATTGGAAAAATTTGACCGATATGTTCAAAAATTTGTTCAAGTACAAGTGTTCATATGTCAAAGAAGATAGAAATCAAGTGATTTAAAGATTAACTGAAGGTGAAGGTGCATGAAGCCAAGATCAAGGATCATGATCAAACTGGATGAAACTAAAACTTGTGTAGCAAAGTGCAGTAGCTTACTTTCAAAAAGGAAGAAATCAGATTGCAGATCAAAAGATCAGTGAGCAAGCAAGGAATTTGCAAACAAGGAATTTTCAAAAACAAAATTTGAATGTTTGATGACCATCAACAAAAAAGTGATTGTAAATGGGTACCTAACAAGGCTTTAAGCCGGGACCCATCCTTTTCCTTTCTTTAGACTAATTATCTTGTGGGGCAAGTTTTTTTGTAGATCTTGAAGATAGTTTGAAGAATAGGTGACTAAGTCCGCAGACTTGAAAAACTGAAAATTTGAAATGATAAAAGAACGTGTGGTCGAAATTAAGGGGGAGTGTTGGAGTAATAATTTCTCCCACCCGCAGACCAACATTAAATATTCTAGAATGACCTGCATAGGTGAAATCACTAATTGCTATGCTCCAGAACTTTCTTGCGAACTCTAAACTTCCTCATCCTCTGAAGCTTCTTAAGCTTCTCGTGATTTCTAAAACCCCTAGAAAATTCTAACTCCTCTATAAAAGAGGACCAATGCAATTCGATTAGTAAGCAATAAAAATCGCGTTGAGTTCTCTCCAGTGTTCTAGTATTTGTGTCTATGTGTGTTACTTTGCTCTCTTTTTTTCAATATGGTGTAGCCCTATCTGTCATTTCTAAGATTTAGAAGAGTATAGAATAGAGGTGGGATCAAATAAAAGAGAAGCAGGAATCTCAACATATGAAATTTAAAAGAAAAATCCCCTTAACCTTGTCAATGCATTTCATTGATAGTTTTAATGAACTATAAAACTTTCATTGCAAGAAAAGTGCCTCCTGATTCCTCTCCCCTCTTTCTCGTATCCTTCATATTCAATATGCATGCACAAAATGAAACTTAGTCAGGACACATGGTCAGTTTAGATGTTACCAGACAACTTTGGGAGTAAAGACAAGACACGTGAACAAATTAACAGAGTTAAATATGGACTACCTACAAAACAAATGTTTTTATTCTACTGAAGGTGTCACACCTACCAAATGCATTTGTGTTTTATGTCCCTTGCATTTTATCAAGCCATGTTCCCTTTGTGAGTAAAGGCGACCTATGAGAGCATATCCACAGCTGTGCTTGCATGTGTAGCAAGCAAGACAGTGAAAATAATTATAGATATTAGATTTTTGCTATTTTAATTTGTAATTTTTTCCCCTGTTCATTCACCAAACATATTGGAGATGAGGCGGCCTACACTCTATTTTTGACTGAATAATACAATTGTACAACAATTTTTCATCTTCAAAATTTATATAAATATTTTTTTTATTTTATTAGAAAACATTTATACTTTCTTTCTTATTGATAGCCTTCCAATTCATAGTATTATACTTCCATATTATGTACACACCTAAAATACCACAAATATCCCTCCTTTACCATCCAAAACACTTCTGTGTACTGATTGCACACTAAGGTGTGATTGCTAGTTTAAAAGTTTTCTTCTTTGGTTAAAGTCTAATGCCTTTCCATGGCATGAAAAGGTGTTGTTGGTTGTCATGTTTTTAGGGTTAACATTTTGGAGATGAAAAGTGAAAATTTTCCCGAAGATGTAATGTTCAAGTTCGTGCATTGTTTTTTTTTTAATTGAATGAATGCAAAATACAAATAAGAATCTAGCAAAGAAACTACAGATTAAAACATCTCCAACATCTACAATGAAACATCAGTCCAATTGGGCCAGCATAACAATATCCTACAGCACTAACAATACAAGGTAAAAGATGATGCATTGATTTACAACTTTATTTTCTCTTCCTTCAGACTTTTTAGCCTTGTGGAAAAACTGTAGATTATGAAGGCCAGAGGCAGAGGAAAAATTTTTCACACATAGTAAATATATAAAATATAAAATATTATTTTCCAAACACACAGAGCTGCTGCTCGTAATTTTCTGTTTGCTCACATTCTAATTCTCTGTTCACATTCTCATTGTTTTTTAAAAATAAAATTACAATTACAAAATATATGCTGCAGGTAAAAAGTCACGTGAAAGATTTTCACGGATGAGAGGGAACGAAATTACAATTTAAATTCAAAATCACCTAACTAATTTTTCCCCTGTCAAAATGCATTTAATACAATGTCCTTTTCATAATATTAAAACTTAAATATTAATTCCCTGGCGGTGGCAGCTTTCTCCATAGTTCCCCGCGGTATCGCGATGGTTAAAATCTTTATTGCGATATTGCGGGCAGCGGTTAGTTGACGGCCCGGTAAACTGCGGCGGTTAAAAATAAAACAAACTTTTACGGAGTCTCCCGTGATATCGCGATGAATATTTTATTGATTGCGATATAGTGGGCATTGGCTGGAGGTGACGTCAGGTGGTTGAGATAAAACAAAAAGACTACAGAAGTCTCCCGCGGTATCGCAATGGATATTTTATTGATTGCGATATAGCGGGCAGTGGTTGGCGGGGATGGCGTGCATTAGGGTTAATATTCCAACACTCCCCCTTAAGCATAACTGCACTGTCCACCATGCCCAATCTGTTCCTTTGAAAAATAAAATTATCTCTTCCCAGCGGCTTTGTAAAAATATCTGCACTTTGATCTTCTGATCTGCAAAATTCTAAAAATATATCACCATTATTAATTAATTCCCTGATAAAATGATACCTGGTATCAATATGCTTGCTTCTTTTATGAAAGACTGGATTCTTCGAAAGAGCAATGGCTGAATTGTTATCATAGTAAATTTTTGTTGCCTTCATTTGTTCATTTTGCAATTCTTTCAAAATTCTTCTCATCTAGACTGCTTGACATGCTGCACTTGTGGCTGCCACATATTCTGCTTCGGCTGATGAAAGACAAACTATTGGCTGCTTCTTTGAAGACCATGAGACAACTCCAGTCCCAAAATTAAATACATAACCAGACGTGCTTTTTCTGTTATCAATGCTGCCAGCACAGTCACTGTCTGTGTATCCTATGAGTTTGAACTCATCTGAACTTGAATACTTGATGCCAAAATTTCTTGTTCCACTTACATACCTTAAAATTCTTTTCCCTGCTTTCCAATGGGTGTCTTTTGGTGTTTCCATAAACCTAGAAATCAAACTTACTCCATACATAATGTCTGGCCTTGTGGCTGTGAGATACATGAGACTTCCAACAAGCCTCTTAAACAAAGTTGGATCAACATTAGACCCTCTATCATCCTTGCTTAGTTTCAGACCTGTCACTGTAGGTGTTGGTGCTGGTTTGCACTTCATCATATTAAACCTCTTCAAAATGTCATTTGCATATTTTGACTGTGAAATAAAAATACCATTTTCATTTTGATTCACTTCAATGCCCAAAAAATACTTCATCAGACCTAAGTCTGTCATTTCAAATTCTTTCTTCATGTCTGCCTTGAACAGATCAATTGACAAATTGCCAGTGAATATTAGATCATCAACATATAAGCATACTATCAGTATTTCACCTTCTTCATTCATTTTTGTATACAGTGTGGGCTCACTGCTACATCTATTAAATCCATTCTGCAAAAGATAACTATCTATTCTATTGTACCAAGCTCTTGGGGCTTGTTTCAATCCATACAGTGCCTTTTTCAATTTGTAAACTGTCTTCTTGACCCAGAACTTCATACCCAGGTGGTTGATCCACATAAACTTCTTCTTCTAAATAACCATTTAAAAAAGCTGACTTTACATCCATTTGAGATACAGACCACTTGTTATGAGTTGTTAATGCTAAAATCATCCTTATAGTATCCAATCGTGCTACAGGTGCAAATGTTTCATTGTAATCAATTCCAGGCTGTTGTGAATAGCCCTTTACAACCAATCTTGCTTTAAGCTTCTGAACTTCATCTTTTTCATTCAATTTGGTTTTATAAATCCATTTCACTCCAATAACATCTTTGTCTTTTGGAAGAATGACTAGTTCCCATGTCTGATTCTTTTCAATTGCTTCAATTTCTTCATCCATAGCACTTACCCATTTATCATCTTTGACTGCATCTTCAAAATGAATTGGATCTTCTATTTCAGAATAAAATGCAAAAAGAGAAATCTGATCTAAATTATTCTCACCTTCATTTTGCTCATATATATCTCTTATGCTTCTGATTTTCTGTCTTCTCAGACTTGCCAATGTAGGATTTGACATATCACTTGAACTTGTGGAAAGTGGACCTGATGGTCCTACTGTAGATGGTGTTTGTTGTCCTCTTGTTGGACTGATTCCTTGAATGATTGAGACTGTTCTTACAGTTGATGCTGGTGTCACTTGTGGACTACTTTGCTGAGCTTGAATGGGAGTGGTAGGAGTCACTATAGCTGGAATATTCGTTGATGCTGAAACTTCATTCTCCTCTTGAGGTATACTGGTTGAAATATTGACTGTCTTCTCTATGCTTCCATCCCATGCTTCATCTTCTACAAATTGTACATCTCTGCTGATTATAACTTTCTTTGTTGTTGGATTATAGAGCTTATAAGCTTTGGATTCTTCACCGTATCCAACAAATATACATTTTTCTCCTTTGTTATCTAGCTTCCTTCTCAATTCATCAGGCACATGTGCATATGCTACACATCCAAATACTCTCATGTGAGTAACACTGTGTTTTCTTCTGTCCATGCTTCTTCAGTACCATATTCATGACACTTTTTGTTGGACACCTATTCATTATATAGGTTGCACAAGATATTGCTTCTGCCCAATATTCATTTGACAAATGTTTGGCTTTCAACATGCTTCTAGCCATTTCCATGATTGTTCTATTTTTCCTTTCAGCTACTCCATTTTGTTGAGGTGTGTATCTAGTTGTGAATTGCTTGTGAATTCCATGATCCTTGCAAAAATTAAAAATTCTCTTGAAATATATTCACCACCTCTATCTGTTCTCAACACTTTGATATAATAACCACTTTGTTTTTCAACCAAATTCTTGACTGACGAAATAGATCAAACACTTCATTTTTCTACTTTAGAAAATAAACCCATGTTTTTCTTGAATAATCATCAATGAATGTCAGAAAATAAAAACTACCACCTATTGAAGGTGTTTGCATAGGTCCACACAAATCTGAATGTATAATTTCCAAAAGGGCTTTTGCTCTAGTTGACTTTCCTGCAGGAAATGATTCTCTATGTTGTTTTCCTAAAATGCACCCTTCACATACCCTTTCTGGTTTTTCTATTAAAGGTAGTCCCTTGACCATGCCTTTCCTATGAAGTAAATTTAAACCTCCAAAGTTGAGATGACCAAATCTCAGGTGCCATAACCAGTTTTCATCTTTTATCTCAGCTTGAAAGATTATCTGCACTACTGCTGTAGTTTTTCTACCCACTTGTGAATTCATTAAGTGTTGTGCTTGAGCATAATTTATATTCAAATCTGGCCTTATCTTTAAGGGAAACATTCTGTTGTTTGTCATTTTGACTTTTGCAATAAGCTGGTTGCTTGGGTATTTGTCTAAAATTGTGCATAGACCATTTTTGAAGGTTACTCTATACCCCTTTTTGAACCAGTTGCCCTACACTCATTAAGTTATGTTTCAGACCAGGCACAAAATACACATCTGAAATATATTTTTTCTCCCCCTATTTAGTTAGAATATTGACATCTCATTTTCCCTTGACTGACACTTTGTTGTCATTACCCAATGTAACATCAGACTTTACATTTTCATTTAAACTTGAAAACATTTTTAAATTCCCTGTCATATGATTGCTATAGCCTGAATCTAAAAACCATATATCTTTTTCATTTGCTTGAGCAACATTACAAGCTAAAAACATTGTTCTCTTATCTGAATCCTGATTTTGACCTTCTCTTGAAAAATTTGCATTTTATCTATTATTATCATACTGCTTCTTTCTACACTCATTCATATAATGCCCATATTTTTTACAGTAGTGACATTGGACTTGAGATTTATCATACCTTTGATTTTGTGACTAATTCTGTGATGGGTTTTGGCTTGAGCCTTGATTGCTGCCTCTTCCACTTGAACTTGATACACTGTACCTTTCACCTCTGTAAGAGTTTCTTCCTCTTCCTCTTGATCTACCTCTGCCTCTTCCTTGACTAACTGAAGCCTGAGTTTTGAAAGCATGCTCTAGTGATGTATCTGCTGACCTTTTCAACCTTTGTTCATGAGAAATTAAAGATGCATACAGCTCATCAACTAAGAACTGTGAGAGATCCTTTGTCTCCTCTATAGTAACTACAACCGGTAAAAATTTTGTGGGCAAACTCCTTAAAATCTTTTCAACAACTCTAGTATCTTCCAGATTTTCTCCATGAGACCTAATTTGATTAACCACCCCAATGACTTGGGTGTAGAATGAATCTACAGATTCATTGTCCTTCATACATATTGTTTCAAAATCTCTTCTCAACATTTGTAGCTTTGCTATTTTAACTTTTTCCATGCCTTGATAGGCTGTCTGAAGTATGTCCCATGCTTGTTTGGACTTTGTTGCTGCTGAAATCCTTGGAAAAATGCTCTCATGTACAGCTTGAAACAGATAAAATAAAGCCTTTGAATCTTTCTTCCTTGTGTCCTTCAATAAGTCTTTCTCTGCTTGTGTTAAAGCATTGTATGCTACTGCATCTGCTGGCTCTGCAAATCCATTCTCTACTAAATCCCATATATCTTGTGAGCTAAATAGTGCTTTTATTGTAATTGACCAGTACTCATAATTCTTCCCATTAAACTGTGGAATTTGTGGGTTTGTTAAGCTTGTGCTTGCTGCCATTTTTGAAATTTACCCAGATAATCTACTTTGATAAAATTGACTCTGATAATCAACTTGCTTTGATACTCGAACTTGCTCTGATACCACGTGAAGGCCAGAGGCAGAGGAAAAAATTTTCACACACAGTAAATATATAAAATATAAAATATTATTTTCCAAACACACAGAGCTGCTGCTCGTAATTTTCTGTTTGCTCACATTCTAATTCTCTGTTCACATTCTCATTGTTTTTTAAAAATAAAATTACAATTACAAAATATATGCTGCAGGTAAAAAGTCATGTGAAAAATTTTCACGGATGAGAGGGAACGAAATTACAATTTAAATTCAAAATCACCTAACTAATTTTTCCCCCGTCAAAATGCATTTAATATAATGTCCTTTTCATAATATTAAAACTTAAATATTAATTCCGTGGCGGTGGCGGCTTTCTCCATAGTTCCCCGCGGTATCGCGATGGTTAAAATCTTTATTGCGATATTGCGGGCAGCGGTTAGTTAACGGCCCGATAAACTGCGGCGGTTAAAAATAAAACAAACTTTTACGGAGTCTCCCGTGATATCGCGATGAATATTTTATTGATTGCGATATAGCGGGCATTGGCTGGAGGTGACGTCAGGCGGTTGAGATAAAACAAAAAGACTACGAAAGTCTCCCGCGGTATCGCAATGGATATTTTATTGATTGCGATATAGCAGGCAGTGGTTGGCGGGGACGGCAGCAGTTAGGGTTAATATTCCAACAGATTAAAATAGTTCCAACATTACAATGGACTGAACTCCAACATTATAATGAAACATCAGTCCAACTGAACCAGCATAACAATATCCAACAGCACGTGCATTGACTGACAACTTTATTTTCTCTTCCTTCCGACTTTTTCTATTCAAACACTTGGCCTCATTCGGCGGAAGCGCAGAAAATTACTATCCAGGAAAGTTCTAAAGCATGGGCCTCGACGTTGGTGGTTGGCGGAGGGGGGTAGTTGTCATTTTAGGGGAAGAAAAGTCAAAAAGGTAACAATCCATAAATAAAGGGAGTTAAATTTAGTAAAGAACCTGATATCCCTCAAATCGGATTTATAAAGATCGGCATTTATTTTAATTTAGACTTTAACCAAAGAAGAAAACCTTTAAAATAATTGACAACTGTGAATAAGGAATCAAAATTATTTGAGAACTCTATGAAATTAAATTTGATTTTCAAAGAGTTTTATTGTGCCTTCAACTTATGCCCATGACTAGATGTTGATGGATGATCTGCCTGCTTAAATAGACTTGTTTCTAAATCTTATTTTATAAGATCTTTCTACTGTTTCCTATGTAAATGACATTCTTGTCTAATGAGGTCTCTGTGAAACTATAGATTATTAGTAGATTAGTCTGTTTCTCTAGCAAAGCTTTAGCTAATATTTAATTGTATTTCCCTTCCTTTCCCTGATAAAGAAACTTTCATTAGAGTTTCAATTTTCTTTCTAAGGTGTCCCCAAAATGGCTGATCCTGGATTCATCCTTGGAATGATTGGTTACGCCATTCATTTGGCTGCATGTCAGGATTTTCAATACATCAATGTTGCCATTAGGTGCAGGAAAGAGTTGGATGCCCTCAAAGTCCTCCTCAAAATTCAATCAATGAACATGGAAATGCAACAATATAGAAAATCTTTGAACTCTGGCAGAGTGAGTACATCCTCTGACCCACTTTTTCCTTCGCGGTCAATATTTAGCTGAACGAATTGAATGCTCTTCTGGGCTCCAGCTCATTCATATAAATGAAAGAATTTATATTGATCATAATAAGAACATTACATAAACTTTCTGAGCTCCAGCTCATTCATACAACACCATCACAGTTCTTACATCTCAACTGGATGCATACATTACTTAATGCTGAGATATGAAGTGGATGCTGAGAAGACAGGTTAGCTGGAGAAATCAATAAAGTTCTTGAGATTACTCTTTCCAACACTCCCCCTTAATCTCAACTACGGACATCGATGCTTCTGCATCTACAATCTTCTACAATCTTCAAGTTATATGGATCGAAGCTAAGAAATCCCAGTTTTTCGTTGGGATGATCTAACTACAAGCTCTGGTCTTCCTCACCAGCCCATTGTAGGTTCAGGTGTGATACACTTGTTTTCTTCAACAACTCCTTTTGAGCTACACTACTTGATGCTCGGGGATCCTAACATTAGTGGGCTTTTACTAGCCTCATACAAACACATAATGCTACTGCATTCAACCAAATTTTCAACTTTACTTGTCTGTCCTCTTGATCTTTTGATCTCCTTGAGCAGCTCCTCTTTCTCTGTGTTCCGGCAACTTCACGTTCCTTCTTTAAACAACAACAAATATCTATGGCTGTGTAACTGTTGCGGCAGTTTCTTCATTAAACTGGAGATTGGATCTCCTTTGGCAACAGTGGCTATTGCAAGATCCTTGCAAACTCCAACACTGGTGATTCCTCTGCTTGAACACTTACTCTCCTCCATGATTTCAAAAACAATTGCTACTTCCATTGGTAGCTTAAGCATCTTCAACTGCTACGGCAGTTTCTTCGATGTGACTTTTTGATGTAGCCAACATCGGCATTCAATTTTCTTTGGTAGTGACTCCTAGCTATGATCTCTACACAATTTATATCTTCCCTCTCTGACCTGTGCTTTCACTTCACCTTCAAACAACGGTGATCTCTAATTTCTGTGACCTTGATTGACTGTCGTGATCAATCCTCTTCATTGGCTTTGATTTTTACAAGCCAAGATTTCTCCTTTTCAGCAATCTTTCTCTGACTTCTCTTGAATCAGCAAATTATCCTTCTCGAGTCTTCAACTCTTTTAACTCCTCTGTGATCTGGCTCTGTGATCTTCAAACCCGATTTGGGGTTCTGGCATCAATCTCTTTTTGCATCTAAATGCTTGAACAGCTACAACTGTAAATCTCTTCACAGATAAATCTTTGTCCTCTATCTTGCAGCTACTATCAGATCTTGCAATCTTCATTCAAACAAGGGCGGCTCAACCAGCGACCTTTCTGTTTGACAAATTCCTTCTTGGAAGCGCCTCCACCGATCTCCTCTACTTCTGGATTCTTACAGCTGCGATTCTTGCTTATAATTTCCTTCGATCTCCTTTGAAAGTCTTGCATAGGCAGCTTTAACAACAAACTCTAAAAATTGTTATTCTTTACAACAGCGGCTTGACTTTGACCAAACACCAATCTCTTCTTTTAAATGACTGCAGTCTTCAGCATCTTCGTAAAATTTGATTTCTGCAACCTTCATGCAATCTCAACACAGCTTTAGGATCTTCTACCATACAGCTCTGACACCAAATGAAAGAATTTATATTGATCATAATAAGAACAATACATAAACTTTCTGAGCTCCAGCTCATTCATACTACACCATCACAGTTCTTATATCTCAACTGGATGCATACATTATTACAGCTCTGCAGAGCTGAACTCATCTGAGAGTACTTACAACAATACAGACTCCACCAATATATAGACTATCAAACATTTACAACTAATAGTCAATAGCTAACAGTCAACAGACTGAGTAGCTGGAGAAGATAAGATCATATCTTGGTCTTTAATGGTGAGATGTGAAGTAGATAATGATTAGACAGGTTACCTGGAGAAATCAATGAAGTTGTTGAGATTACTCTTTCCAACACTTTCTACTGTTTCCTATGTAAATGACATTCTTGTCTAATGAGGTCTCTACGAAACTATAGATTATTAGTAGATTAGTCTGTTTCACTGGCAAAGCTTTAGCTAATATTTAATTGTATTTCCCTTCCTTCCCCCGATAAAGAAACTTTCATTAGAGTTTCAATTTTCTTTCTAAGGTGTCCCCAAAATGGCTGATCCTGGATTCATCCCTGGAATGATTGGTTACGCCATTCATTTGGCTGCATGTCAGGCTTTTCAATACATCAGTGCTGCCATTAGGTGCAGGAAAGAGCTGGATGCCCTCAAAGTCCTGCTTCTCAAAATTCAATCAATGAACATGGAAATGCAACAATATAGAAAAGCTTTGAACTCTGGCAGAGTGAGTACATCCTCTGACCCACTTTTGCCCTTCGCGGTCAATATTTGGCTGAACGAATTGAATGCTCTTCTGGAGGAAGCATCTGATTTGGCCCACCACTGCACTGTACGCTCATACTGTCATCTCTTTGCTCGTTATAGAACGAGCAGCAAGATCAGGCGACTCATTGAAAAAGTGGAAAAGCATGTAGCTTCCACGCCTTCCATTGCTTTTCTACATCAACTACAGCAGCATGTGACCAATCAAAAAGTGCTTGCGCAGATTAAAGAGAGAATGGATTCTCTTAATCTGCATGCTTCAGCAATTACCGTCACATCCCGAGATCTCTTTCCATCCACTTCTTCAGCTGCTTCCTACACGAAGTATATTGAGGAGGCACTGATTGTCGGACAAGATTCTGCATCAACAAGAATTAAGGAGCTGATTGATGCAGAGCAGGACAAAAACGTGTCTCGTTTCGGCCTTGTTGGGAAAGGCGGGGCCGGTAAGACTCTACTACTCAAACGAGTCTTCAACGGAGACCAGGTACACAGTATCTTTTGTAATGACTTATTGCTTTGGCTTACTGTTTCGCAAACTCCATCTTTCAACGCTCTCAGAAATGATCTTGTGAGACAAGTAGGTCTTAAAATAAATGAAAGATTGGACAGTACAGAGGAAGACCGTGTGAAAACTTGGTTGAATGAAAGCATGAGAAAACACAAATTTGCTTTGTTTTTAGATGATGTTTGGGAAACAAGTGCAACATCGTTGTTAGAGGAGCTGTGTGTTCCTCACTCTCCCCTCCACAACTCGAACATCATCATTGCCACTTCCAGAAGTAAGAGTGCGCTCTTGCAGTTGGGTGTTCCACCTCCATCAATCATCCAAATGCAAGACTTGAGTGAGGATGACAGCTGGAGATTGTTTTCTTCCCATGCTTTTCCACACAGCGATGGAGTTTTGCCCATGAGCATTGACCAAGAAATAGCAAGGCGTGTTTGCAAGGAGTGCGGAGGGCTTCCATTAGCCATCAAAGTAGTCGGGCAGGCAATGGCAGGCGTTGCCCAGTCAAATGAATGGGAATTCGCACTCCAGAGATTGCAGAACGATGTTACACACTCGCTTTCAAGCAGGTTAAGATTAAGCTACGATGCTTTGGCCGATTTCTCCGGCTATGGCATTTCCTTGCAGTTGTGCTTCCTCTACCTCGCCGCTTTCTCAGAAGACGAAGTCATCCATACTGGAGTTGCTACTAACCACTGGATTGGAGAAGGGTTAGTGGCTGGGCCGGATCCTGTCCAAATTGGACAGATATACGTTAATTTGTTAGCGGACCGATGCCTTATTGAACCAATCGTGAAGGATTACGAGGGAAAGGTGACCAATTTCAGGGTGCATGATGTATTGCACCATTTTTTGGCACACCAAATTGCTGAAAAGGAAGAAAAATGCTTCTTTCAGGCACGCAGAGGTTTTCGAGAGTTTCCCGCTAATAGCTGTGGGGGACACATCAGAATTTCATTGAGGGACAACAGTTTGACAAAGGTTCCAAAGGCATTCGGAGCTCCCTATATCCGGTCCTTGCTACTGGCTGGTAATACTTCTTTGACGGAAATTCCAAAGGAAGTGATTGGGAGTATGACCGCTCTCAGGATCCTGGATCTGTCACGGACTGCCCTCCAGTCGTTGCCAAGAAACATAGGTAGTTTGAAGCATTTAGTTTGCCTCACTTTATGCTGTGTGCCAATCAAGAAACTGCCTCACTCTGCCACTGCACTCAGAAACCTTCAAATGTTAACTCTTTATCAATCTGATATTACACAACTCCCATCCAGCATCTCTAAGCTGACTTCCCTAAAATATTTGAATGTCGCTTCTTGTCAAAGCCTGCAGTACATGCCTCATGGAATCTCACGCCTTACGTCTCTGGAGTACCTGATTGCAGGTGGTTGTCGAAATATAGCATGGAATAAGTGCAGAGGAGGCCGGCTTTCACTTAATGATTTGGGCGCCCTAAACCAACTTAAAAGGTTAGTGTTTACAAATAATGGTGAAATAATTCGAGAAGGAATGCTCGGAACCATGAAGCAGATGGATTCTCTATTTTTAGATCTCACAGATACGGAAAGGTTACCCCAGGATATGACTGCCATGTCAAAATTGACGAAACTCTGGCTAGCATGTCCTCATTTAATCCAAATAGAGGATTCATTTTGTGGATTTCAAAATCTGGGCTACATTAGATTATTCAACTGTGACAAGCTGAAACAACTACCTCAGTTGCAGAAGCTTGCGAATCTAAAGCACCTACAGATAGTTAAGTGCCCCAACATAGAGAAGTTCCCAGAGGAATTTGGCAAGGGAGGAGCATTTTCTAAGCTAGAGGTATTTTCAGTTGTGGAGGTAGAGAAGATAGAGCAGCTGCCAATAGTTGAAGAGGGAGCACTGCCTTCACTTAAGGCATTGACAATAATGAAGTGTGAGGCATTGCAGAGGATACCACAGTGTTATTGGAATTTGAAGAGTGTAGAGAAGGTAAGAGTGTATGGTTGCTCAAAGGTTCAACTTGTCATGGCAGAGGAAGAAAACTTAATCAAGAGAAAGAGCAAGGTGCAAACAATAACATTATCTACCACAGAAACGAAGACGTTGGAAAAGCGCTACTATGATATCCTTCGCCGGCGTGGACACTTTTACTACGGTGAATTTTGGTGCAGCGAGATGTTTCAGTTTTTGGATGAAATCAATCGATATTGGGCTTTATATGATTTGTGATGACAAGATTTTAATATTATTTCAATATAAATTGTATATTATATGAAAATGATATTTGTAATTGGAAAAATAAAAGTTTTTAGTTCATGCTTTTCTAAGTTTTATTTTATATAATTTTATATATATTATAAATTTATTATTGTAATGTTTGTTTTCAATTTAACATTTTATTTAAAACATTGTATTAGTCAAGACTAGGTCATTTCGTCAGGTCTCATGTTAATTTAGACTATAT
This sequence comes from Sequoia sempervirens, assembly GCA_007258455.2. Classification (NCBI taxonomy): domain Eukaryota; kingdom Viridiplantae; phylum Streptophyta; class Pinopsida; order Cupressales; family Cupressaceae; genus Sequoia; species Sequoia sempervirens. The sequence goes on along the minus strand of VDFB02000015.1, from coordinate 481,097,433 downwards.
TATATAGCTTAGATTTGTTTGTATATCGGGTCCTATGATGTGACCTTATCTTCTTTATTCAAAATGTATCTCTCACTCATTTAATTTTCTAGAACTTAGTTTTCATCTTATCAATTTGTGCAACCAAAAGCTTGACTTAAGCAACTAAGGAAATTGATTTCTAAAGAGTCCTAGATCATTAATAAGACACGAGAATCATCTAGAAATATGAAATAAAAGACAAATTAAATTAAACTTTGATTATAAAGCACTTTGAATTGGCATATCTACACCATTAGGGATCTTCTTCTTGTATTCTTTTTATGGCTTGCCTAGAAAATTATACAACAACCATTTATGGGCTTAACTTGCAATGAAGACAAGCCAAGGTCTTTGTCTCTCACTTGAAAGCAAGCTTGTGGTACTTTATCAGTAAAAGTTCATGATTGTGTCACACTTTGTAAACAAAATTACCAACACAAATATAACCTTTCAACTTAGACCACTTAAAATTTATGTTTATATTTTGATAAATGATATAAACTAATGAAATATAGAACTTCTAATGTAATTTATATTTATATATTTCTTTTAAATAGTTAGATACATATTTTTATAAATTTAAGAGAAAAATTTAATTGTTAATTTCTTTTGGAAAAAGTGAGATTGATAGCACATCACCAAAAAAAACAATGATTTTACCCCCACATAGATAACTTAAAAATCTAGTGCATGGAAAAAATATTTGATATTTACATAATTTCTTACACACAAACTTATTCAAAATGTCATAATTTTCATGGGATGTCAACTTTTGTCTATATTTTTTATCATTTCAAAAAATATTAAATATTCAAGAAGAATTTTTTTCTAGTTAACCATATATTTTTCTCTAAGAAAATATAATTTGATTTCTACTTAACATCATATTTGATTTTGAAAAGGGGTAAAAAGTTATTGAATCATAAAAAAGAAACCATACAAAGAAATATGGGTCCAAGATAGGCACCTAGAGTACAAACCAACAATCCTAGAACCAACAACCATTGACCAAGTGGGTAGAAGTCCCCAAAATAACCAACCACCTACATATCATCATCTCACAATATCCTCAATAATCAACCTGTCAAGCCCTTGAGAATAATCCCAACATAATTGCTCCCAACCCTCGACTTGCCACTCCCTAACATTCTCAAAGGCCCATTTGGCCAAGGAATTAGAAACCCTATTATGCTCCCATGGAATGTGAGAGAAAGAGATAAAATCCAACATAGAACTCAATCTAGGAATCTTCCTAACCACATAGGCCAAGTGCCAGTTAGCTTCATTTGACTTCTTCTCATTCAACATGTTAACTAAAATTTGAGAATTAGATTCACAAGTTAACCTATGCCAACCAAGAAAACATGCTCTTTCAATGGAAAAAAGGATAGCCAAACCTTCCATGAGGTTATTAATTTGCTATGGGCTTATAAATACAAAAGAAGAAAATGACCTTTCTAAAACTATCCCTTACAACTTCACTAATCCTCGCATGCCTAGGATTACCTCGAGAAGAACCATTTGTATTAACCTTTAAAACATTAACTAGATGAGGGGACCATCGACCTTCTTGTTGAGTTTTCTTTCTATACTGGCCACATCTCTTAAAACATGTGGACCCAGAATGTAAACCTTATAAACCCAATCTTTGCACTAGCTCTTCACCCCCTTCTCCAATGGGAAGGAAACCTCACATTTAGCTTCCATAGTCTCCTAGACCATGCCAACCACCCTCTTTCATACCTAATGAACCATCAAATCACTCCTTTGAATGATTCTCTAGTTCCTTTCAAGCCATATCTGCCAAAGAATAAATGTGGGGCCAATATTCCACATAATCTAAAGAAAAGAAGCTTATATTGAAGGTCTCCCAAGAATCCTCTAGAATTCAATAAAAGAAGATGCATGAACACATCCTTACCTCCAAACATCCCACCTAATATGCCAAATGGATTTGGAAAAGGAGCATTAGAAAAACAAATGGTGTAATTCTCAATAACTTGCACAATAGAAGAATATGATATAAAATATGCTACAAATACTTGATAATAATTGAAAAATAACAAGCCACTTGGAGAGTGGAAAGATTCATGGCGCTACGTCTTCTTCGAGTGGGGGATGTTGTGCATGGCCTATGAGGGTGCACGCTTGTCTTCATCTGTTCCTGCTTGCATGTGTGCTTCTTGGGTGCGGTGGTGTTTGTCTGATTGAGGGGTGTTAGCTGCTTTTGGGGTGTTTTTTTTCTGGCTATTATGTGGGGGTTTGTGTGGGAGAAGGGTTGTTGCATGGGGTTTTGTTTGGGTGAAGGGTTTCAACTGAGAGTTGTGGTTCATGGGTGGTGGTGCGGTGAGGCTGGAAGCGGTGTGGGAGGGGTTTGGAGTGGGGATATGGCAGAGGCTTCTAGAAGCCTGGTGATTGCTGGGGAAAAGTCTTCTCAAGATTTTTCGGTAGCCATCCATGCTCAGAAAATAGATTTGGCCTTTGTGGGTGAGAGCTCTAAGTTCAAGAAAGTGAAAGGGTGCTTGCTGCGGAGTAAAGATCTTCCTATTTTGGTTATTTCTCCCAAATTGGTTCATGAGGACTTTTCTTATTGGAGCCAACATGTTCTAATTTGCAATTTTTTGGGTATTCATGTCACTCTCTCGGCATTAAAGTCTTGGATCCATCGAACCTAGCAGGTTGAAGGGGATTTTGATCTTTTGGTGGCTGCAAATGGCTATTTCATGGTTTATTTTGCTTGCATCTCAGATCGTAATCGTGTTTTTGAGAGAGGGACACATTTTTACAAACATGTTGGCTTGTTCATTAAGCCCTGGCATGGAGGTTTTAATGTGACAAAGGATCTTCCTACACGGGTTCCTGTTTGGGTCCGTCTTCCATTGCTATCGTTGGAGTTTTGGAGGGAGGATATTTTGCACCAGATTGTTACTTTGTTGGGGAAGTCAGCTTCCATTGCCCATAATACTATGGATAAAAAGGTATTCTCTTATGCTCACATTTGTGTTGAAATTGATTTAAATAACCCTTTGTCAGATTCTTTGGAAATTTGTATTGGCTTTGCCTTGTGGATTCAACCACTTGCTTATGAGTCCCTTCCTTTTCATTGTCACTTTTATCATGAGTATGGACACCTTCAGCGCCAGTGTCCTCGGGTACCCAAAGCAGCAGGGGCTTCTTCTTCTCCTTCTTTTGGGCCTTCAGTGGAGAAAGGGGATAAAGGTAAGGCATCTATGGTGGAGGGTGGGCCTGATAAGGATGGATTTATCCTTGTTAAGTAGAGAAATAAAGGGAGGGGCCAGAAGCAGACCTATAAGGATAGACAAAGTGATCAGGGTTTCAATTAGTTTGAGGTCCTGGATAATCAGGCTTTGGAGGAAGGGATTCTTGTTGACCTTTCTTCTGGGGCTACTGGTATGGATGTTGGGTTGGATATAGGGCTGGAGCAAGTAATTGTTGTTCAGAATATTTCTCCGACATTGGACTAGGGGATTTTAGAGCCTCCTGGGGCCTTTGCAGATGTGCAGGATGATATTGTTTTAGCAGATTTAGCTAAGGCAGTGTTCTCTTCAGGTAAAGTTCAGGGATCATCTCCTGCTTTGGGGGTGTTGCAACACCCTCTCAAGAAAGGGCATTTTGAAATTTCTTCAAAAGCTAGTCGTAAGAAAGATGCGGACAAGCTTAAATCCACTAGGGATCTATTGGTAGAATCTGGGCCTATTAAGACCCCTGAAGCCCACTTCTCTTAACCTTCCTCCTGATTATTCTCTCATGGAATGCAAGGGGGTTGAATAGCACCTCCCATCAAAAGGCTATTCAAGATTTTATTGTTGTTCATTCTCCTAATATCTTTTGTGTTCAGGAAACTAAGCCTCGGGTGGACCTCATGCTTCAACGTGCTCCTCGTATTTGGTTTTCTAGCCAGTGTCAGTGTATTGGGTCTAGGGGAACCTCTGGGGGTCTCACTCTTTTTTGGGACCCTCGTAAGGTTGTTCCTCATTGGTGGATTTCAAGCTAGTATGCTATTTTTGTGGTGGCTTCAGTTTTGGAATCTGGTGAGACTATTTTGGTTAGTAATGTTTATGCCCTGATTGACATCCATGGTAAAATCTAGGTTTGGACTCATATCAAGTATGTTAGGTCTTGTGCACCCTTTTTGCCTTAGATCTTAGCTGGTGATTTCAATGTTGTGTTAAGCTTGGAGGAAAAAAGGGGAGGGCTGCCTAGGCTTGGTCCTACTTCAGATTTGTTTCAAACTAATGTGGACTCTCTTGCTCTGATGGATGTAAAACCCTCTAATGAAATATTCACTTGGAATAATAGATGGAGTGGGCCTAAAGCGATTTCCCAGCGGGTTGATCATTTCCTTGTATCTTGCTCTTGGGTTAGAGGTAGCTTGGTCATTTTCTTTGAGATTCTTGACTGGTGTGGCTTTGATTACTAGCCAATTAAGTTTTTGACTTTAGCTTTTCCAAATCCTAAGAATCCACCTTTCAAATTTCAGCTTATGTGGTTGCATGATCCATCTTTGGGTGATCTTGTGGCCCAGTGGTGGCAAGATGGCACCCCTACATATGGTACAGCTATGTATTCTCTAGTTAAGAAGTTGCAATATGTTAAGTTTCATCTTAAGTGATGGAATAGGTTGAGTTTTGGTAATTTTCGGGCTAGGAAAAGAGAAGCATTGGATCACCTTGTTGTTATTACCCACCAGATTTAGGATTTGGGCTTCTCAAAGGTTCTTAGGCATGCTGAATACTAGGCTCTGAAATCGATGGAGGAGTGGGAGCTTCGTGAGGAGATTCTCTGGAAACAAAAGGCTAGGATTGATTGGCTTCAAGAGGGTGATAGGAATGGGTATGTGCAGGATCATGATGGCCCAAAAAGTGGCAATATGATGGGTATGTGGCTGATGACTATTTTTTTACCCAAAATCAACGAAACAAAAAGGGTTTTTAAAGGAGATTCTCAGCTTTCCACTGATATAAATTATGCTTTACTTTGAATTTAATAAGTAATTATTATTCATTTTCTATTCAAATTATGACTAAAATCTTGATTGATAGGCTGATTGAAAAATATCTATAGCTTTCAAATGGTATCACATTTTTTGAATCCAAAACATGCGTCACATTCTATGCTTCACATACTATAGGATTAAAAAAATAAAAATTGAATTTCATGAAGTTTTGACCAAGTTAAAGTGGTCATACATACGAGTTTTTATATTTTTAAAAAAATTGTAATAAAAAAATCATAATTAATTATTTACTTGGAAAAATATTACAAAAAAGTATGCATAACATCGAGGCATGAGTCCTCTACTGCTATCTAAAATCTTATAAAAAAAATATTATCATTTTATTATGGTTAGGGTGGTCAGACAGACACCTACTTCTTATTTTTTCCCTAAAATTTAAGTACCACTACATTGAAATTTCAAATTTTCACCAAATAGATTTTTTTTTTATAACAAACCTAGTAGTTTAGAAACTACATTCAATTTGCTATAGATTCTATTCTTATATATTTTTGAAATAATATATATAACTTATTCAAAGTTTTACATCAAGTTGCCTAATTTTGATTTTTTTGAATTTTAGGGCCTATTTTTTCTATGATGATCCTGCACATACCCGAATATGACATTTTTCCATCATTCAGTGCAGCTTGTCGAAATAAGTGTTTTATTTTCTTCTCTTGTTAACCCTAAGGGTATTTCAATCTCTTCACAACCTGCTTTGTCTAGAGAGACTCGTTAGTTCTACTCTAATCTGTTCATTGAGGATTCTTTACCTACAGAGGCTGATGAGAATAGGGTCCTTGCTTGTATTCCTTCTTTAATTTCTAATGATTTGAATGCTTTTCTTATTCGCCCAGTGACTTTTTCAGAAGTAGAGGAGGTGGTGTTTGGGATGAACAAGGGGAAAGCTCTTGGCCTTGATGGTTTCCCAGTTGATTTTTTCTAGGAGTTTTGGGATATTGTGAAGCTTGATATGTTGGAGGTGGTTCGGGAGTCTCTTCATAGTAAGCAGAGGCTTCATGCCCTGAATGCTACTTTTCTGGTTCTCATTCCTAAGAAGGAAGGTGCTAACAAACTTGATCTCTTTAGACCTATTGCACTGTGTAATGTGGTGTATAAGATTATTATGAAGTTGATTGTTGAGAGGCTTAAATTTTGTTTGCCTATGATCATTTCTGAGGAGCAAGGTGACTTTGTGGCAGGTCGTCAAATTTTGGATGGGGTGGTGAAGTCATTCATTCCATGGCAACCTCTCAGGATAGGTCTATGTTTATCAAGTTGGATATGGCCAAAGCCTATGAAAGAGTTAAATGGAGTTTTCTTCAAAAGATTCTATTGGCCTTTGGTTTTTCCTCTGATTGGGTGAGCTATATTTTGAGTTGTGTGACTTCTTCCTCCTTTTCGGTTATTGTGAATGGGGAACCTTCAGAGCTTTTTGGTGCTACTAGGGGCCTTCGTCAGGGGGATCAACTCTCTCCTTATTTGTTTATTATTTTGGCAGAGGGGTTGGGTCGACTTCTTAAATCTCAAGTTTCACATGGTTTGATTCATGGTTGGCAGTGGGGGATGGGCTTGCCTACGCTTTCTCATCTCCAATTTTTGGATGACACCTCTCTTATGGGACTGACTCGTATTAGGGAGGCTGACTCCTTCAAGAAAGCCTTGGACATCTACCTAGCGGCTTCAGGCTAGAGAGTCAATGAGTAGAAGTCTTCTATATTCTTCTTTAATACTCCTCAAGCCATCCAGCGGTGGATTACAGCTATTTTGTGGTTTCAAATTAGGTCTCTTTCATTTGTCTACTTGGGTATTCCTCTTGTTGTTGGTCATCAGCCTAGGTCCTTCTTGAATTTGTTGCTTGATAAGCTTAGGCGCAAGGTTACTCATTGGACTCATCATTGGTTGTCTACTACTGCTAGAGTGACTCTTCTCAAGTCTATTATCCAGGCCCTTCCCATCTACACGTGCTTAGTTCAAGTGACTCCTATGTATTTCCTCAAGGAATTTGATGCTCTTTCTCATCAATTTCTTTGGAGTGGTAATTTGTTGTCTTCAAAGTGGAGCCTTATTAAGTGGGAATCAATGTGTAGACCAAAGCAGGAGGGTGGTCTTGGTTTATGCTCTACTATTTTGAATGGGAAAGCTCTAGCTGCCAAGTTTTATTGGCAATGGTGTACCAATCAGCACCAGTTATGGGCTCGTATTCTCAACCATAAATATCTTTGAGGTGTTGCTTCTTTTGAGGTTCCTCCCTATCCTATGGAAGGGAGTGGTTCTATGATTTGGCATACTTTGAAAATGGAGGTGCAATTGATTAAGTGTGCCCTTTTTTGGATCTGTCATTTGGGGTCACAGGCTCTTTTTTGGTCAAATTCTTGGGATGGTCACCCTCCTATTCTATCTTCTTTTCCTCACCTCCAGTCCCTTTCTGATGTTTTTATTGAGGGTGGTTGGGATACTGTGGAGCATTATAAGGTGGCGTAGCATGGTGGTTTGGCTGTAAGTTTTTGCTAGAAGCATCCTTCTAAGTGGCCACATGGAGGGTCTGAGGGGGATAGGCGTGAGCTTTCCCAGCTTATGGCTTCGCATGCTTGTAATTATTTGAGGGGACCTGATGTCTTGGCTTGGGATGGGTCAAATTTGTCTGGAAAGTACTTTGTGGCAGCTGGTTATAAGCAGTTAGGTAGGCAGTTTTTTGGGGACATTGAGGTCCCTTGGTGGAAGCAAGTTTGGCACAAGTTGTCATGGACCAAGTGCAACTTATTTATGTGGTTAGTGGCTCAAAACTAGTGTCTTACTTGGGATAATTTATGTAAGCGTTGTTTCCATGGCCCCTCTATGTGTGTTTTGTGTCATGGTTGTGAAGAGAGTGTCTCCCATCTCTTCTTCCAATGTTCTTATTCTAGGGAGATTTGGCATTTTTGGTGGGAGGTGTGGAATACGGTCTATTGGCATGCTTCCTCTTTGGTGGAGTTTGAGGAATGGTGGGGTAGGGCCCCAATTTCTACCTCCTTTCTTCACGTTGCTTGGGCTCTTGGGACTTCCTCCTTATTATCCAGAACCTATGCTTGGAGAGGAATAGGCAGATTTTTTAGGATTTGTGGTTGATGGCCCCTCACCTATGGTGGAAAATTTTTCACTCTTTAGGGGAAACTATTGTGGCTAAGTGTGATATGACTATGCTAGTGGACCCTCATGATGTTGGTTGTTGTAATCATCTTCATCTTCCTCCTCTGCAATGACAACTCATGCACAATAGATGTAGGAATCTTACTCCGAAGGTGAATAGGGAGGGAAGATGAACCCCTCCTCCTCTTGGAGTCCTAAAAATTAACTCAAAGGGCTCTTCTCGTGGAAATCTAGGTAATTCTAGCATTGGGGGTGTGGGTCGAGATAGCTCTGGAGATGTTCAGTTTATTTTCTCTATGTATAAGGGTCTTCATACGAATAATCTTATGGAGGCTCAGGCCATTTTATTGGTTGTAGAGCGGGGCAGCCAATTGGGATGGAAAAGGATCATATGTGAGTCTGACTCCCAGGTTGTGGTGAACTTACTAAAAAGGCAGTATTTGGATAATGTGAGCTGCTAGCTGGCTTTGATTGTTGAACAAATTCTCACTCTCTGTGCTTCTCTGGAGTATGTTACTTTCACTCATATTCCTCGAGAATGGAATGGTGTTGCTGATTGCTTGGCTAAATGGCCTTCTGATCATATTCATGATTGGAATTTGGTGGATTGGGGTCAACTACCCCCAAATTTGTCTCATCAATTGGATCACTTGGTTGAACTTGATAGGGCCATTTAATGCCCTTGCTTTGTAACGTTTCCTTGTTTTAATAAAAAATTTACCCCCCTTGATGTTTAACAAGCCACTTCAAGGGGGAAAACCTCCAAATATCTCCAATGAGAACACAATTCACAATATGATGATAAAGTAAGACTCACTATCTCCTATGTACACCTATTTATGCCTAGGATATCACCCAAGCCAACTTAGATAGCCCTATATAAGCCTTAGGCCCACCTAAACAACTAAATAACAATATAATAATGATAATATGACTTAATTAAGAGTTAGTATAGCCACAAGTTGACTATTCATAACCCGATATACTCCAATATTAAGGGCCTAGCATGCCCCCCTCTTCAAAGAAGCATTATCCTTAATGCTAATCAAGTGTGGATTCTTCTATATGAACTCCTCATCCTCCCATGTGGAATCTTCAACTGGTAGATTCTTCCATGTGATGAGATACTCAATGAGTTTTATTTTCCTTAGCTTCTTTGTGCATGTTTGACGAGTGAACTCTGGTTCCAATATGATTCTTCCTTCTTCATCAAGCTCTGGTAGTACTGTTTGAATTGGAATATTATTCCCAATTACCTTCTTCAAACAAGAAACATGAAAAAATATATGTATCTTTGTTGTTGGTGGCAACTCTAACTTGTAGGAAACACTACCAATCCTTTGTGTGATTTTGTATGGGCCATAATATCTTGTAGACAACTTATTGTTCTTTTTTTGTTGCTTTAGTGAGATTTGATTATAAGGTTTCAATCTCAAGAAGACCCAATCCCCCAACTTCAAAACTTCTTTCATTGCAATGTTGGTCTACCTACTGATTCATTCAATTTTGTGCCATGGCTAAATTTTCCTTAAGTCCTAAAAGCACATGTTGATGAATCAAGAGGTCCTCTAGTGCCTAAAATCCTAGTGACACATTCAATGATGATGTGATAGATGGAGGATGATATCCATATAGTGCCAAAAATGGAGACATTTTTTATGAGCTATCAAAAAGTGCTATACCACCATTCTCCTAGTGGTAGCTAATCTGCCCATTGAGATTGTTTCTCTAAAGTGAAACAATGTAGATGTCCTTCCAAACACTTATTAATAACCTCAGTTTTCCCATTCAATTGAGGGTGGTTTGAAGAGCTATGAGCCAATTGAGTACCCACAAATGAGAATAAATATTTCCAAAAGTGAATATTAAAGATAAGATCACGGTATCTGACACTAACCTTAGGTGTACAATGTATAGCTTTTGTATATTCTCCAAAAAATATTTTTCCACTATACTTGTAAAAGGATGTGATAATGCAACGAAATGGGCATATTTAGCAAGGTGATCCACTACTACCATGATGACATTATGACCTTTATATCTGGGAAGCCCTGTAATGAGTTCCATAGATACCTCTTCCCAACATTGGATAGGAATAACTAAAGGTTGCAAGAGACCTAGTGTCTTAATTATCTCCCCTTTATTCCTTTGACAAACCAAATATTCAACCACAAATTTTTGAACATCACCTTTTAGCCCTTCCCAAAAAAATATTGCTTGACTCAATGATATGTCTTCAAAAATATTGAATGACCACCAATTGGAGACTCATGAAGTTTTTTAAGAATTTTTTATTTAAGAGTGGAATTCTTGCCAAGATATAATCTCTCTTTATACCAAAGAGTATCTCCCTTCCAAAAAAACTTATCTAAACTACTAGGGTCATCCTTTAATTGTTGGATGAGATTACTTGTAGCAACATCATTCTTCCACTCTACTTTGGATTCTTCAACCCAATTTTCTTGTAATATTGAAAGGGAGCACAATAAGGCTTCATCTTTCTCATCCTTCCTTGAAAGTGCATCTGCCACAATATTTTCCTTCCTCTTCTTATATACAATCTCAATGTGTACCGTAGAAAAAAGGAAACTTGCTCGATTTGGGGAATAATTGATGATAAAAAGGACTTAAGGAGGCCTTGATTTGGTGTTGTGAGGTGTTTTTCACATCCACACTAGGTCTTCGACCCTTTCAAATACATTTATCAATGTCTTGTAAAGGTGTTGTAAAGTGTTGTAAAGTACTTTCATGATTTTCTAGACTTAATGAACCCATTCTCCCTTAATTCAACATTATAAAATGTATTTTAATACATCCTCACATTAATCTAGAAGGCTTGTAAAATAGACTTAACTTTAACATAGTTTTGTAATGTGTTTTACGCATTCACATTGGTTATTGTGCCTTTCTAGGTTGTCTGGACCTCATTTTAGTGTTGTAAAGTGTATTTAATCACACTTTCACATTGAATTTTGTGTCCCAAGCCCTAATTGACCTTTACATCATCACTAATAGGCCCCTATTACCCCATATTGTGCATACCGAGGTGATAATTGATGAAATAACTGACATAGACATCATATAAACCTTATTTTATTATCTCCAAAGAACCCAACTAGAAAATGGGCCCACTGGGACTAATTCACCATTTGTCGTGAATGAGTCCCTACCAGGTGGGACTGATTCACCCAAGGTGGCGAATGAGTCCCATTTGGGTCAATTTTTACTTTTGAGCAGGAAATTTTGGAATTTAAGTTTTGTTTTTCTTCATGTCGGCCTTGGGGATCCAATTTATGAGCTAATAAAGTGAATTTCCTATAAAATTAACTCTCTAAACCCTAAATCATAACCATTCTTCATTATTCATCCATCATTCTTCCATCTCAAGTCAAGCAAGTTAGGGTTTCATCATTTTAAGTCATTAAGATAACAATTTTTAGACATTCAAGGGCATATTCTTCAAGTTTTGTTGTTGAAATTCAAGGTCAATCATCATGGAAAGGTAATAAACTAAATTATTAAATGTTTCATTACATTCTTTCTCTATTTTGGTTTAATTACCTAAAAGGGGTTTGACCAAGGCAAACCCCCATGCCCTAACATCCAACATTTATCTTTCTTGTCTTGTGTGTTTGTAGATTTAGACATCTTGGAGGCTTAGAAATCATTGAATATTGCATTGAAAAATTGTTCAATTCATCTCTTCATTGGATAAGTCAAAATACCCACAAAAAGTCACTTTCAGGCCCGAATTTGATAGTCTCATAACCTGACACTTGGAGAAGCAGAAAGTGCAAACCAAAAGCTCCTATTTCCACCTTTAAATCTTCAAAAATTCAAAAGTAGACTCATTCTACATGAGTGGCGAATGAGTCCCACTCCCAAGATTGATTTTAGTTTTTTGCATTTTTGGATACCCTTTTGTTCGAAACAGGTTTTGGAACAGTTTCACGAAACTGGGACTAATTCACCCAGAATGGGGAATGAGTCCCACCAAGCCTAAAAATTAGGATCAACAACATTCCAGATGTCATTTCTAGTCTCCATCAAGATCTCAGGTGCACACTTTCAGTTTCATCTATTTCTGTTGCAGTTTGCATTCATTTACATGTGTTTTATGCATATCATAATGTGTTTTCCAACAACTTGCATTTCAATAGTTTGCACTTAATAATCAATAGGTTTTACTATTTTACTGCATCTAGATCATTACATTTAGACATAATTCTATCATACACACATTAATTTGAGTGAACCACCTATATTTTGGGTGTGGGATCTATCTCGTTCCTTTAGGTGAATGACCCTAATTGTGCAAAAGAGAGTCATAGCATTTCACACCTCCTAAAATCTATGGTTCGCAAAGTTATATCCCAACATCTTAGCGACCCTTTATTGTTTGTCTTCAAAAGATAATCTTTGTTCCGAAAAATATTTTAGGCTATCATGTGATATGTCTTAACCTTGAAGTATTTACCCATTAGATAAAGCCTCCATTGTTTAACTACATGAAGAATACCTAGCATTTTCTTCTCATAAATAGGTTTGATTTGATTCTTACCCTTTAATTGGAAACACTCAAAAGTAGTTGGTGGACCCTCCTTCACATGAGTATTGTTCCTATACCATTTCCTGGAGCATCATATTCCATGATAAACTCCTTGGTGAAGTTTTGAGTGGAAAGAACTAGAGTTCTACACATAGCCTCCTTCAATCTCTCAAATGTTGCATTAGTGGACTCATTCCAATGAAAATAATCATTCTTCAATAAAGTTGTGAGGGGTGTTGCTATATATCCACAATTCTTCACAAATATTCTATAGTATCTTGTTAATCCCAAGAAACCTCTTAATTTCTTATTGGTTTATTGAATAGGTCATTCTTTGATAGCCTTAATTCTGTTAGAATCCACTTTTACTCCTCATGTGAAACTATGTGTCCCAAATACTCCACTTCTTTAAGACCAAAAGCACACTTGAAAGGCTTAGTATAGAGTTGATGATCTTTGAGTATTTGTAGTGCTTGATCTACATGTTGCAAGTGTTCTTCCCATGTCTTTCTATAAATCTATATCATCAAATAATACTAATACAAGCTTCCTCAAGAATTTCATAAAAATGAAATTCATCAAATTTTGAAATGTAGCTAGCGCATTGGTAAGACAGATGACATTACCAAAAATTCATAATGACCCTCATGAGTCTTAAATGTTGTCTTAAAAATATCTTCTTCCATAATTTGAATTTGGTGATAACCAGATCTAAGATATGACTTTGTAAAATGCATAGCTCCATTCAATTTACCTAGAAAATCATCAATGACTAGAATAGGAAACTTATCTTTAATGGTGTACATGTTGAGAACTCTATAGTCCAAAAACATCTACCAAGTTTCATCCTTCTTATGTACCATCACCATGGATCAGGAGTAAGCACTTTGGCTATGCCTGATAATTCTTGCCTCTAGCATCTCTTCAATAATCTTTTCTATCTCACTTTTTTATATACGTGGGTACCTATAAGGCTTGTTGTTGAGTGGTTGGCTCCTTGGAAGTAGTTTTATGGCATGATCATGATCCCTCTTAGGAGGAATTCCCTTAAACATATCTCCTAAAACCACTAAGTGATGATCAATTATTGCTTATAAGTATGGATGGGTGGGAGCTTTATACTAAGAGACTTCTAATGAACATAATCCATCAACTCCTTGCTTAAGAAAATTTTGCATTTGATGAGAGATTACCATTTGTGAGGACCTTACCTTCAATCCTCTTAGCTCTATTATCTTTCCTTCTGATTGAAATCTCATGAATAGTTCTTGGAAATTCATATCAATTTTTCCCAAAGTAGTAAGACATTGTACTCCCAAAACAATAGTTGTTGCACCCATGGATATCACATATATTGGGATATCAAGGTGATAGTCTCCCAAGGATAAATTAATTATATGAAACTTCCCAGAATAACTGAAAGTAGCACCATCTACAATCAAAACCTAGAACTTTGGAGCTAGATATATAAAACAATTTAGACAAATAGCTAACATTTTTTTGATGAAATTATGAATACTACCTCAGTCGATCAACACTATTACTTTTTATTCTTTAAGAAACCCACTACCTTGATAGTTTGTGTAGCACCAAAACCTAAGAGTGCATGACAAGAAATGATAGTTTGGAAGCATGCGATTCCTCATTTTACTCCCTTTCATCCTCTAATATTGGTTCCTCCTCTTCTTCCTCACTCAAACCTTCAATATAGAATAATTTATTTTCACTATATTTATGTCATCGCCTATATTTGCTATCACAACTAAAACACAACCCTTTTGTTATTTTCTCCTTAACTTGTTGTGGAGTCAACCTATTAGGTTGAGTAAGATAAGGTTTTGAATATCCTTTCTCTCTTATCAAATTGGCCCCTTGCTTCTTAGGAATCAAATACTTCTCCTCTACCTTGCGTGCTAAGATAAAATACTCATTTATAGAGCTAGGACTAAACATGCATAGCTTATGTTGAATGTGATCCTTGAGAACACCCAAGAATAAATCATTCAAGTTCTCCTTTGTGATTGTATCCACTCTTAAGGAAAGATTTTGGAATCACTGAATATAATCCTTAACTAATCCTATTTGTTGAAGTTTAGCTAGTTGGCTAAAGAATTTTTCTATCAAATTTTTGCTATATTGTGCTTTGAGTTCCTCTATGAAAACTAATCATGAGACAGAGAGATCTTTTTTATTTTGACAAATATACAACCAATGATACCAAATGAAATGATCTAGTTCTAGATATAGGGAATCCATCATGACCTTTTATCCATTTGAGACTTGATGTACTTCAAAAAAATCTCAATTTGGTTTATCCATGTTAGAGGATCATTTCCATCAAACTTGCACATATCCACCTTTGGTAGCAATTTTTTTTATCCCATAGGAGTATTAACATTTGGGTTAAGAGTAGCAAACCTGGAAGTTTCACCTTTTTTCTTGAGACCTCCTTTATTGGTTCATTTGTATAGGCACTTAACATGCTTCACATGTCCAATATATCCTCTATTGCTACCTCGTCCTTATCAGGGGATTTCCTCAATGTGACAACATTATTTTTGTCTTTTGTTGCAGGCTCCATAATGATGGAAGCCAATAATTTTGAAATAAATCATACAATTAAAACTTAAATTATCTAAAAATTTTACTATAGCTTATTAAGGCCAAGATATCACTTACCCAAAAAAACTCCAAAAAATTAGTAGATTTGCAAACTTGAGAAATATTTTTTGTTGGAACACCTAATTTAGCAATAACACACTTATTTCTACTTCAATTTCTCCAAATTTTTTACTCTAGGCTTTTGTATTATATATTAAAAAACCCACTAAAAATAAGATACAAATTCAATAGGATTTGAGAGATATGTACTTTCCAAATAAATTGGGAAAAACCATAATTCTACAATAATTCTCTCAATTTGGCTTCAATGCCTCTAAAATATAGATTGTAGCTTCTTTAATATGTTCTTAAAAAACCCTTTAAAATTTAGAAAAGGATTCACAACAATTTGAGAGACATGCTGCTTCAAAAATGACCTTCAACTTTAAGAAAATGCCTTGCTTCTACGGTGCCAAGATCATGCTCTGATATCACTTGTAATGAAATAACTTGCACAATAGAAGAATATGATAGAAAATATGTTGTAAATACTTGATAATAACTGAGAATAACAAGCCACTTCAAGGGGGAAAACCTCCAAATATCTCCAATGAGAACACAATTCATAATATGATGATAAAATAAGACTCACTACCTCCTATATATACCTATTTATTCCTACAATATCACCTAGGATGACTTAGATAGCATATATAAGACTTAGACCAATCTAAAATAATAAATAACAATATAATAATGATTATATGACTTAATTAAGATTTAAGATAGTCACAAGCCACCTATTCATAACCTGATGTACACCAATATTAAGGGTGTAGCAAATGGGATGTCTCCTCTTCATAGTTGCCACATAGAACACAAATTGAAAGGCCTTGAAAACCTCACTTTGAGATTTTATCCCAAATACTACATGTTGCATAAACAATTTTCATTGCACCAAAAGATTGACCTATTGTAATGCTTGATACAACCACTCGAGTTAATGAAGCCATTGGAGGCAATTAAGCCATGCCATGAACCCAAGAGTTTCATTGAACAACACAAGGAGACCAAGGGCACACACCTTGTAACAATATCCCTCAATGCAAGTGAGGGGGTTCAAACCCATGACCCAGGCTCTGATACCAACTGTTGCATAGATAATTGTCATTATACCAAAAGATTGACCTATTAATGCCCAATACAACCACCGGAGGTAATGAATTGATGAGAGGTGGTTAAGCCATGTCATGAACACAAGCACAAGACTACATAGCACAAGGAGACCAATGGTGCACACCTTGCAACAAGACACCTATTCCAAACAAGAATCCACATGAAGCAGTTACATTTAGGCCAATAAAATTTATTCCAAACATTTTTCCACCAAATGACTTCTATTCCTCTATACTTCTGATGATTCAACTCCTGATAACCACTAGCCACTACATCTAGATCCCCTTGGAGTCTAGAATCCATGAAAGAATATTTGGCTCCTTGAGCAAGTTGCACACTCTACTAGCCAAAATATTTCTTAGCTCAGCATGATCCACCTTTGATCCCCCTATCAGCCACTCAACTGGTTCCTTCCAACTAGCCACTTCCACATGCCCCCAAAGCTAGAAATATTTAAAGTCCACAACCTAGGACCAACCAACCTCTAAGAAGTGATGAAAAAGGTCTTAAAATGAGGAGACATGGTCAAGATTGGGGGAAAACCATCCTAAGAATCATACCAAAAGAGTGCATAAATTCCCATATTGCAGATCCAGAACAAGTGTCCCTTAATTAGCTTATCTCCATTCTTAAGAGTTTCCCAAATAACAAAGACCCTCCCTGATAGAAGAAACTGAGGAACCTCTTCCTTCACCACCCCCTTCAAATATTTGATAGAAATAATCCTAGCCCAAACATGATCCTTCTCATTATGCCACCTCCAATATAACTTAATAGCTAAAACATATCCATTAAGGCTAGCCTACGCCATCCCAAGACCACTTTCCTTCACCTTGTAAAAAGTCTCCAATTTAATTAAAATCCACTTTAAAGAATTAAAAATACTATCCCATAATAATTTTGATTCCAAAGAATCTAAATCCTTAATAAAACTAGGGGGAGCAACCTAGAGTATACACCTATAATTAGGAAGAACCTAAACAACTAACTTTAGAAGCTGCACCCGACCCGCAAAGCACAACCACCTATGAGTCTAGTGGTTCACACTCACCTAGAACTTGTCTAGAATAATTTTCCAAAAACCCCTAGGAAGGGTCCCAACATAAAGAGGTATGCCAAGATAGACCATAGGAAGATTTCCTTTCAAAAACTTGATAATACAAGTAGTCCATTTCTAAATAAGCAAAGGGGTATTGAAAAATAAATGGAAGATTTACCTCCATTGATTTTCTGGCTAGATGTAGTAAGATATATGTCCAACAATCAATGAAAATTAGTACCTTCCCTGATCTTATCCACAAGCATCAATGTGATTTCATCAAAAAACTATAAACAATTCTATGGAGGTAGGCCAATTCCCCAAGTCTACCCTTGAATATAGCCTTGATTAACACGATGCTCAATGAATTTCCCTAGACCTTTAGCGAGAAGAATAAACAAGTATGGTGATAGAGGATCCCCTTGCCAAATACCTCTAAAGGAATCAAATAGAGAGGAAGCATCCCTATTACCAAGCACAAACAAGGAAGTGGTCGTCACACAACTCATCACCCACTTCACCTATTCTTCAAATCCAAAGGTACTAGGAACTTTGTAAAGGAAATAACACTTGACCCAGTCATAGGCCTTAGTCATGTCAAGCTTAATAAACATGGATTTATCTTTTGAAGCCACCATAGAGTGTAAGGACTCAATCACAATAACCACTCCATCCAAGATTTACCTATTAGCCACAAAGCCTCCTTGTTCTTCAAAGATGAATCTACTGATCACCACTTCAATCTCTCAACAATCAACTTAAACGCAATCTTATAGACCATATTGCACAAATCCATGGGTCTAAACAAAATTAGTTTTTCATGCCTATCACACTTGGGAATAAGATCTAGAAAACTAGAGTTCATGGCCCACAACATTTAATTTTTATCCTAATATTCTTGCACCACCTCCAATAAGTCCAATTTTATAATTTCCCAGAATTCCTAAGAGAATTCTATTGAAAACTCATCAAAACCAAGGGCCTTCCCTTTCTTCATTTGAAAAATAACTCCTTCCAACTCCTCAAGGGGGATAGGTCTCATGAGATGCACATTCATTTTTGAAGAAAGTAGAGAAGGAATACAAGCCAAAATGTGATTTCTTCTTCCAAAGAATTAGGAGAATCTTCCTTGAAAAAATTGGAAAAAACTGCGAAGCCTCCCTAGAGATATCCCAAGGGGAAACCAAATGATTTCCCACAAAATACACAAGGGATGAGATCAAATTCCCATACCTCCTACCCTTACTAGAGTTAAAGAAGAATGTAGTATTTTTATCACCTTCCTAAAACCACTCTATCTGAGCCTTCTGTTTCCAATAGATCTCCTCCCATGGTTCCAATTCCTCAAAGGCCTTCAAAGCCTTTGGTTCCACCTGAAGGGAATCTTTGAAAATGACATGCTCTCTAATCTCTTAAGTAAAAGCATCCAAGCTAGCCTTAATAGTTGCCTTGGCATGGAAGATATTGCCAAAGCTCTGTTTGTTCCACTTCTTAATTTGTTACTTCATATACTGCAACTTCCTAACAAAAGAATACATAATCGGGCCAAAATTAGGTCTACCCTAATTCCACCATTATGCTACTAGATATTGAAGAAGAGTGTCCTGCAACCACATAAGTTGAAACTTAAAAGATGGATTTTTAGTGACACGGGCCAAGGAGGTTGAGAGATTACTTGGCCAATGTTCAAAACCCCTCAAATGTAAAATCTTTGAACTGGTAGTCCAACTACCCCCAATCCAAAAGTATGAAACTAAGAATCTATCAAGCCTCTTAGCAGTAGAAACCTTGCCATATCTCCTATTACTCCACATAAATTGACCATTGATAGGCTTTATATTCACCAGGTTTAAAAAAGACATATTATCTCTGAGGAGTGAGGTTGATGGATCCAATCTCTACAATCCTCCCCTCTTTTCCTCTAGATAAAAAATAGCATAAAAATCTCTAGCAACAATCTAGGGATATAAAGGAGCAAGACTCTAAATGTACCAGATGTGAGACAATAGCCGAGTCTTTCCAAAAAAATTAGTTGGGTCATACACATTAGAGATAAGAACCGTATCTCCAAACTCCAAACTTGAAGCAACTATAGACAAAGAAGACTTACAAGAGATCTACCAAAGAGGGATAATATCAATGGGTTCCATAAGCAAGAAACTCCCCTTGCAATACCATAATAACTAATACATTGACATTGACATCTCCACCAAAGTGTGCATGCCAAGTCACACATACTCTCCATGGAAATCTTTCTTGAATGAATGAAAATCATATCCGGTGAATGAACTCTTACCAACTCTCGAATAGATTTTTGTCTAGGGCCAGTATTCAAGCCCCTCACATTCCATGAGATTATATAATCATCTCTGAGAGTTGGATAAGTGGGATTTAGATGTTTTGATAGACCTTGATTCCACCAACATCTCTCCCATTATCTTTATTTTTTCCAAATCTTTCTTTCTCCCCACCTTTAAGGTTTCTTCTAAATCCATTTTTTGATATTATTTTGATGAAGCCTTAAAATAGGAGAATATTTATTACCTTTCCCTGATTTCAAATTTTCTTTCCTTGATTAGGTGCATTCTCAACCAATGCCAAATACTCAACCATTTTCATAGCTTCATTTACCACTAGAACCATTGAAATAGATTTAGGTTAAATTTTGTATCCATTTGAGCTAAAAACAAGCCATCCTCTTGTGTATTCTAGCTTTCAATAGTTCTGGTAGCCACCTAATCCAACCTTGGGACACCTAGTTCAAGCTCACCAAATTAGGGTTAACCTCATGTTGGCTAAGATCATCCAACATATGCAAATAGTTGAACACTTCCTCCTCCTTCCTTTCTTTGAAATTTATTTTCTAGCCTCTATTCTTGTTGTGAGTTTTAACAAGAATGAATCCTTCCATATCTACCACTTCACCCAAAATATGATCCTTCCCTTTATCCTCCTTACAGGGTTGTTGATAAGGCTGGTTGCGAGGGGTCTCTAACATATAGAACGTTAGACATATTTTCTATAGATTCCCATATGCATGACATAACCAACATCAGAAGGGTAATGCTTCGTAATCCAAATGTTGGACCCAAGATGAAGAACCCACATGAATTTCTAAATAATTTGGAAGAGGGTTACTCAAATCAATGCAAATTCAAATATGGGTGAAGGATATTACCTTTTTATTGAGAATTTATTGAAAGGGGCCCACCGACTTCCCTAGCAATAGGGCAACCATATGTAGAACGCCATTCCTCCAAAATTCCATAGGAAACCTAGGGATTCACACCCAAAAAGGAACTCAATTTGAGAGCTCCTTTGATGGGTTAAAACCAACATACCATGGCTTGATGAACAAGCCAACCTAGTTGTAGAAGTATCCAAACCTCCTTTAAAAACTTTGTTGTGATCAGCCAAACAATTAAAAACTACCATAAAATGATTATTAGTTGTCTTGATACCACCTCCATTTCACCCTCAAGATTCCACTTCTTGTTATCCTAGGATTCCAAGAATGGTAGAGAGACCTGAATCCCCATTTGGTCCATCTACTCAATATTTCTTTATTTTGTTCATCTAAAAAATTAGTTTCTTGTAATTGAAAAATATTAGGATCACTTGAATCAATATAGCACTTAATCAAGTGCCTCTTTTTAGGGGAATTTAAGCCCATAACATTCTATGAAATGACCTTCAATGGTGCTGAGGAGAGTAACCCTCGGTCTCACATTCATATTTTTATCTAGGGTAGTTTGTAAACCCATTGCAATCTCTTCTTGTATTTTCCTTGTGTTGTACTCTTTTCCTTTCTTTGTGTTTGTCTTAGGAGAAAAAGTTGTCACATCAAAATGAGATGAGATTGAGAGTGTTTGAGATTAATCCAAGTCATTTAGGTTCTCCTCATTAATTTCATCAATGATTTTACCTCCTTTTGCTAAGATTTGTTCTTCCATTGCTAATAGATACCTTGAGGATGGAGCTTGAGATCCAAGAGGAATATATTCTATAATATCCCTTTTGTGAGTTTTTGCTAGAAGATCCATTTCTATCAATTTTATCCATATGGTTGGGATTAGGACGATTATTTAGTTTCAAAGCCTTAGCAATAGTACTCTAGGAAAACATTCCTTTTTCCTCCTGCATAACTGAATCTTCAACCATTGTATCTAAAACTATTGAAGAAACATCTTGTTTCACTATTTCCTCTACCCATGAGTTTGAAATCATACTAGATCAGATTGTGTAATTAGGTTATTGTTTTCCAGTACCTATGAATGTGGAATTTTTAGTATTACATTCAACTACGCTGAAAATTCATTCTCCCTACTACGAGTTGGTACCTTTAAAGGAGAAAGAGCCTAAGTTTCCAATTGGAAAACCATCAAATCCTTACCTCCCATTACATTTTTTGGAGACCTTTACTCTGAAGCCTTGATATTATATAATGTAGCCTCATTAGACATTAGAGAAATATTTGGGAACAAGATAGAAGCATCCATGGAAAGGATTGTTTTATCAACTAGTATTTTTCCTAATCCTCATAGGCCTCCCAAGGTTGTGTAGCATGATAGAAACATTCTATGCTAAGATGAAGCTTTAGGTGGCATAAATGACATACAATTTCAAGCACTTTGAGGAAAAATTCTTGTCTCCAGAACCCATTTCTAGAATGGATTTGAAAATCCCATGGGAGAGATTTAGTGGTATCTATCAACATATAGATCTAGATAGGGGCTTCAGTGTTGTCAAAAAAGGACTGATCATGCATCATGAAAATTCCCATTTTGATTGACTATGATTTTTATTGTTTGTAAATCTCTATATTCAAGTGTTAGGGTTTGCAATTGAACCCAAACTGACATAAACTATATGACTGTAGATGAAGGGTGAAAGTTGGGGATCTAGTGTTGCATATATAGTCCCACACCTTATAAGAACCACGTCTTCACTTTGAAGACAACATCCCTTGCTTGCCTTGAGGAAAAAATAGCAATAAGAACCTCATGCCCTTTCTATGTAATAAAATTAATTAACTACTTCCCAATGGTCATGAACCCATTTAATTAGAATATTTTTGGTAGCCTTAAGATTCCAAAACTTACTAATAATAACTCTTTCTCGAAGCTCCTTAATTTTGCAATTGAGATATTCTTCCGAGAATATCATGTGGATGTCTCCTCCTGCCCTTTTTTTACTTTCTTGAATCCTACTATGTTTCTTAATTGGAAAGTTCACTTCCTATTGTTGTAGCTGAGGCCTCAAGTTCATGCATTTTTGTTGAAATTTAGCGCTTGAGTTCTCCATAGTATACCATTTGATAAGTTTCTAGGTAGGCTTTTGGTATTTCGATTTCCTTGGTAAAGGAGGATTAAAGGGGGCACTAGATGGGCTTGGTTTTGGGATGAAGATGTTATTAGGAAAAGTCACAAAACCCTTCCCACCTTCCAATGCCTTTGTAAGAGTGCTTGTGGGGCCCCAACTTTTGAACTATCCTGACTATTTGTGATAGAATTTGGGATTTTTCCAACTCACTGAACCCTTCCCACTATACCATGTCCTTGGAGAAGGGCTTACATGTCTCTAAACCTTGAACTGTCTTGGTTGTTGATAATTTTTTGACTAGTATGCACACTTTTTCTAGACCCTACCATCTGGAAACCCTCGCCATGGCACATCTGTGAATCGAGATTTTGTAATTTCCCTTTAGTGGCATCTCATGCTTAGAGCTCTCTAATGATTTTTTTATGACCAATTTTTTTATATTATTGTTAATATATATTATAAATTTTTTGTTACGATGTTTATTTTATTTGTTCATTTTTTAATATATTTTTTTTATAACATAACATCACATTTATGAGTTATATTAAAAATAGTTCATATTGTATGTTATTTATAGAGTTGAGGGATATTGGATTAAGTGATCACATAGATCAATGGATGGGATTATTTGAGAGGTTAAGAGCTATGAGATGCCTCTAATTATGCATTGCAATTGATATACAAAAGGAGTTATATGATTCAAGGAGATTGATTAATGGTGATGTTCAAGAAAGAGTTTTTTGGAGGCCAAAATTTTATTTTTTTGATTTATGAGAATTTTTGAGATCTCCTTGATTGAGTGGATGGTTGGGATTTTGTGAGATGAATTTTTGGAGAAGTTGGAACCATAAGTCAATTTATATGCAAATTCCTTTTTTGGACCCATGAGCAATCTATGAACTTGGGAAATATTTGGTTTGATTAATCATGCTCTGGCTTGTACAAATGATTAGCTAGATTAAATAATTGATTTATGTGAGGAGGAAGGGGAATTACATAAATATATTTTATTTATTTAATTTTGGAACATAAATGATGGGATTAAATAAATAATCTTAATTTATTTAATTAATGCTAGAAGAAATGTCAAATTTAATTGGTGTTGATAAATACATTGGGATAATTAATTAATTAAATATAATTTATTTAAATAATTTATAGATGATGATTTGAAGTGAATTAGTGAGAAAAAAATTGTTGAGAGGTAATTTTAAGTGTTTACAAAATAATTTCTCTTTCATAACATTTTCAAGAGCTACCTAATATGTATCAAATGTTCTTCCCTACTATTGTTAAAAATTTGAATATCATAAAAATAAATAAGTAAAATTTTTCCCAAGAATTGTCTCATCACTTCGCTCATTTGCCATATAAATGCTCTACGTGCATTTTTCAATCCAAAGAAAATCACTAGCCACACATACAACCCCTTCTTACTCTTAAAACTAGATTTCCATTCATCACCTCACATTATCCTAATTTAGTGGTATCCACATTTTAAATCAATTTTAATAAAATATTTAGAATTCCCCAAACGATCCATGAGATTATTGATTTTAGGTAAAGGAGAGCAATACTTAATAGTTATCTTGCTAACAACCTAAAAATGTATGCACATATTTGATCACTATCCTCCTTTTTCTCTAACACAACTAATATTTTGCACATGGGTTATGGCTATCTATAATTACTCCTCTTTCCAATAGATTTTGCACTTGTTTATTCACCTCTTCCTTTTTCATAGGGTTTAATTTATAACTATCCTAATATGGAAGAATAGATCTCTAAATTAAATCAATACAATTGATGATGATCCTTATGGGTGGTATGATGAAGCAACCCTCAAGTTGTTTCTCAAAAATTCACCATTTTTTTTCCTCATTAAAATTTAACCATTTATTGAGTTTTATGTATTTATTCATCTTTGTAATTAGATAATCATTTGTCCATATTGGATAGGCATTCATCAATATAAGATAGTATCCGTCCAAATGGAATAGGCATGTGTCCATATGAGATAGGCATAAGGCTCTAGCTAGAGACTTAGACTCACATGGAATCCATTCCCATAAGTATCTCTTGAATGACTATAGTTCCCTAGCAAAAGTGCATCAATGTTGTTGTCATTCAAAGATCTATAAACATTACACCTTACAATGTCTCGCCTCAAAAAAATTCCTAATGCCTTGGGGAGTTAAGAAAATCCATCCACTTGATTCTTCTAAGTATAGAGTGAATTTATCTTTTCTTCAATTTTAGTTTGAGCTTTAGTTATGTGATTTCAATGAATTTATTTCTTAAGTGATTTTATTTAGTTATTTACTTAATTTTCTCAAGTGTTAAGAATAGATTGGTATATCCAACTCTTGTAATATCCCTAACCTTACCTAAAAACCTATTAACTAGGAACATGCTTCATTATCAAGAATATCTACATACCCACTTCCTAGTGGGGCCAAGGTATATTATATATTATTTCTATTTTCTACTCTACATTTGATGAGGATTGTTAAATGGGGGTACACAAGTATCTTTATGGCCCTTTTCCCAATACAGTTCCTTTATGGCTATTACTCACAAAGGGAAGCATTAACTAATTAAGTACTTACTCGCATTGACTAAAACTTATTTTCTATTAATTTTTAATCCTATTTCTAATTAAGTACTTAGCCACTTTGACTAAGGTTTATTGTGTTATGCTTATAATTAAGCAGTATTTTCTTTAAAACTTTAACATAGACTAAATTATCAATAGATTATTTGTTAAAATGTATTCCCCTTGAATAATTTTTTATTATATTTTTTGAAAGGAAAAATGCTTGATAATTTTATTTGAAGCACACTAAAAATATATATTATAGGAGTAATACAATTATATTTATAACTATATAACTAATAAAAATATAATACTATGTTAAGATTCCCCCCTTATTGTATTGTTCCTGAAAATGTACCCTCAAAACCTCAAATTTCCCCTTACCAAGAGACCCCCCATTAAAGTTTACATAAAATAAATATAACATATAACAAAACATGTTTTCTAATCCATAAATTAGGCATAAGGGAGTCGTACCCCATAAAATAAAATAAAAGATAATGTGTTCCCTACTAATAGGGGTGCAATAGAATAACTACTACCATTGGGGACCTTGGAAATCCATCCTAACATGGGCACAAATGAAATATTTACATTTCAATATCTTACCCCTTCATGGATGAAGGAGTTCACATCAACCCTTGGGTAGGTGGGAAAATTTTACTTCTTCACAAAAAAAAAAAATCATTGGCAATCTTAACATCATTTGGTTCTTTATCTTTGCAAGAGACCTTTTCCTCTTAACTTTTTTCCACTTCTAATTTGTATGTTGAATGCATTCAAAGAGTTGTGAGGAATTTGATTTGGAATTATCCTCAAAGCCTTCACAAACAACAACCACAACAATCATGAGGGATATTGGTGTCTCCTCATAATTTTCAATAGTATTTAAGATTTATTTCTCTAATGATGATGAGGGGGTGGAAAAGGAGTCATTGACATTAACCTCATGTGCAAGACACCAGAAGGATTGATTATTAGTCTAATTTATTCTTATGCACTTTAGCTAAACTTAGGAGTATTTTTATGCTTTATTAGTTGAGCTAATATTAGATCATTATGTATCATCTCATGTGATGTTGATAGTTTTCATGATCTAATCCCTTTCTCATTTAGGGTTTTTCTTTTATAAGCACTCAACACTCATTGTAATTATATCTTGAGCTTTCGTATCTTCTTGAGAGTCTCTTGCTTCTATAGCTTTTTCTTGTTGAGGAATATTGCATATATTGTTCGCAGATCTCTTGCATTGAAGGTGTATTTGTTTGTTGTTTGATCCTGTGGCTCATGGTTTTGTGTTTGTTTGACAATTCTAACATGGTATTAGAGCATGGATTGATTGAACCCCTTCTCGATTTATGAGGTTTTTTCTTCAACAAGGATTTGAAGCTCAGATTTGGAAGATTTCTACTAGAGCCATTTTTACTTTTGCTTCAAAATTTTAGTTTGCACTCATTTTTAGGAAAAATAATTTCTAGGTTTTGTAGCCAAGGTCGAAATCTCATCTAGGTATCCTTGAGATTTTGCATATATTCAACAGATTCGAAGAAAATTGTTGTCCAAAAAGCATTGGATGCCATTTTTCTACAAATTGAAGGTAAAAATAAATTTATTTTTTCATCTTCTTCTTGCTAGATCAAAAAACTATTTCTGGGTTTTTGTTTTTGTCTACAAACAATGAGTAGATTTTTTAGAAATCAAATCAGAAATTAAAGATCATTTTTAATCATGGAGGCAGATGTGAACATTCATCTATGCATGCACTATTTTATTTTTTGCATTTTTTTTTGTAAAATAAATGCATTGTACCTAGATTTTTTTCCATGCACCTCTAAAATTGGTGGACCTCTATTTTTTGGAGGTAGTTTTGCTAAATTTGGTGGAGTTCTTTTTTTCCCTACTCAGCCCCTCTCTGTTGAGTTTTTTAATTTTTGCACCCTATCTTCTAGAGGCCATATCTTGATCATACGATGATATTTTTCAATGCATTTGCTTTAAAACAGGGTAGAATTTCAAGCTCTTCATGGTGGTGTAGGTATTTCTAGTTTGGACTTCTAGTTTTTTCTAGAATTCTATTTTATCGGTGTTGTTGTTCAATTCTCATTTTGGAGACTTCGACAAGCCACATCTTCTACATTCAAACTCCTTTTTGGGTTCCATTTTTTTGAAAGTGCATGTTTTTTTGTGTATTTCATCATGTTGCTACTAGTTTCTTTTTTCTTTGTCAAATAATTGCATTTTTAGCATATAGTCTTTTTTTAGAGATTATGGGCTTCCATTGTATGCACTTGTTATTATGTAAACACACTAAAATAAAGTTCCACTATATTTCACATGATTCTTGGGATATTGCACATCACTTTGTGCCTTATTATACTCGTACTACGCTATAAAGTGCCATGGGGGGTTTGATGTTTTGCCTTTGTTTTCCATCGCACCTTTGTCAAGTGAGTGTCCCTTCCATGACACCAACCTCAAGTGAGTGTGCCTTTTTTTTTGCACACCCTTTATATGTGTTGGTACTTTCATGTTTGTATGTTCATATGTTCCTAATTCTTCTTCATGCACTTATTTTGGGAATTCAGCCTCTCCCTTGTCAGCATTATGGGGGGGTTTCTATTGTTGGTATTAATGCTTCCTTGGTTTCATTTTGGAGTGAGCTATGTAATAAGTATGTGTTCCTATGTACTTTCAGATGTAGCAGTTGCATTTCAATGAGATGGATCACTTAACATATGGACACTCTTGCATTCCTATTTATGGAGGCAACCTTCCATTTTCACTTGATCTGTTCTTTACACTTTTGGTACTTGTTCCATTTGTATCTTCGAGTTTCAGGTGTTTTCCTTTTTTTTCCATCTAATTCGAGTAGTGTTGTTGGGAAAACTCATACATATTCTTGTCTTATTGATCTTGATCATCATCTATTTTAGAGGAGATTCTTGTTTTGGCATTACATCAGTCATTCTTCGACAGTGTTTGTAGCTTCTTCATGATTCAGTGGTGTTATTTTTGTTTATCCTTTGTTCCTATCTTTTGGGAAAGCTTTGTCACGGAGGCTTCTTAGTCCTTCACTCTTATTTGGAGGCTTCATTAGTCCTTCACTTGGCTTGAACATCTATTTTTGGAGTAGAGTTTTTCCCATGAGGTTTTCTATATTTCTTCACATTATAGAGATCTTTTCTTTACATGGGTACCTCATCAGGCCTTGTTTGTCAAGACCCATCATGCATTCTATTTTTAGGGTTTTTAGCTACTCCCTAAGTTACACTTAAGGGGGGGTGTTAGAGTTATCATGCATTAGCTAATAATTAATTAATCTATAATTGATTATTAGTATAATTTATTCTCATGCACTTAAGCTAAAGTTATGAGTATTTTATGCTTCATTATTTGAGCTAATATTAGATCATTTTTTCTCATCTCATGTGATGTTGACACTTGTCATGATCTAATCCATTTCTCATTTAGGGTTTTTCTCTTATAAGCACTCAATCCTTATTGTAATTATATCTTGAGCTTTCATATCTTCTTGAGAGTCTCTTGCTTCTATAGCTTTTTCTTGTTGAGGAATACTACATATATTGTTTGCAAATCTCTTGCATGGAAGGTGTATTTGTTTGTTGTTTAATCATGTGGCTCATGGTTTTGTGCTCGTTTAAAAATTCTAACAACTATTAGACAACAATCCATTGCTCCATAAAGTTGTCACATGACCCTCAAAAGGGTATAGTTCCCTAGATCACAACTCCCAAATTATTTGGACAACAATCCATATTGAGTTTACCAAATACATTCCTTCTTTCACAAAAGTAAACTTCACAATATACACTTTCTTCAATTCTATCAATATCAAGAAAAGAAAGAAAAAAAATTATGCTTCTCATATAAAGCATCATCTCTAAGTGAGAAGTTGACTAAGTGAGATGATGGAAAAACCTCCATCCTTTAGTGCCTCCAACCTCCAATGATAAAGGCTTATTTTATACCTTCAAATTATTAGGATCTGTGAAAGGATCTAGCTGAAAGAAATTCCAAGCCATATTATTAAATGCAAGAAAGGAATTGGCATGTTCTACAATGTCCAACACATACTAAGGAGGATTATAATGTACATAAATGAGTTTTCAATAAATCTATTAAAATTATTACCAAAGAAAATTATTTTATTCAATAATAGGGCTCTCCAATTTACTTGGAGCACATAGTCATAGAGAAATAACTCACAATGAAGCATGAAAAATCTAGTCACAATTGGGTTAAACATATTTATCTCACCTACCCAATAGAAACATTTCTTCAATAAAAGCACAAATGATAATTGCAAGCATGACCTCTAATAATTTCTAATGCTCTCAGATCCATACACCAGCTTTTGAAACTTTTATAGTTGTTGACCATCCTTATGTAAACAATAAAAAATAAAGACTGTCTATACCTCTATTTTTTATTTTATTTCATTTTGAACTCTATTTCATTTTATTTTATCTATTTATTTTTGAATAATCAATAAAATATTTAGATAGTATCAATTTATTTTAATAATTGATTGCATTTTAAAAGAAATTTTATTTTATTTAATTAATTTATCATTACTTAAAATTATTTTTGTTTAATTAATTAGTTATTAATATCATTATTTGTTATTTTAAATTATTATTTGTATATTGTTAATTAACTAACAAATAATTTTGTAATCATTTAGAATTATTAATTATAAGGTTTAATAAATTTAATAGGAAGAGGTTACACCATAGTCCTTTTAGCAACTCCTTGGATAGAATATCATCAAATTCTTCTAGTAGCTTCTTAACTTTCAAAGGCATATCAACACTTTCAACAATTGTCCCTACTTGTAGCACCTTAGAGACTACTCTAAGATGCATTTTTCATGCTTAAACTCCAAAAACTATTTTCTAGTAACTAATTGCATCCATGGAGCATTCTCCAGCTCTTTTTCCTTAGTTTTCAATGATGTAAGAATATGTTTTAAAATATTCTTCTCCAAAATGTATATTTTAGTTCTCACAACATTGATTTCCCTCTTTTCAAAATACCCCAACATTCTTTAGATAATGACACATAGCTAGTAGTACAATGTCACATTACACCTCATCCCCATAAGTACTAATGCAAAAAAATTCTAGGGATTGTTGAGCAACCAATATTTGGTGTTCTTTTGTAACTTTCACACAATATATTAATTTAAGTGCAAGTTATTCTTTCTAACCCAAAATAGACAACTATTTTGGTTGAGACTAAATTTTTTATTATCCTATCATCTATTATGACCTTGCAACTTTTATCATTTGCATTTATCACTAGCTCTTTTTTCTCTTTTTTGTTGGTTTCATCAAAGTCCTCTTCATCATAAGTGGATCTCTCTTCTTAGGTTTATCTAGTTAACTAATGAACCCTATGGATTGTGCATCCCCTTTTCTTGCATCCTCTTTCCTTGATAATCCTTATGGTCTACATTTTTAGTATTCCTAAAATCTATGACTTGACTATCCACATATAAAGTTCAAGTCCCTTGAAATTATCTATCTTGGCCTCTTTTAGTTCCACCTCTATTGTTCATAATATAAGGTTTCCCATTAGTTTCATTATTATTATTTTTATTTTTTGAAAGGATGGCCTCTTTTGCATGGTTATATTTTTCTATATCTATGCCCTACCTCTATTAAATCAAGTTCTGCCTTTTTTTATTCCTTACTACCTTCTTTCTAGTTTTTATTTAGTCTTGAAAGCATATTGGTAAGCCTCTCCAACCATCTATGGTCTTGTCATACTTATTTTATCTTGAATCTTTATCCTTAGTCAATTAACATATTACAAGCTATATTATCATGGTCTAACTCTTTATGACATAATTTAATTGAAATATTGTAGAACTCTCATGTTTAGGAATTCATACTTAATTCCCTTAGCTAAAATTTCTACAATGTTTTGATCAACTTGAGTTGATAGTCACTTAGTAGAGACTTGGCCTTCATCTTACTCACCATTTGATCCCATCTAGAAATTTTATCACTATCACTATCATTCTCTCATATTGTACTTCCACTAAAGAGTTGCATGACTTTCCCTCTTTGTTTTGATATCCTTATCTCTTTTATGGTCTTCTATCTCTTAAAATTCTAAGTATTCATCATTTGTGAATGAATCTATCAATTAATTGAGTTACAAACTTCTTGAAAATTTTAGTAGCTTCATCCTCATTCCTTTCTCAATGTGGGAGATTTTTTTTTTCCTTCTCTCTCCTACATCATTATATGCATCTATCTTTTCACCTTCTTATTCCATTATATTAGTTTCAATTTCCTCTTCACTCCCATTATTTTTTCTTTCATGAGAAATTCCACTTTACCTATCTCCTCCTAAGGTATATATCCTCACTTTCACTCCCTTTATTGCCTACACTATGTCATCTATCCTACCTAAAATGTTTCTCATTGTACCAACCTTTTCTATTATTCTCCTTTGAGGAATATTTCTTCTGTAAAACTCTCCTTTCTCACCTCTCCAAAATTCTCATTGAAACCCTCTTTTTCTATAGATACACATCCACAAGAACTACTTGTTGGATTCCCTCTAGCCCTAAGTGAAAGTTAATACTCTCTTGCATAGAGCTATAGCCTAAACTCTAATACAAAATTAATGCTAGTATAAAAATTGTAGCTAAAAACCCTTATTCCAACACACTCTTCCAAGTTGTTAAACAATGTGAATTATATTGCTAAAATATTTAACCTAGTTAGCTCATAGAATATGTCCTTGGCTATAGGAATTTTTGCATTCACCTAGACCAACCTCAATACAACCACACTTTTATTTCATGTATTTTCATGATATAATAAAAAAAAACACATATGCTTAGACCTATAATAGTCTACTTGAGAAAAAACTTAAGAATTATACAAGATAACCTATTTTGTAGTAAAATAATATACCAAAAAATTATCCTAAAACAACAAAGATCATCACATCAAAAGAGTATCTTCAAAATGAATTTTATTTCCTTCTCATTAACTAAAATTGACTTCTTGCTTATAGACTTGCATAGAAGATCACAACACATACTAGAACTATTTGATTGGAAGCTTCATCATTCTCTTAGGCATTTATCCTACCTCTTCTTCTTTGAATTTCTCTCTACCTATTCTTTCTAGTAACTCCCATCTTCTCAAAACTAGACTTTTTTTCTTTTTTTATACTGTCACTTATCCTTGTAACTTTTACCCTAGCTAAAATATCTCTCTAAATCTCATTCAAAATCCCACCTAAAGTGTATGGGTGCCAAAAACAATCTCTCCATTAATTGTGGCCCTTTTTTCAAGATCTATCCTCAAATTCTCCCACATGTTTCCTTTTTCAATATTGCTACTCCTAAATGACATTGCAAGTAGGTGGACAACCCTTTAAAATAAATGATACCAAGTTTGTAAATGAAAATATCTTAAGAATTCCACACTATGCCTCTACATCAATATATATGTCTATATGTATATTTATGTATATTCATATGCATATATATATGTATATACATATATACATGAACACACATATATATACATATGTAAGAACATATGAATATTTATGATTATGCATATATATATAAATAGCTATATCCATATACATATATGTCAAAATAAGATTTTTAAGAAAGATAGAAAATCATTAGGTTCATCAAAATGAAAAAGGTGTAAAATTTTTTTTTTTAATATTCAACTATCTAATTACTTAAATAAGATTAAAAATATAAAATTGTAGCTCAAAATACATAAATAAGTAGAGTTTCAACCAAAGAGCAGAGTTGTACTCCAAAAAACTTATAGTCAAATGTCAGTTCTCTAGATCATTTACATGTCTTATATTTTATGAAAATAAGTAGAGAAACATATTTTAGGGAAGGAGATAGATGTTTAGATTCTTGACATAGAGGAATAACATGATATAGAATATGTTACAACTAATTCTAGTAATAAAAAAGGCAGCATATATCCATTTTCTAAGTTTTTTTGACCAACAATATATCACAATTGAATAAATGTCTACACATGTGTGTTGTCATCCAAGAGAAAAAGTAAAAAATAATGTCATAAAGTTATTCCAAATTAGAGTGTAATAAAATAACATTAAAATTATAGAAAATTGGTGACAAAGAAAGGTAAAAGTTGTCAATTCAATGTATCATAAAGCATGCTAGGGGGTGGATTCCCAAGTGATCATAAAACATAATGCATTAACTACAAGGTATGCATTTTTTCCATTACACAAGTTTTAATTACTATGACTAGCCATTTCTTCTAAAATTTGTAATAAAACTTAGAAAATACAATTAATAATTGATCACATAGCTAACTATTACTAGTAAATTGAAATATTATGGAGTTTAAGCTTTGCAACTTATTTCCTTATCATGTCAATCTAACATTAAAAAAATAATAATTTGGGTCAAGTATATTGAATTATTTGAAAAATATAACTAGCCATATGTATCAAATTTTGGTATAAACTAGAGGAGCTTAAAAAATTGAATAGTCTAAGATGTAGATTCATTCTCAAGAACTTGGAGTGCATATATATCACCATAGAAGGGTTATTTGAGTCACTTTAGACATTTCAAGTTGAAATTATGTCACATCCCTGTAAATATTAGACTTGATCTTGTGTTAATCATATGTCGACCTGATATAATTTGGTCAAAGGAAAAACCTTGAACCTAAAACTATAATTGCACCCTTTATTTTGATGATCATAAGAACTTAAATATTAATATGATAAATTAAATACTTTAAATGGCTATTTGAAATAACTATTAAATAATTCATTATTATGAATTTAATGGTGTTATTTGATTTTGGCATGGATGTATTTATATGTTATCGAACTAACCAAGTACTAATAATTTTGTGAGAATGTGGATGAGTGTTGCAGGTAATCAAGGTGCAACAAAAGGTGGACCTAGCAACCTTTTATGGGAAAGAACCTTAAACATAGTAACCTGTAGACATGTCAAATTTACATCATGCATAATCATATTCCATTCATCCATTTAATTAAATAAATCAGGAATCCATTTAAATCAAATCCTAAATCACTTTCCAACCTTTTCTGATTTAAATAAATCAATTATCAAAGTCCTAAAAGTCAAATCATCTAATCAGCATTAATCAACATGATCATCATCTAATCCTAATCTAATACTAATCACATCCCACTTGCATTATCTAGACCTAGCCACTTGCACAATAAATCAATTTTATTGATTTATTAAAACCTCATTTTCTTTCAACATGACAAGTCAAACAGGGCATTTATTGCTCTCCTTTCTTGTCCCCCTCTCAAAATTTATTGCAAATTTGAATTCAAAATTTCCCCCTCTTGGGCACTCTTCCCAAATCTTGCACATACATTAACTAATCACATGATGACAAGTGTCCTCAACTCATTGGCTTGTTTTTGATCCCACATTGGTCCTCTTCAACACTTAGCATTTTGAAAATCTTTAAATAGGTGCATCATCCTCAAGCAAATCCTTCACAATCTTCACAATTTCATGCAAGGTTACTCTCTTCATTTGAGATTTGATCTTGTTCATCATCACTCCACCATATCCATAGCATTTTATCATTCGGCTTATCAAAAAGGGGTTGGGAAAGGGCTACTTTCCACATCAAAGTAGCACCAATCCCCCTATGAGATAGTGTTTGAGTAGTTTAGGAATGGATGTCATGCTTATGTTGCTTATGATTTTATGTTAGTTTGATGTCGTTATTTCCTTTATGCTTGCTCAATAATTTCATAGGGAGAGGGATTATCTCATTTATTCAACGTTGACAAATTTATGCCATATTTGTCAATCATTTGATAAATGAAAGGTTTTACCTCTCACATTATGGCGCTAGAGGGAGGGGAATTTGTTGTGAACTTTTGGAGTTTGCATGAGTGGGCTTGTGAAATGATTTAATATATGTTTTTAATCTTCTTTTAAGCATATATTTTTCAAAAAAAAAAAAAGAAATGATAACTATTGGCACATACTTTAATCTACTCTAGATAACCCGCTCTTAATCTGCCTTTAAATGGGTATGCTCTGTTCACTTCAAATATGCATTTTCATTGTTCAAAATGTGCTGGCATAGATCTTTATTTAGGGTGTAGTTCTCATCCTATACGAAGCAGTTAATAATCTTTACACCTGCTTTTATTCTTTGCAAGGGTTCATGCATAAATAGTTAGGCAATCGGCTCAAATAATCATGATGTTAGTTGGGCTTTTCTATGATCAAATTTGTTTATCTATTTACTGTAGTACTTTCACATGCTTCTGTTTGTAGAGTTGTTGGGACTATGACATTAAACTTATTCACAGCTGTGTGAGAATATTCCTCTCTTTTATATCTTTAGATGTCATCAAGCTGCT
The DNA here is from genome assembly GCA_007258455.2 of Sequoia sempervirens. Taxonomy (NCBI): domain Eukaryota; kingdom Viridiplantae; phylum Streptophyta; class Pinopsida; order Cupressales; family Cupressaceae; genus Sequoia; species Sequoia sempervirens. Next base: position 481,061,552 of record VDFB02000015.1, on the reverse strand, counting down.
AAAAAAAAAATCAAACGGGAAATAAATCTGCATGTGATGACCCAATGCCTGGAATGAGATAAGATGACTTTTGAAGTCTTCAGGCCAAGTTACTCTGCAGTACCTATCAAAGCATAGTAGTACATCTGCGCATTTGTCTCATAGAATTTGTAGCAAAATATCCATGCAAAAGGCGTTAGAAACTACAACCCACAAAAGATTTCAATGTTGTTTGAGCGTAGCTGAAGACTTCTTGGCTAAGAATACCACTGTTTTCATTATCTGATATCATGTTAGTCAAAGTGACTTCATCCATGCATATGCCTGCGCCTTATCTTTCATTATAATATCTTCTGCATCAGAAAGTGATAGTGAAGTTACGGCAGTGATGCCTCTTGTCTTCGCAATACCAAAGCTGCTAGGTGCCTGAGAGGTGCTGAGACGTGGATTTCAAAAGTGGTGATTACAAACTCCAAACACCCCCTTTTCTTCTTGCTCTGATTAACATCTTCCATTCGTAGCATATAAAAATCTTTGATTTCATATCAGTATTAAATGAATGAAAGGTGCTTCATCATTGCTGTATCAGATCAATTAAAACTCTAGTCAACTTCAGCCATTTGGATGGTACTAGGTGTATATGTTTTAGTCATGTCTTGAGCCCATAACCTCACCAGTTTCATCACCAAGTCAAGATGGCGCTATAAATAAAATTGATGCTTTCAAATGATTTTATCGTTTAATGTATTTTGGCGTGCCTCCCTGTCTTCTGTTGACTAATTACTCTGCGCAGCAGGCAGCTTGTTGCTGATGACCTCGGGATTACTCATTTGTGCGTCAGAACGTTAAATATTGGTTGGTGTCCTCGGTCCTTCTGTACTAGTTCTCTATCGCCAGCCTCAGGTTAGGACCTATCAAAGATTTTCGTTGGCAATAGGAGTTGTAGCTTGCTCGTATAGGGTTCTTTGTTGGGCCTTCGGAATAGGGTTCAACCTTGGCTTTACACCCGCCAACTACAGTGGTCTGATAGTTGTTAATTGGTTGCAGCGATTCATGACTCATCTTGCGCTAAGCATAAACTCCGCTGTGAACATTGACTTATGAGTCAAGTCCAAAGCATGTGAACACAGTGGGCAGTGGCTGAAGACTATTGAATAGATTGGTGGCGCAGCAAATAGAAATTTCAAAGTTATGAATCACCTGCCACTTTCCAGTTTGTACGCCCAACTCACAGTTAATGATTTCCTACTTTCAATCGCATAAATAGGGGCGTAAATATCTCTATTTCTTCGCACCAATAAATGTCAACATTTGAAAAAATAAAACAAAGGAGGAACTGTGGGCCACAGGTATCTATGGTTGGCTGATAGACAGCTATTATTTAATATCTTTGCCTTTGTGGGAGAAGAACCAGAGGAAAGGCTGTGACGCCTATCCCCACGCGGATAGCCAAGATCAAATCTACAGGATCAACAATAAAGCTTCTAAATTGCATTAAGCTTACTCAAAGTCGTGGAATTTGATTTTTTCCTGCCAAACGCATTAACTGTGATCATAAATGTTCATTTGGCAATATCTTACTGGTCCATTTCAAATAAATTTTGTCATGTGACAGATCATGCTAAGCTTTTCTTTTCTCATTCAATAGATGATGCACCTTTACACCTGCCAAATGTATTCGTTTTGCTGACTTTCTCTATCTGCAGATAATGATGAATGACAGTCAAAGCTGGTGGAAGTTGCTTGTGGAAATCTCTTTTACGCGTACTCATTGCGTTAACATTTGATGTTGTTTTCAATTTTACATCTGCCAATTGCCTTTTCCTGACAACAGTTTCTATTTAAAATTTGCTTTACCTCTGATAACTGCGTCTATCTGAAAGTTGCTGTTAAGATGGCGTGTATCTTTTGCTTGGAATAAATGAAAATCTTTCAGTCTGCACTGTTGAAAGATAGTCTATGATGGCGCTGAAATATTTAAGACATTTCCTTCTTTTTCAACGTGAGATTGAGGATCTGCCTTTAAAACATTTAAATCCATCGGTCTTAGGTGACAATAGATGAGAAGGTATGATTGCTTAGGAAGATGTCATTATCTGCATTGGGTTTGGTAGAGAATCTGAAATGGCGACTTAGGGGGACTAAGTTAAAAAAGTAGAATTTGCTTTTGTCTCTTGAAGGTTTGGTGAAACTGGAATTTAATATGGTCAATGTTGTTTTTGACATTATTGCAGCGCTTTGATATGGTGAAAAGAATGTGGGAAGCAAGAATACTTTTTGTAGAGTCATTTATTTGTTAAAATCATTGGTCTTTTTCTTTTTTTTTCCAATAAGATCAATTTATTGTTTAAAGATAATGATTTTAATTAAATAATTTAAATCCTCACATGACTATTTTTATTTTATAGGTACAAAAGCAAATGAAGGCGAAAAGGTGCAAGGCGAAAGAGAAGGCTATCAAACGAAAACGAAAGGAGGAGGATTTTTGTTTGAAAACACAATGTGTTTTTTAACACTTTAAATGTTTGATCAATACTACTTCACGAAAGGAGGGAAATGTTTTTTTGAAAACACAATGTGTTCTTTAACACTCTAAGTGTTTAATCAACACTACACGAAATTGTTTTCCTTTTCGTTTTAGAACATTAGTTTTCAATTGGGGCTAAAAACGAACAATTTCATTTTTATTGCAAAGGACTTAAAACGAATCTTAAGACAAACTTACTAGATTTCGTTTTGGGTTAAAAATTGGACAAGCAATCTTCATATTTCATTTGGTGCTTAAAACGAATTCACAATTGCTTTGAAGGGTGTAAAACGAACAAGTGTTTGATTTGTGTGATTGTCTTTTGAGTACGTATCCTCTCCCCTTGCGCTTCGTGCGATCTAGGGTGCAAGAGAAACACTCAAAATACATTTTATTGCTTTGAAACACTTCATTTTGGGCTTAAAATTTGAAACATCTTGTGCGAGTGTGAGTAGGGGCATTTTCGCGTACATTCTCTTTCTTTGTGCCATCAAAGATCGATTGAGTTACGGATTGTGTCTTTGCTCGCTTTTGTTTATCTTAGAGGGCTTGCCTTGGGGAAAAAGTACTCACCCAAGGAACGACTCAACCGCTAACACTCTAAAGCCAAGAGTATTTCCAGCCGGATATAAATGAGGGTTTGGTTAAACGCCATAATCACGTTGGCTCGGCAAGATGGGATCCGAAGGGGACTCTTGCCGTATGGGTCAATCTCCTGAACGGAAAGTCCTTACTAGAACCCATGTGCTAGAATTTGCCAAAATCCTTAATCTGTTTGTTGGTGCAAGAACGGGCCGCTCAAGCCGCACAATTTTACAGCCTTTTAGTAGAGATGGAAAGCATGCCATGGGAGTTTCATGGGTGTTGGTGCTTGGCCCCGTATAAGTGAGTGTCGTGGAGGAGCTGGGGTCAAGCATCTAACCATCCGCTAAAAGTAGGCGTAGCTGGACTTGTCCAAGTGGGGACTCAACAAACATTGTCTATCACATCCATAGGGCTTGTAATTATTCTTTGTTTGAAAACACAGTGTGTATTCGAAAACATTTTGCAAACAAACATTCAACATGGTTCTCAAAATTTCAAACCCTCTTTAAGACAAATATCATTGACTCAATCCATATGTTACTGCTTTCCCTGCGGATTCACATCGTAGAGGTTCCTAAGCATTGGATTATACCTCAATTTGTCTTCTTGAGTAAACAATAGGAAAACCCTTTGCCTTAAGTTCATTGAATTTCCACATAAAATATCTTGTGGGGTTTAAGAAATTAAGACATTGGACATCTTAGTTTGAAACTTTAATCAAGAGTGTGTTTGTGGTAAAAGAATACACTAAGCAAAGATAACAAATTGGACCCCACACATGTGCTTGATATCTCTTGGTCATATTGGTCTTTTGATTGCTCTTAGAGAAAAGTGTGTTCTTCAATACCTTGGCCTAGTAAACAAAGTCTCTCTAAGTCTCTTAGGATCAAAATCAAACACTTCATTCACCTCAAACATTTATCAACATCATCCCACAAACAACTTTAGAGCTTTGAAAACATCATCCTAGACTTGGGTACATTTCCAAACCAAATCAAAATCATTTGTTTAGTTAGGTGTGTTTGGATGAATCCTTCCACGCACACTTAGTTAAATTATCACCTCTTTGAACAAGTTCATCCTAAGATAAACATCCAACATTTTAGGGTTTACAAGTTCATCATCCACATCAAAAATCAAAAATCAAAATCCTAAGTCTAGCATTGATCCAAAGTCCCTAAACGTTCAACACTCATATCATTTACACATTTCATCCTCCATCTCGTCTTTGGTCCTAAGAATCTTAGAGGTCACCTTTCATAACAAGGTCAAAACACAAGAAGAACATGGAATATAAACTTGATCCATACATCTTGGGTAATCCAAATCAATTGAATCCTCAAAGCCTTTCATTTCCTATCAATTATCAAATTCCATGCATAGGATCATTGCCTTTGACAAATGTCAATGGTACAACAAGTGTGAGTATGCCCAAGTCAAACTTTGGAACACATTTCCCAATGATAGATCTAAGTCCAAACCTACAAATCCACCAATCGAATAATCAATGCATGAGCCTTGAAACGAACAATGTCATTCCACCAAATCCCTACAAACCAAATGTGGATGTACCAAATGCATTTTTTCGAAACATGAATCCTAACTCGGAAACCTTTGGAAAAATGATTCCCAATACCAACATTGTTCATCCTATCATGCCAAATCAGAACATTATCCAAAGTCAATTTTCCCATAATCCCATTCAAAAATCGCAAGCATGCATGCCAAAACTACTTGAACACAAGCCAAATCAACTATCTCAAGTGAGTCAAAATCAAAATCAAGAACAAATTTGGCGAGATCAAATTGCAGAACTTTCCAAAATAGTTGAGGCATTGCGCCAAGGGGAATCTCCACCACCATTACCTACATTATTCCTTGGTTTAGGGATTCCCCCTTTACCTAACACCAATCATTTCACCCAAATCAATCCACATAACATCAATCAAACCATCACGACAAATCCTTTGAATATACCATCGACATCACACCAATGGATGGTATCTAATCAAACAACAACATTGATCCCAAATCAAAATACGGTCTCCCAAGGGCCTATCACCTCGGTCAATCCAACCATCACTATCCCCAATCATTCCAAACACCACAACTCCCATCACATCTCAACCCCTCACTACCATGATCGCTCCGAGCGTATCTCAAACACTTGTCACTACATCCAACACAATTTCAATCCCACCACCACCACCATTGCGACTAAGCCAAGTAAGCAATTACAATGCTTCATTCAAAGCATACCAACAATTGCTCCAACAATATGAAACAATTCGGCAAGCGCCTATAGCCACGCACGCTTCTCAAGCTTCACAGCAAAATCAAGCTCAAACATCGCTGCAACAACAACAAGCAACACAAGCTCAACAAGTGCAACAATCCTTTCAAGTTTCCCAAGCCTCTCAAGCTACCCAACCAACACGAGCACAAACACAAAAGATGACAACTATTGAAAACAAGGATCAAGATCAATCCATCACTAAGCACACGTTTACTTCATCCAATGATCAAATCGACAAATGTCAAGAGTCACTTTTGAATCACGATCAAAATCCACCAACAAAACTCGACAATGAGCCAATTCAAGAAATGTCAACATCGTTTGACCCTATGGTCAAAGACATTGGAAATCCCTCCGCCACAATTGTCGAAGACAATGATCAAAACCTCTCCATCGAGGAGCACATTGAGGATGTATCTACACAATCCGATGATCAACTCACCATACATCAAGAGCCACTTTTTAGTGATCTCTTTCAAGGAGTGTTAGGATTATTTGATCCTATTGACATAATGCACGATCCATCGACCTATGATCATGTCGAAAATGTCTCTACATCGCCTTATGAGGTAGAGGACATATCTCAAGAATTTATTCAAAAGCATGATCAAAATCTTTCACCAAGGTCTAGCAATGGTCCCTTCCAAAACATGTTGATCCCCTTTGACCACATGGTTACAGATACTGAAAGAACCCTGAAATCGACACTTGAGGATATTGAGCCATTCCCCATGTCTAATAATGACGTCCAAGAACCATTTATAAGCAATTCATCCTTTGGAACTGATCCATGTCAGGAACTTGATCTAAAGCATGTTGAAAGAAACTCCGAAATTAATCAAGATCAAGAATTTGTATCTTCAAGATACTACAATAATCTAATGAACACTCTCTTATCTCTGCAAGACGATAATATCCACATAGCACATACTCCTCCATCTACCCATGAGATGCTTTCTATAGATGGGCACGTAGATGATCTTCATCTAGAACAAAATCTTGCTACACAAAAAGAGCAGATTCTCAACTCCTACAGTCAAATGGAGTTATCAACATCAGGATCGAATATGTCCCAAATTCAAACTGAGGACATCATGAATAAAGATATCCATCATTATCCGCTCAACGAAACAAGTCAGATAGAACATCCAGAGTTAGCGGAGCAGCAAATGGAAATAACATCACCTATGGTGGTCATTTATCAGAGAGTGCATTCTATACAAGAGATCTCAGAACAAGCAGAATCAAAGCATGAAGGTACTACTTCTACCATACTGGGGGCAACTTCATCTCAAGCAAACATCAACATAAGAGGCATGAAGAATCCTTATGATGAAACCGATGTCAATACTACAACCAGTCATGTCACGAATCTTCATCCACCCATCACCCCATCCATGAATTGGGACCAACGTCAAAAGAAAGATCTGAATCAAAGCACAAAGAATGTTATCAAATCAAGAAAAGCTGAGAAGCATAATGGACAAATCAAATACATATGGATACCAAAGTACAAGAAAGATTATCCCTATCAAACTCCATAGTCAAAGAAACGGGGGCAAACTAAAAGAGGGAAAGGTATCCATCAAAGATGTCCGCAAAATCAAAAGCAGGCTTTTCAAGCGACGACAAAGTGTATCAAGCAGTTGGTCCTAATTCCATGCACACTTCCAGATCCACCCATCATTGCTCATCTTCCCAAGTTTGGAGAGTCAAAGGTTCCAAACTGTCAACCAATCCATCTCTTATCCCTAAACACACTCCATCCACGCCTCCACGCATAATATCCAATTCTTACATTGACCGTGTATTGGCAACAACCCTCCATCATAAGGATTCATAAGGCAATCTATTGCGATGTACGCACAGAGACAGAGTTAACCCTGGTATCGTCGAAGCAGATCAAGAATCCCAGAAGTGGCATTCAAGTGCACGATCTTAGCAAAGGAGCTTCTTCACAGTGATCTTAGCAAAGGAGCTTCTTCAAGCAGGATATCGATGGCACATTATGACAGAAGCATCTACATCAACACTACCAGGTGGTTCAGCATGAATCTTTCAGAAAAAATACAAAAAAATCAAAAAAATATGAAAATCCAAAAAATCAGAAAAAGTCCTGAAAAAATGGTTACTTCGGCGAAAACCTGGCAAACAGGTGTCTTGGTAACAACAAAAACATCAGAAAAAAAAAAATCCAAAAACATCCAAATCATATCAAAATCCAAAACAACTTAAAAGCTGAAAACATCAAAACATTGGAATCCGAACTACGATAGATCTCTGAAAGGCTCAAGCATTAGGCAAGGCTAATCTTTGATCAGCCCCGAGACATCAAAATCCAAAAACATTCGAAAAAACACAAAATCCAAAAAAAATTCGAAAAATCAAAAATCAAAACATTTGTAAAATCTCAGAAAACCCCAAAACATTTGAAAAACATCAAAACACCAAAAACAGCCTCAAAACATTGCAAAACTCCAAAAACATCCAAATATTTGAAAAAATCCACCCATTCCATTTCGCTTTCACTCGCAATAATCAATCATCCATAATAAATTGATCATCACCTTCATCCTTTGGCAACGCAAACAAAAAACAATCATAGCAAGCAGCAAAACCAAGCTTCAATCGTAAAATCAAAATCGAAACAACGAACCATTGAACATAAAATCAAACTCTTGATCAGTCGCAAACATGTCAGTCAACCTTATATCAACTGCCTATCAATCAACTTATCAAACCATCATCATCCTGTACAATGCATGTCCTAGGATATATCATTCGGAGCAATGGGCATCATTTATGGATATCACCTTGAATCCTTATCCTATCAGAAACACATCCCTTTGGCTGAAGGTATGAAGAACATTGGCTTGCTTGTATACTTGATCTTTTCTTTTGATTTATCATATTGCGCTCATTCCAAGGACCTCTCGATGATATCCGAACGAAGGATTTAGAGAGATAGGAATGGGGCAACGATCATTATCTTTTGTCTATTGTGCTTGTTGGGCGTTCTTGTAAAATAACTTGGCGAATACTTGCTTTGTTAGGTATGCCATAGCAAGGTTTCTATATGTCAAGTGTGAACAAGAATACTCCTATATGTTTGTCGAGTCAAAGTCCATCGCACTAGTGATCCTTTGAAAATCCCAATCCTTGATAAGCAAATCATCATCATCATCTATCATCATCATCTCTAATAAAGTCTCGACCAATCATGGACTTGTTGGATCCTCTTGTCATCATCTCACTTTCGCACTAACATCGCATCATGAATAGTCCATCATGCATCCATCCTGCATCTACAAATCGTCAGCATACCACATATCATCCATATCATACATCATAGGAAACATCAATCATTTCACATGCATTGCATAATCATCATCATAATATAGATCTGTTAGCATTTCATAACTCATCCATTGCATAATCACAGCATATCGCATCATTAATCTCATCCATCTCATATCATATCATCATTTAAGTTGTTTAGAATAATATAGGTTTGTTATTCTAAGCATCTTGAAATCATCTCATTTGCATCGTCGTCCATAACCATCCATTTTGAACCTCTTTATCGTGAGATCGACCCTCAAATCGAATCTTTTCGCTCGATCTCTCGAGGGGGCAATGTGTACTGTACTTCTTTCCTCATTGGGCATCCGAAAATCATGAAATTTTTAAATTTTGATCACTAAGAAGTTTATTCTTTGAACCAACGCACAAGTACATTGCTTCAAGAGGGGCAAATGTAGATGTCAACTTACATCATGCATAATCATATTCCATTCATCCATTTAATTAAATAAATTAGGAATCCATTTAAATCAAATCCTAAATCACTTTCCAACCTTTTCTGATTTAAATAAATCAATTATCAAAGTCCTAAAAGTCAAATCATCTAATCAGCATTAATCAGCATGATCATCATCTAATCCTAATCTAATACTAATCACATCCCACTTGCATTATCTAGATCTAGCCACTTGCACAATAAATCAATTTTATTGATTTATTAAAACCTCATTTTCTCTCAACATGACAAGTCAAATAGGGCATTTATTGCTCTCCTTTCTTGTCCCCCTCTCAAAATTTATTGCAAAATTTGAATCAAATTTTCCTCCTTTGGCACTCCTTCCTAAATCTGCATATACATTAATTCAATCACATGATGACAAGTGTCCTTCTATCATTGGCTTGATTTTTATCCCACATTGGTCCCTCTTCAACATTTGGCATTTTGAAAATCTTTAAATAGGGGCATCATCCTCAAGCAAATCCTTCACAATCTTCACAATCTTCACAATTTCATACAAGGTTACTCTCTTTGAGATTTGATCTTGTTCATCATCATCACTCCACCATATCCATAGCATTTTATCATTCGGCTTATAAAAAAGGGGTTGGGAAAGGGCTACTTTCCACATCAAAGTAGCACCAATCCCCCTATGAGATAGTGTTTGAGTAGTTTAGGAATGGATGTCATGCTTATGTTGCTTATGATTTTATGTTAGTTTGATGTCGTTATTTCCTTTATGCTTGCTCAATAATTTCATAGGGAGAGGGATTATCTCATTTATTCAACGTTGACAAATTTATGCCATATTTGTCAATCATTTGATAAATGAAAGGTTTTACCTCACATAACCTAGTAGTGTGATCGTCATGTATGCGCCACCAGTTACTCCACCCAAATCAAGAGTTATCAACCACCATTAGTAATATTAGACATGTGTTACAAGTTCCTTTGGCTTGATGATGAGCCAATTAATCCTCTTACTACCTTGTGAATATTTTTGAATTAAGCCATTAGGTGAATCCAAATAAAATAAATAAGTAAATAAATAAAAATAAGGTTGACCATTTTAAATCCCTACCTCACCATTCAAAAAACATATAAACAAATAAAAAATAGGAAAAGAATTTAAAAGAAATTGTAAGTAAAAATGAACTAAAATAATAATAAAAATATAAAATAGAACCTAAGGAAAAGGTGAGAAAGAAAAGAGAAATAGAAAAATGATCACAAGGGGATCCATACGAAGGAAATAAAGCAAAAGGAAATTAAATTAAAAACAAAAAATTACAAAGGAGAATGTCATAAGTTTCAGCCAACACAAAGGGTAGTTGTGATGACCATCGAACTAGAGACAATCCTCATTTATGAGGAGAGGGGCACCTAAACATAGACCAAAACTGCTCATTAATGGAGGTATGGTGCCCATGTCTGAGAAGCATCTAGAATGCCAATTGCCTGGGAAAAATGGTCAAGAAAATCTCTTTAAAAAACCTATGACCTCCCCATTTCAAAGACACTTGATATTTCTACAAGAAAAAATAGAGGCGTGAGAGGAGAAGGGAGGAAGTGGGATGAGCAACATAGATGGGAATAAGTATTTGGAGGCGTGGGAAGCCCATGCATGGTAGAGCTTCATAGAAATGCATACACATTTTAGGGTTTTTTCCCTTTCTTGTTGAGTATTTCAAAGAAAATCTATGATTTTCTTTTACTTTATCTACAACTATTTAGATTCCCCCTTATGGTTCAAGAGAAAGAGTAAGATAATGAGTTAGCTTTGAATTTTTGCATAAAGGAAATTGGGGTTTTGGGTAAACCAGAAATTAATTTGTCTTAGTTGGAGTTATTTTGCCACATGGGTTTAGAAATTTTTTTTGGTCTTTCCAACTATGAGAATGCACATTGAAAGCCAAAAACCATTCAAGTTAGAGAATAGAAAATAATGGTGTCACCACACTTGGTACATTAGAATAAGCTAGAAAAAAGAGAGGAGAGGACCCATAAAAACTTGGTATAAATGTCCCCCCTCAATTAGCTGTAACATTCACTCACAAATATATATATATATATAATAAAATAATAATAAAAATAAAATAATAATCTTAAACTCTAGTAACTCCAACCAATCAACTGTAGGTCATTTGCAATGCTGAGCAACAATAAAATAATTAGTTATGGCCTTAATATTCACCATGTTTCAGCAATTAGCTTTTAATTTAGTTTTTGATAGTTATATTTATGGTTTGATTTGAAGTGAGACAAACCATCATGCCACTACCACTTAATACCCTCGGCTATGACTAGATACTCATTAAACTATAACAACCACCTCACCAAATGGTAATTATGAAATTTCAATCCATGCCCCACACCCTAAAGGGGAGGCATAGTTTATTCATGACAAACCATCCTTGTTAGGAGGAATGAAACCATAGAAACCTTGGAAACACTATAGACAACTACAAGTATTTATTAGTAAGCTAAAGGTAATAAATGAGAAGTTTTAGCCAAATCCATGATAGAGTAAATCTTCATGAAGAACAAAAATAGGGAAGGAAAACTTTTCCCATAGTCATAACACCACTAATTTATGGGCAGGCAGAAGTTAATAAATATAAACAAAAGGAATATGGGGCCAGCCCACATGCCCCCTTTCCCTCCAATTAAATAGGAACTCAACACATTGCCAAAACTTTACTTATGAAATTGATTGCTAGCCATGTATATCCTTACATCTCTTTATATTTAATAGTTGTAGATTCCCCCACCAAGATGAGACCTTGCTACCTAGGATACCAAATGTCATTGACCCAAAGAAGATCCAAGAGTGAACCTCTTGGATGTATGAGTAGTGATAGGCAATCATTGGACTGTGCCAATGACTGATGTTTGGGCTATTGCTAGGGACTAGCCAGTGTTCACCTATTTCACAGAGGTGAAAGTGCTATGCACTACCCTAGTTATGATACAATCATAATGGTTGCATGGGTAGGGACCCATCCATGTGAGTAACAGTAATCTAGGGCTAATCATTGTATTTAAGGGGTTCACTGGCTATCACTAGTAAGCACATAAGTGATCGATGCCAAGTGTTACCAAAGTTTATGGTACGTTCGCTACTTGGGAATTCTATAAGACCCTTGCAATGGAGGATGGACCCATGGTGTAGTATGGGATGCACTAAATCCTCTACCTAGTTGACCAATACCCTTACCACCACCCCACTTAGCGCAAAAGACCAAGGAACAAATGGGACCCTCGGTGTAGTGCGCAATGCACTATCATTCATTTTTATGGGATTCTCTAGATGGGTTAGTGGTGAGTCTCTCTCTTATTTATCTACCCATCTTTCCCTCCCCTTTGTACGGATCCCGTTGTAACAAGGTTGGACCCATGGTGTAGTATGGGATGCACCGAAACCTCTTCACAACTGAGCTTGACCTTGTAGTTACCTTTCATGCCCTCAACCCAAACACTTTCAGGTCTATCCCAGAATAGCTTGTTCGGTTCACTTGATTGGGGTGGGTTGGGTCGTGGTTCACGTGGTTGGGTGTGTTGCACTCCATGAGGAAGCAAAATCCAAGACAATTAAGCATTTTGGCATTTTTTCATGCTAGGTAATCTAAGAAAAGATTCTCCCTTAGGTATTTGGTTTTTGGACATCTTAATTGAATAATCTTATCTAGATTTGATGCTATTGATTGTGGATACTATGATGTGAAATTGTATGGTATTAAAAAAAAAAAAAAAAGTTGCTCTCATGGCTGGGCTTTTACAAATTACTAATAATGATCAATTCACGTAGCAAATATCTTAAATGTATTCATTAAAATTTATTTGAAAAAATAGACACAAATATTGTAAAAACTAAACCATAATGTTACCATGAAAAATACCAAAGTATATTAAAATTATTAATTCTCATTTAGAGTCTTTATAAAGTGTTTTGAAAATGTTTATAAAATATTGCATTCCCCTACAACTTCCATAAAACTACCCTTTGAGAAGCTCACACCTAACTAATTAATTATTAAATCTAACACTAAGTGACTTTATTAGAATATGTAAACTTTAATTTTTCAATAGAATAAGTAATATATTAAATAGAAAAAACTAAATTGAAAATGAAATTTCCATTGTTTTCAATATTACCTCTCAGCCTTCACATAGCATGAAAAGGTGTTGTTACTAGTCATGTTTCCGTGGTTAACATGTAGTAGATGAAATCTAAATTTTTCCCTGCGAATGTAATCTCCAACAAAGTGCATCGATGTATATTTCATTGACTGAGCTTTGTGTTTTTTCTTTCTAAATTTTTTCTATTCAAATACTGGCGAAAATGCGGAAAATTATTTTGCGAGGAAAATTATTTATTCGAGCATGGCTTACAGAGATTACCGGTTTTTGCACGACAAAAGAAGCTTAAGTGGCTGTCGTTTTAGTGGAAGAAAAAGTAAAAAGAACAAAAATAGTCAATAATCAAACGTAATCAAATTTATTAAGATTTTGAATGTAATCATTAAAATTTGTTAAGTACAAATATTGTAAAAATTATATTATAATATTAGTATCTAAAATAAGAGAATGGAAACAATACAACATGAAATGATTTTCGAGACACATCTAGAAATCTTTAGAAGTATCTTGATAAATTCTCCTTGCTCGTCCAAAACATCACAAGCTTCTCATGTCTAGGAAAATATACTAATTGAACAATAAATTTTCTTAGAACATCTGAAATTGTTCATGTCCTAGAAAATGTCCTAGTTGACCAAAAAATCTCATCAAAACACCCCATACTTCTTGTACCTAGTAAAGTGTCAAGATTGTCCAATGATACCTATGAATTGAGACATACTCAACTATTCATAAGTACACTATCTATCTTTTGGATTGAGGTGCATATAATTATCCACAAAAAATACTAACTAATTATGAATCAAGACTTACACAACTATCGGCAACAATGCTCCTCTCTTTATAGACTAATACATACTCAGTTATCCACAAATACACACATGCAATTCTATGGATTGAAACATAGTCAACTATCCAACCATAAAACTATCAGGCCCCCTTACTCTATCAAAGAACATAAAAAAAATGGTGCTTCTCATACGAAGTATTATCTCTAACAAAGAAGTTAGATCAAGATGATAATATTCATACAATCTTTGATGCCTCCAAACTCAAGTTTAGCTTGTTAGTCCTTATCCATAAGAGGCAACACTACAATCTCTAAGAACCACATCAACACAAACATAATGTAATAGGATGTTGGGTTCATTTACAAACCTCTATATAGACAAACCAAAATAATCTCAATATTTCTTAAATAAAATAAAAAATATTTTCAAATTGTAAAATATTTATCTTGTATCTCCAAGATACTTAAAAAATAAAAATGAATAACCTTTTGTATGCATAAATAATAATTATTTCTTCCCTCCACTTATATCTTTAATAATCACATCTATCTCCTCATGCACTTATACACTCTTTTACTCTTTTACTATTGACATACTATCTTTGAAAATTCAGAATTAAAAGAAAACACTTTATTCTAGCACCATATAAATGAAAAATAAATTCTTCATCTATATAGTACTACTCTCATGTATGAAAAATAAATATATCTACACCTCTTATCTCAAATGTATTCAAGGAAAAAGCGTTTCATAGACTAAATGCCTTCTAACTGTGGTGCATTTTCAAAGTGCTTTTTGAGTCCAATCAAACCATATTTGTGGCATATTTCATCATTGTTTAAGAATTGAAATGATATGGAAATGGCTTTGAAGTTTTTGTATATTTAAGAACCATGTTCATTTTGTGTAGAATAGTGGTTAGAAATGATGGCTTGAAATGTCGTTTTTACATACAAGTTGGTAATGAAATCATAGAGTTTGCTTTGTTCTAAATGTTGACATTTATTTCTTTCTTAGAGAGGTTATTTCTCCTCCTTTCAAAGATTTATCTTTTGTTTTAATACTATTTTAGAAATTACAGTAACAAATATTGTAAAATTGAATCATAATGTCATCACAAATAATGTCGTCATGCTTTTCCACGCCTTCCATTGCTTTTCTACACCAACTACAGCAGCATCTGACCAATCAAAAAGTGCTTGCGCAGATTAAAGATAGAATGGATTCTCTTAATCTGCATACTTCAGCAATTGCCAGCACATCTGCAGATCTCTTTCCATCCACTTCTTCAGCTGCTCCCAAAATGAAGTATATTGAGGAGGAACTCATTGTCGGCCAAGATTCTGCATCAAGCAGAATTAAGGAGCTGATTGATTCAGAGCAGCACAAAACCTTGTCTCGTTTCGGCCTTGTTGGGAAAGGCAGGGCCGGTAAGACTCTACTACTCAAACGGGTCTTCAACGGAGACCAGGTACAGAGTCTCTTTTGTAATGACTTGATGCTTTGGCTTACTGTTTCACAAACTCCATCTTTCAATGCTCTCAGAAATGATCTTACAAGTCGGCTGGTCTTAAACATCACACACTAAGCTTTGACCGCTTAGGTGAATGTGGGCCCATCCTTCCGTCTAACGTCCATTCCCGTTCAAATAATAATCGACGTTACATCTGAATTCAAACCTGTTCCCGCGCGGGAGTATGGTGGATGCCCGAGGCCCGTAAACGTTTGATCGCGTAAATGTGCGCCCCCATTATTTAGTATGTAATGCTTTAGACGTATAGTAATGAAGGAGAACGCCTTGTGAATGTCTAAAATGCCCTGCACAAACTAAAAATGCTCAGGCATGGAGGAATGACGTCCAGACAAGGTTCGAAATGACCCAGCCATGATTTCAAAATGCCTGTGAGAGGTAAAAATGCCCTGCAAACAGTTATAACACCTTTCCAAGCTTCATCACACCCAACCATGGAATTCCAGTGCATACGCATGAAGGGAAATGCGCAACAGTGATAAATGAAATTCCAATGCAGCCTTTGCCAGCATCGTCCCAGCCTGTGCGAAAATGGGAGCTTTGGAACAGGGTATGTACATACATCACATGATAAACGATGGAAGAATTTTGTGAGATGTTTTAGCTGCAACTGCCCTGGTAGAAAAGTACACAAAATGTGTAAGCTTAGACAAGGCCCGTGAACTGTTTGACAGAATGACTCAAATAATTGTTTGACATAATTCCTTGATTGCAATGCCATGATTACAGGATGTTCAAACTGTGGAAGCATAACAAGGCACCTGAATTGTTTAACAGAATGCCTCAAAGAAATATATTCTAATGGAACGTCCTGATTGCAGGATATTCACAAAAATGGACTGAGGAATGATGGGTTGTAAAAACTCATCAAATCTTTCAAAATATTATATATTTACAAATTTTTTTATCAATACCATGAATCTAGTTTCAATGTCAGGAATAGTACCAATCAAAGCAAACCCATGCCATTCAACCCTTTTAGAGGAAAAGTACCTACACTTACAAGAGCAATGTTGTCAACAATTGTTTCCATGTCTATCATGTTCTTATTCCAAATATAATATTGTCCTAAGATCTTGGTAAGTTCCTTGCCACTCATGAGGAATACATATTACACACAAACATAGAAGAGATGTCAATGTTGACATTGTGTTAAATAAATCCTTTGATGAAATCCATACCAAGCACTTCTAAAATGACAGCCAAGATATCACCGTCTTGGAAGAATAAAAATTTTCTCAATCGATTTTTTTTTTTATCTTCACAGGCCATCTATTATAATTGACCACCAAAATGAATGAGCAACTCAATTGTGAGTTTTTTATTAGATCACAAAGAGCACACACACACACACATAGAAAGAGAGAGAGAGCTAAGGAGTGAGTAGCATCTAGCAAAAAATAATGAGCCCAAAACCCTCTTGAACTTCTTGAACTATACCAAATGTGTGGGAAGTATCATTCCAACATTGGAAATCGAGTGATTTCTTTCATGTCTAGTGTTGAAACCTTCAATAATGGATCTTTATAAGATTAAGCCACTTTGATCTTGAGAATTTAGAAAAGGGAGCACTATTGTTAGATGGCTCTTCCTTAACATTGAGAGGATTTTATAGAGTGTTGCAAAGTGATATTTTTCAAAAAACTATAAAATACTCAAGGAAAACATTCTTGGGGATTGGTGTAATAGAATAACAATTGAGCTCTTTTAGTACCTTTTGTATCTTTGAGCTTCACTACAATCCACTGTAACTTATTTTTCAATGACATACCAACATTTCTAGAAGAAGGCAACATGAAACCCACTATGCATTAGGGATTTATTTGAGTTCACTTACAAGGAATCTAGATTGATCTCTTCCTTAGTGAAAGGCACATTTAAGATTTTACTATCTTCACTTGCAATAATGAAGGGAATGAAGTATTAAAAATATATTTTCTTTGACAAGTTTGAGTCCTCCTCACTTCCAAGTAATTCAGTAAAAATTAAGATTGATTCAAACCTAACTATTTAACACTTAGTGAGAGATTCTTGTCTATAATATTTTATAGAGGTGATTTTTTAGCTCCTTCTTTTCATAGTTGTGAAATTTTTTTATGTTCTTTTTACCTTTAGGTATCTAAATCTCTCAAGATTTTTTCCTCTAGATTTTATTTGTCTTTGTTTGGACATCTATTAGTTTTGAGATAAGAGATATTTCCTTCATGAATTGATCCTAGTTCATCCCTCTAACTATGATTAATTTATTAAGAGAGTTTAGTCCCATTTCAATCCTTTCCTTTTCAACAGAATGTCCTTAAAATTTTATACTATTGTTCTAATCTTTGTGGATGTTTTAGGACTACAATTTTTTTTACTAGAACATACATCTTAGTGCTTCTTACTTTTGTAATCTCACTTCACCAATGCTTGAAAAAATCTATAAAGGATTGGTCTTAAAACTACTTATTTTAAAGTTAGATTATCTTCCATGACTTGTAAAGTCAACAGAAAGTGATCTAAACCCAAGCATATGACTAGTTCACATTTTATAGAATCATTATACTCAAGCCATTTGGGAAAGATGATTTTTTTATCTAATATCTTTATAATTTCTCTTAAAACTAGCCTTTTGTTTGTCCATGTGAGTGTTCCATTCCTAGGTGTTAAATCTAAGAGTGTATTCCTCTAGTAACTAAAACAATTTATGACCAAGTGGCCCTTCTTATAGCTTCATGTTTGTCATTTGAGGTCAATATTATAGTAAGATACTCACATTCCATGTATAACTAATTTATGATGGGTTTTATGATGTAATAAATTATTTCACATAATTGTCTCCCAAGTGTGGGGCAATTAGGTCCATATATGATGAAAATAAAAAAACATAGTTTGGAGACGATGCTAGTTACCTAAAAGAGTTTTCAACTAGTTATTTGGTTAACCTTGCCTACTTTGATAAAATTTTGAAACCATTAGAGGCATCTTTTGATTTGATAGATGAGGCATTCATACTAATGAACTATGATAACTTATTTTCCTCTTTAGATTTTTTTTTTTTTTTTTTTGTAAAAGTATGATGTCTAGCTTCTATATATCTAAGAAATGCTTTACTAAGTGTCTTTGATATACTCTATGTTAGACTTGGGTCCAATGAAGGAATATTCAACCATGCAAACTAATATCAAAATACACACAAAATGTACATAGATCTCATAGAAAATAATAAATTCTTATTTAAGCTTAAATAATTATCATCATGATTACAACTTCTCACGTTTTTGTAATAGGCTCTCTTACATGCTAGATCATAGTCATCTCATTACACTTACTATGACAATTCAAACATAGATTACACTACAGTATAGCCTCATAATTACGCACTATCTTAATTAACTCCACTATGTTGTATTTGTATCTCCCTTTGGATTACAATCCACTTCATACTCCTTATTCTCGACTCATAATTTTTATTTTAGACCTCATAGTCTCACTCTACTTCTAAATAAAAAATATCAATACCACATGCAACATGCAATTAGATATAAATAAAAAATATATAAATTCAAATGGTTAAATAGTGGATAAACCTCCTCAAGGTGCACAATACTCATACTCAATGATTCGATAAATCCTCACAAATATTATTTTGTTGACACAAACTCTAAACAACTTTTCATATATGAAAACATTCCTAATTGTTCACAACTATCAACCTGGTAGACTCTCTTGAACCAATTTACTATTTTTTCTCAGCTAATTATTATTAGACATTAAAATAAAACTCAAAAATAACAACTCAAACTAATCCCAAAACTTTGAAAGCCAATTTCAAGTTATGATGAAATACAATAACTTTCTTCATCACAATCTATTATCTACAAAGTAATTGAGAATCAAATAACTTTAAACTAAATCACTTTTCTAGAATTGTGCAAGATTACCACACAGCCTAGGGATGCTCCTACATCACAAAATTGTAGTTGATAAAAAAATTAGCCTTATTTTCCAATTCAAGCTACCCCTACCTAGGAATTCCAACCTAGACTATTTCATCAAATCATTCTTTCCACATCTTCAAATATACCTCAAGTAATCCACCCTATGTACTATTTTTTGTTCCACTATTTGACATTCAATTCCATCAATCATCTTTTGTGGTGTTTTCCTCTCTCCTATATATAGTCACAATCTTCTCTATCCCTCACATCTATAATTAGCCTTGTTTTTGGTTGCCACATACTCTTTTATTACATTCTTTACTATTTAATATTGCTCAATACAACTTATCTTGTTATTTATCTACCTTGTCCTTTGGGTGATATTTATATCCTCACATTCCCTTATCTATGGTACTTTTGTATTTGCAATATTGTTTCATCATCCAATTCAATATTGTACATCTATGGAATAAATGCATATCACTCCTCTCCAACACACACACTTGCACTTCTATAGAATTATCCATCACTAACAATGCAAGGGTGTGCATTGGACAAGAGTGATATGCATTTATTCCAAGTATTTTTAGTATTGTTGGTCATCCAACAATATAAAATATCCTCAAAATAAATGCATACCACTTCTCTCCAACATACACCATTGTGTTGTTATAGAATTATCCCTTGCTTTCCCTTAGAGGCATGGACTTGTATATTTAGACATATTTTTGTATGGTACAGGTGTTATCCTTATCATCATACACCTACACCATACATGGCACACACCCATCCATGCAATTTCACATAAAACCTCATCATAATATGCTCCCATGTTGAACCTCACCAAACACTTTTCTTTTATAGTATCTTATCTCACTACTACAACAATCCAATCTTATATGGGTGTGTCTACTTCATCCACCTTAGCCCAAAATTTTCTACCATTTCTATAAACTCTAAATTATCCATGCTCACTACTCCTTTTTTCTATACAAGTGCAATCTGCATCCCAAATCATATAGTCTCACTATTCTTCCATTAGACCTCTTTTGTTCTTAACTTACCTTTTTTCTTTCCTTCAATTCAAAACATAGTATATATAATTAATAATTTTTCCATTGATCAATGCTAGCCACAACATAGAACAAAGCCCAATATCACATGTAGCATTTCATCAACAAAAAATAATATACTTACAAATTCAAAGGATCAAATAATGGATCTAAACCTCCATGTGGTGCTCAACACTTATCCTCAAGGGTTCAATAAATATTTACAAATATTCTTCTATTGGTGTAAACTCTAAATCACTTTTCACACAAAAAAATAAGTCCAATTATGCACATATGTCCACCCAATAGATTCTCTCAAACTAATTTACTATCTTTTTATCACTAAATTCTTCTCAAATTTTATTGTGACACTCAGAAACAATAGCTTAAACTATTCCCAAAACTATAAAATTCAATTTCAAGTTATGATGAAATATGCTAGCTTTCTTCATTATACACTAGACTAACTACAACTAACTAACAAACACACAATTGAACTAAACTAAAAAATCTACTTTTTTCATAATGATTCAAGATTACCACAGTGCCTAGGGATGCTCTTATATTTCTTTTGTTAGGGGAATTGAGGCCCATAACATTCCAATTTAGGATTGTCATTGTAGTGGTGGGGATAATTTCCCCTACTTTGATATTTGTTTATCAAAAATTGGTGTATATTGAGAACTATATTTGATCTCTTCAATTGTGGCTTTTTGAACCATTTTACAACACCTTCTTATTTTTGGGGTTGTACTTAGTTTTGACCTTTTGTGTCTCCTATTGTAATATTGATAAAAAATCCATGGAGGTCAATATTTTGGCTTCCTCATGTTGTACCTTTAGGTCTTCCTCGTACACATCTAAGCCATTAGACTTGTTTTCTAATGATCCGATTTCTAGTTCAAGAGGAATTTCAATCATTTTTCTACCAAACTAGGAGAGCAAGTCATCTTGATGGAAATGGATCAAATAATTTTGGTAAGGTAGTTATAATCTCCTCATTTCTTATAATATATTGTGTTGTGGGGATTTTTTATTTCATGATTCCTTAGGCTCAACTAATATTTTCTAACCCATTTCATAATAATTTGTGGGATATTTTATCTATATTATTTTGTGTAATGTTTTTAATTAATAATTCCTACAAAAGATTGGATTAACCTCAATTACTATCAACTAATTTTAGTTACATGTATTAGATTTTACAATAGAATTACATTTGATGTGTTTGGAAAAAATATCTTCTTATATATACCCTAGCATAACCCCTAAAATCTCCCTACATAATTAATTTATCTAAGATTTTAAAATTTTCAAGTGAGTTGCCAATCTACTCCAAGATTGTGTGGTACCACTATTATTTAGGAAGATTGCAAATTTTAACATCATCATTGTTATATCATTAAATCAATAAGAGTTATATTGACACAAACTTGATTTTAAATTAAGGACATTGAACTAGGTGAAATTTGAGCACCATGACACATTGCGATAAAGGAAATGAATATCACTTGTCCATGGTCTAACTTTTTAACTTGAAGCACATGAAAGTGACATATATATTTTAAATTTGAAATGATCTAAAAATAATTAAATGTAGAATTTTTATTGTGTTTTATGTTTTTATTTAAATTTGAAATAAAAAACATTAGGTTATTTTTAAAAACTTGACACTTTTCTTTCATTATTGAAAAAGTTCAAAATATGATACCATCTCAAAAAAAATTCTAGCTAGATCTATTTTAGAAAGATTGTTTTTGGTTGAATATATTTTGAATAGAAATTATTATCAAATTTATTTTATAAAAAATAAATATAACTAGAGTGCATCATTGACGATGTCCCAAATTGTACTTAAAATGTTTATTGATAGGTTTTAGTTTCCTGCCAATAACATTCTAGTATGATTTTTTTAAGTTGGAAATAGTTAAGTTACATAAATGATGTGTTTGAATGATGAATAATTTTGTATGATTGTTTTAAAAACCTATCATAAAATGTGAAAAAACTTTGGAATTTCACCCGATTGTAAATCCTTTATTAGTTCATGTAATGACGCTCTCAAGTTTGAGGATAAGAACCTCCTACTTAGAATGTCTATTCAAGGTCTCAAAATTGGTTTATAATTATTTAATGTCATCAATGTATCTTATATTGCATGATATAATATTATATATTAATTCTCCCTAATTGGTTATTTATCCCTATTTTTACAATTATAAATAGAGGTGAGAATTATATTTATTTCTTTAGTGCTATCTTTCTCTAGATTAAATAGTTAGTGATTCTATTAGGGAATTTTCACATGAAAAGAATAATATAAAGATTACATCCATAAGAGAATAGATCACCATAATAGTAAGCTATAAAACACCTATACAAAAGCATGAAGGAGCAAATTAAATTACCATTACAAACATATAAACCAAAAAATAGTGAAAATAGATCTAAAATTATAAGTGTCACTCCCTCCAAACACTACAACCATAACCAACATCATAAATAGAAAGGGAATTAAAAAATTCCCTAATACTAAAATCTTGAATTCTCTACCACATTGTAATCCACTAGATATTCAACCTCTATTGCATTAGGGTTCTACTTTACATATGTCAAGACACTACCAACTATTGGATCGAGTGATTTGAACTTACTTTATGAAATAAATCCTCCCTATGTTGAGCTCTATGAATCCTATTTGCAAAAAATATTAGAATTGTGAAATTGCTAGAGACCTCTACTTGACACTGACTATGAATCCCCATGAAAGTTGTCAATACCTTCCCTACATCTACACAAAAATCATGAAGAAATAGCAACTTATGATGCACTAGCTTCAATTATTCATTGTCCTTAGATATAAATCCTAAAGGAGTTGAATGAATGTTCTTAACACTAACACTAATAATTTTATACCACATTTATCACCACCATTTCATTAAATATCAACACCTCAATGTCCTTGAAATATGTGGGAAACAGAAAACATATAATCTATAAAATCTAAGCTAGATTGGGATACCTGCTGCCAATCACTATGAAATCCCTCCTTATGCAAGTGTTATAATGTAGGGGACATGATTATCCAAACTAGTGTCACCCAAAACTTACTTAAAAATCCTCAAGGTAACTATTTCATTACAAGTGAAGGTTTAAAGATATCTCTTATCCATGGGTTGAGCTCTTCTTAAAGGATCATTTTCCTTCTAATATTGATGCTTGATTGTCATTGTGATCATTAATCTATAGCCCACCCAAAGGATAAAAACATAAATTACACCAAAATATCACACTACAAAAATTTACCAATAATAAGACACAATAGTCAAAAGACACTGCATGATGTGAATTTAACAATGTTCCCATGCACACTGACAAATGTAGGGAAATGCTTTATACAATATTATCTTAATAGGTCAAGATTAATATTAACTATTAGAATTTCTAATACCTCAACTCAAAAACATAATATCATACTACCAAACATAAATGAAGATATAACAATAAAATCACAACTACCAAACATAATACCCTTGTGAAGATCAACAAATCTAGATTTAGAAAAGTTTTCTTCCTCCATTTTAAAGTGCTTGGTGTAGATCTCATCAAAAGATTTAAAGATTTATTTGACATAATGACAACATTGACATCTCTTCTATGTTTGTGTGTAATATATATTCCTCATTAGTGGCAAGGAACTTACCAAGATCTTAGGACAATATTATATTTGGAATAAGAACATGATAGACATGGAAACAATTGTTGACAACATTGCTCTTGTAAGTGTAGGTATTTTTCCTTGAAAGGACTTGAATGACATAGGTTTGCTTTGATTGGTACTATTCCTGACATTGAAACTAGACTCATTGTACTGATAAAAAAAAAATTGTAAATATTTAAGATATTGAAAGATTTGATGAGTTTTTACAACCCATCATTCCTCAGTCCATTTTGTGAATATAATACAATCAGGACGTTCCATTAGAATATATTTCTTTGAGGCATTCTGTCAAACAATTCAGGTGCCTTGTTATGCTTTCACATTTTAAACATCCTGCAATCAAGGCATTATGTCAAACAATTATTGGAGTCATTCTGTCAAACAGTTCACGGGCCTTGTCTAAGCTTACACATTTTGTGTACTTTTCTACCAGGGCAGTTGCAGCTAAAACATCTCACAAAATTCTTCCATCGTTTATCATGTGATGTATGTACATACCCTGTTCCAAAGCTCCCATTTTCACTCAGGCTGGGACGATGCTGGCAAAGGCTACGTTGGAATTCTATTTATCACTGTTGCGCATTTCCCTTCATGCGTATGTACTGGAATTCCATGGTTGGGTATGATGAAGCTTGGCAAGGCGTTATAACTGTTTGCAAGGCGTTTTTACCTCTCACAGGCATTTTGAAATCATGGCTGGGTCATTTCAAACCTTGTCTGGACGTCATTCCTGAGCATTTTTAGTTTGTGCAGGGTATTTTAGACATTCACAAGGCGTTCTCCTTCATACTATATGTCTTAAGCATTACATACTAAAGAAAGGGGGCGCGCATTTATGCGATCAAACGTTTACGGGCATCCACCGTACTCCCGCGCGGGAACAGGTTTGAATTCAGACGTAGCGGCGATTATTATTTGAACGGGAATGGATATTAGACGAAAGGCTGGGCCCACATCCACCTAAGCGGCCAAAGCTTAGTGTGTGATGTTTAAGCCCACCCGAAGCTTTGGCTTACTGTTTCACAAACTCCATCTTTCAATGCTCTCAGAAATGATCGTGTCAGACAAATAGCTCTTAAAGTAAATGAAAGATTGGACAGTAGAGAGGAAGACCGTGTGAAAACTTGGTTGAATGAAAGCATGAGAAAACACAAGTTTGCTTTGTTTTTAGACGATGTTTGGGAAACAAGTGCAACATCCTTGTTAGAGGAGCTGTGTGTTCCTCACTCTCCAGACCACAACTCCAACATCATCATTGCCACTTCTAGAAGTAAGATTGTGCTCTTACAGTTGGATGTTCCACCTCCATCAATCATCCAAGTGCAAGACTTGACTGAGGATGACAGCTGGATATTGTTTTCTTCCCATGCATTTCCAAACAGCGATGGAGTTTTGCCCATGAGCATTGACCAAGAAATAGCGAGGCGCGTTTGCAAGGAGTGCGGAGGACTTCCATTAGCCATCAAAGTAGTCGGGCAGGCAATGGCAGGCGTTGCCCAGTCAAACGAATGGGAATTCGCACTCCAGAGATTGCAGAACGATGTTACACACTCGCTTTCAAGCAGGTTGAGATTAAGCTACGATGCTTTGGCCGACTTGTCCGGCTATGGCGTTTCCTTGCAGTTGTGCTTGCCTCGCTGCTTTCTCAGAAGATGAAGTCGTCCATACTGGTATTTCTACTAACTACTGGATTGGAGAAGGGTTGGTGGCTGGGCCGGATCCTGTCCAAATTGGAGAGATATACGTTGATTTGTTAGCGGACCGATGCCTTATTGAACCAATCTTGAAGGATTACGATGGAAAGGTGATCAATTTCAGGGTGCATGATGTATTGCACCATTTTTTAGCACACCAAATTGCTGAAAAGGAAGAAAAATGCTTATTTCAGGCACGCAGAGGTTTTGGAGAGTTTCCCGCTTATAACTGTGGGGGACACATCAGAATTTCATTAAGGGACAACAGTTTGACTAAGGTTCCAAAGGCATTCGGAGCTCCTTATATCCGCTCCTTGCTACCGGCTGGCAATACTTCTTTGACGGAAATTCCAAAGGAAGTGATTGGGAGTATGACCGCTCTCAGAGTCCTAGATCTGTCACGGACTGCCATCCAGTCTTTGCCAAGAAATATAAGTAGCTTCAAGCATTTAGTTTGCCTCACTTTATGCTATGTGCCAAACAAGAGACTACCTCACTCCGTCGCTGCACTCAGAAACCTTCAAATCTTAAATCTTTATCAATCTGATATTACACAACTCCCATCTAGCATTTGTAAGTTGACTTCCCTAAAATATCTGAATGTCGCTTCTTGTCAAGGCCTGCAGTGCATGCCTCATGGAATCTCACGCCTTACGTCTCTGGTGTACCTGAGTGCAGGTGGTTCTCGAAATATAGTATGGAATAAGTGCAGAGGAGACCAGCTTTCACTTAATGATTTGGGTTCCCTAAACAATCTCAAAAGGTTGGTGCTTACAAATAATGGTGAAATAATTCGAGAAGGAATGCTCGGAACAATGAAGCAGATGGAATCTCTATTTTTAGATCTCACATATACGGAAAGGTTACCCCACGACATGACTGCCATGTCAAAATTGAGGAAACTCTGGCTAGCATGTCCTCACTTAATCGAAGTAGGGGATTCATTTTGTGGATTTCAAGATCTGGGCTACATTAGATTGTTCAACTGTGGCAAGTTGAAACAACTACCTCCGTTGCAGAAGCTTGAGAATCTAAAGCACCTACAGATCGTTAAGTGCCCCAACATAGAGAAGTTCCCAGAGGAATTTGGCAAGGGAGGAGCATTTCCCAAGCTAGAGGTATTTTCAATGGTGGAGGTGGAGAAGATAGAGCAGCTGCCAATAGTGGAAGAAGGAGCACTGCCTTCACTCAAAATATTGACAATAATGAAGTGTGAGGCATTGGAGAGGTTACCACAGTGTTTTTGGAATTTGAACAGTGTAGAGAAGATAAGAGTGTATGGTTGTTCAGAGGTTCTTACTGTCATGGCAGAGGAAGAAAACTTTATCAAGAGAAAGAGCAAGGTGCAAACAATAACATTATCTACCACAGGAACTAAGACATTGGAAAAGCGCTACTATGATATCCTTCGCCGTAGTGAACACTTTTACTATGGTGAATTTTGGTGCAGCGAGATGTTTCAGTTTCTGGTTGGAATTAATCGATATTGGGCTTTATATGATTTTTGTCAAAATAATGGTATATAACTATATGCTATTGTCGGACACAAAATTTTAATATTATTTTCAATATAAATTGTATATTATTTCACTATGATATTTGTTATTGGAAAGAAATAAGTTTTTAGTTTATGGTTTTTCTAAGTTTTGTTTTATATAATTTTATATATTATAAATTTATTATTATAGTGTTTGTTTTGATTTGACATTTTATTTAATACATTGCATTAATCAAGATTAAGTTACTTTTTTTAATATATTGAACAAAGTAATCAAAGAATTACAAGGATGAAGCTACAAAGAGTAGCTGTAGTACATAGCTGCACATCCAATAAACCAATCAAAAAGGCACAAAGGTAGACAAAAATACATAACATGAACAATTGACAAACCGATAAGCCAACCTTCAAGACAACCAAAACCACTGTGGTTGAAGTACAAAGCAACAAAGGCACATAAGAAAGACAAAATCACATAGCATGAAGAACATTTACAAAAGCCAGCCATAAAGGCAACCAAAAAGTGACTTTGTTAGGTCTCTTGATAATTTAAACTACATTATATAGTTTAGGTTTGTTTGTATATTGGGTCATATGGTGTGACCTTAACTACATTATTCAAAATGTATCTCTCACTACTAATCTAATTTTCTAGAACTTAGTTATCATCTTATCAATGTGTGCACCCAAAAGCTTGAGTTCAGCAACTAAGGAAATTTATTTATAGATAGTCCCAGGTCATTAATAAGACACTTAGAATCATCTAGAAATATAAAATCAAAGACAAATTAAAATTAAAATTTGATTATAAAGCACTTTAAATTGGCATCTCTACACCATTAGGTATCAGCTTGCATTCATTGTGTGATGTTCTTAGAAAATTATACAACAGCCTTCTATGGGCTTGACTTGCAATGAAGACAACCCAAGGTCTTTGCCTCTCACTTCAAAGCAAGCCTGGTACTTTATATGGTAAATGTTCATAATTATATCACACTTTGTAGGAGAAATTACCAACACAAATACAAATTTTCAACTTAGACCACTTTAAATTCATGTTTATATTTTGAATTTTAAAATGATATAAATTAATGAAATATAGAACTCTTATGTAATTTACTAAACATGAATTTAAAGTGGTATAAATTAATGAAATATAGAACTCTTATGTAATTTATGTTTATAATTTTTTTAATTAGTTAAATGTATATTTTTATAAATTCAAGAGAAAAAAATGAATTGTTAATTTTTTTTTGGAAAAAGTGAGATTGATAGCACATCACCAAAAAAATCTATGATTTTAACCTTCCCATTAATAACTTAAAAATCTTATGCATGTAAAAAAATGATAAATATTTATTTTTAAATATTTTTTTACACCCAAACTTATTCTAAATATCATAATTTTTATGGGATGTCAAATGTTGTCTATATTTTCTATCATTTCATAAAAAATATAATATATACAAGAAGACTTTTTGTCTAGTGTAACATATATATATATATATATATATATATATATATATATATATATATATATATATATATATATATATATATATATATAATTAGCATCATATTTGATTATAATAGCCTAGTTACAGTAATTTTTTTGAAAATATAATAAAATTTATTAAAAGATTAAAAAAATATAGTTTTAAATTCTAGAATATAAACTTTACAAAACTATATTTTATAATTTTCATGAAAATTCTCTTGGCTAAAGAAATCTAGAGTTGAAGTTGATTTTTTATATAATTTGTCTCAAAAGAGGGGTTAAGCTACAACATAGGCTATCATGTAAATATATGTTTACTTGAAATTATTTCAACTATAACACTATAGCTTGAAAATATTTCATTCCAAACAATGCATGTAAATTCAACCTTGCTTGAGTTTTAAAATTAATGCATAGCTATTTAATAGTTTCAGGTGAAAGGGTTTTTTCCCAAAAATATTTGTGCCATGTATATGCCATGTAGTTTCAAGAAAAAAAATCTAAAACTATTTAGAGAAAAATTGTTTCCCCTAAAATTATTTTATTGGCTAAAAGTGTGACATAGTTCTAAATTTTTACCCTTTAGAATAACCCATTCTTAAAATCCAAGTAAGAAGATAAAGGTACATCAATTCTAAAAGTTTACATCAATATTATATCATGTCATGGGATAAAGCTAAGTTCACATAATGTAACTTAGTCAAAGACTAGTTCAAATGATATTACCTCCGAAAAACACAATTTTCACCATAATTTATTGTCACCTTCTAATATCTAATTGAAATTATTTATTTATTTATTTATTTATTTTGATTTAATTGTCAAAACATATTCACAAGTCAAAAATTAAAAAATATCACATCAACACACTATCATTTCAAAATAGCTAAGAATTTTAATCCATCTTAATCTTTTGATTCTTAGTTCATTTGGTTTAGCACTAATTTTTAAATTTATTACTTGATTATTAGTTTATATTGTACAATCAAAGTGTAGGAAAAATCTTATTTTGCTCACAAAAATTGGTGAATGTTGACCTAACTTAAACACCATTGAGATCCAAGCCCTATCTTGAATCCTCAGGTAGTGTGCATTTATTGGTTAATATTGTATTCTTTAATCATATTTCATAAATTTGTATGCCAATGAAAATACCAAGGTCTCTAGTTCCCATGAGATAAATCCCTAGGTTAATCCCTCTATTACCATTGCATATTCTATATGCTCATCATTAAAAAATTGGCCACCTCTATTCACTTCAATGATGAGAATATTCCAATCATAATTCTCATTTTGAACCAATGGAGAATCAAAAGAAATGTGAGATAATTTTATTATATATTACTAATCTTAAAATGAGAAATAAACAAGTTAGATGATGATGTAAAGTCATTGGCCTTAGTTGATGAATTCCAATGCTTAATTTTCATCAAACCTTAACAATTATACATATTAAAAAGAATGTCAATATTTTGGGGATGCAAATTACCCATAAAATTATTCTATCCATCTCATTTCTATTCTTCTATCATCCTTCCCTCAAAAAATATTAATCATTTATATTTCATCTTCAATATCTTACTTCTTTCATCCCCCAACTATAAATTTAACACATTTTTTCTAGCCTAATTCATCCGATGTGATGGTATATCATCTCTTCCTTCATTTCACCTACCCCACACACCCATCTCTCTCCTACACATTCATTTTGGATTCCATTTTCTATTCTCAACCAATCATACCCTCTTCCACTATTCTATCATAATCAACTTACATATAATATATCATGACTCACAGACTCATTTCATCTCTACTCTTCCCAAAAAATCAATATAAATCATCATGAGGGAGATTATTAAGGTAAAGATCAATCTTAGTAAATTCACATAATTGCTTAAAAATATTTGTCACGAGTTAATTCATGGTGCAATATGTTACCATATGATATTATCGTATGTATTCAATGCAACATTATTAGGCATTATGTACATTGATGAGAAAATATTAGTAATTTTTTTCTCATGTATACTAAAATATTATGCATTGGAATGATTATTTGTAGTATCAAATAGATCAGCCCTCTCTATACCAAGCTACCAAATTCTTTTGTCCAACACTTTCAGTAAACATAGTTTCAAAAGTAATATTATTTAAAGTGACAGATTGAATAGAAGGGATTACTGAGAGCATTCATGATTATGTATTATGAATCCAAATTTTACTCACTAGGATAATTTATAAACCACCTACTAATTAAATATAATGGTTATTCATAAATAGTTTTTTTCCTTCCCGAAAGGATTTAATGTGGTCTTTAATCATTAGAAGGAAAGAGATTTTTACTAGCATTTAGGTATTGTCTTTCCTTATTCCATCATAATATTATACTACTCTTCTAAGTGGGAATATACATTAGTTTTCTATATTTACTATATGGAATTTTTCTTTCTATGCTTTTAGAAATTATTGTTACCCTCTAAATGGATGCAAACTTTATTAATATAGCACTTGTTGCTAGTGTTTAATATTTAATAGTGCATGAGTATGTTTATACTACCAAAGTGACCTAAGAGGTTTGTTCCCAAAGTTTTTCATGAGGTATATGTTCTAAAAAACTCTAGATGTTCTTCTTTCCATTCTAAAATTTGATAATGCTTACCAAAGGCATAAATACTTTACCATAATTTGTTTTTAAAAGGGTGTCCTTTAAAAAAATACTTAAAGAATAGGTGATTTAAGTCTCGGGTCCCACATGTGACTCACTCTTATTATTTCCAAATCCTCACAAAGGGATTTTTTAATTTTCTAAAGCTAGTCATGTGGATGTCATCCTCAAATATGGTCCCTAGTTTATCCCTAAATCTCTACCTATTTCCACACCTTAAACCTAAATTTTTTTCATCTCATAAGAGATAGATCTCAATGTCCTTATTTGTATGGATATTCCTAAGTTACCCTTTATATGTTAAAATTTCATGCCTAAAATAACAAGTTCACTTGATAAGTCATTTATGTTGCAAGTTGGATAATTTTTTCTTAGCTCTTCTAGAAAAACATGTTTATGTTAAACTTGATGTTTCTAAAGATCTAAAGGATAGTATTGACATTTATATTGGATAATTGAGACATATTTAGTGCTTTATTTTTCTCACCTATACTAACACCTATATTGGGATTCAATCTTCTAATCATAAGATGATATATTTTTTTCCATCATCACTCTACATAATAAGCTCACTCCTCATCATGTTAATAGATCCCATTATAGAAAATGAGAAGGATAGTAAATAGTCATAAATCACAAAAATAGTTAATATACTAGTAATAGTGTTGTGCCACCTAAAACATCAATTAGAAATGTTGTTCATGCAACTACACCACAAGGTGGTACCATTTTGAAAACTTAGGATATAAAAATAAATATTGTTCCCTCACATGGTGAGTCATCTAATAAGGTACATAATTATAATTCAACTAGAATGTTTCTTCTACCATGTGTTATCTTCTAGACTAAAATCTATAGTTTATTCTCCAACCTCTCTCTGCCTAGTGGTTTCGAATCATTCTCTTAGTCCATATGGGTTTTTGGAAGAAGGAAAGTGAATTCTAAATAAAAGAAGACATAGTCCACCAATTATTCAATTATGCATGACTCTTCAAAGATTTAATTATTTCATAACATCAATATTACTATTGAAAAGCTAGGTTATAAGGACATGAATCATGATTCTCACCAATTAATTGTGTCTCTTGGAATATCTAGTGTTTCATAGACCACAAAAGAAAATATTCTAGGTGAAATATTTTAAAAATATTCATTGTATTTTATCCCTCAATCCAATAGCTCCTAAGTAACACCTAAAATAAAAAAACATGTCACATGCAGAGATAAAAGAAAGACCATGAAGGCCAAAGGTGGATTGATCTAAAAAGATGAATCATATTGAATGTGAAAACATCGCTTATTTGAATACTAATACAAAGAATCCTTTTAATGGAAACATAAGTAAGTAGAAAAAAACCCTAGAGAAACCATAGGTGAGTATGAGAGGAGATCATGACATGTGTCCTCATCTTATGACTTGTGACAAAAAAAATAATATGTGACTTAAGTAAGCTTAAGTCCTAGAGTGAAATAGGGACCTATTAAGTAAAAACCCTAAACTCTAACACCCCCCTTAAGTGCAACTTAGGGATCAGCTAAAACCTCTAAATGTGAATGTATAAAATGCAAGAGGTAGGTCCCAAAAAATAGGCATGATGAGGTACCCATGTACAAATATAAGGATCTTTCATAACCAAATAAAAGAAGAAAATCTCATAGAAAAAAATCCTCTTTAAAAGAGAGAAAGATGAATGAAGTACTAAGAAGCCTCCAAAATCATGTCCCAAAAAAGAATAGGAACATGAAGAACATCACCAGAGTACAAAAAAATATATAAAAATGTCAAAATATGACTATCATAGTGCTAAAATAAAGAACCTCCTCTGAAATCATGATCAAGATTGAGATCAAGAAGAAAAGATCTACATGAGTGCCTCCAATGACACCACTAAAAAAAATAGATGACAAATAGAAAAAATATGAATGTTGAAGATATAGATGGCACATAAGTCTACAAAAACCACCCAAATTACACTACTCAACTAATGCAAAGTAAACTAAAAGTAAAAAATATAAGTGCCAATAGTATTAAGAATATTGATCAACTAAGGATGAATAGTCACCTCCACAAAATAAGAATGTGACAGTGTCTATATGGTAAGTGCTCCATCTCGTCAAAATGCATGGGTGACCAACTAATGCATCTACCTAGTACATAGAAACAAATACTATATATAGCTCACTCCAAAGAGAAACCAAGGAATAATTAGCACCAATAATACGAAACCACCTCATAATACTGACAAGGAAGAGGCATGAAAGGTCCATAGAAATTATCTTTCACCATGTAGTGCATAAAAGAGAAGAAACAACATCTAAAGGGTCAATGCAAGATCATGGGGGTCCAAACTAGGCCCTTAAGTGGCAATGAAAGTTCAAAAAAGCATAGTTAGGCAACTTGACATAAATTTTTGAATATCTTATTAACATAATTTGAAAAATATGTAAAAAAAAAATTTGTAGAAAATTGAATATAGTTTCTAAGATACTAGTCCATTTTTGGAAAAAAGTAAATCTATTTGGTGAAAGTTTGAAATTTCAATGTAATAGTACTTAATTTTCAAGAAAAAATAAAAAGCAAGTGTATGTCTGACCAACCTAAGTACAAATATATATATATATATATATTAAATTTCAATATACCTAGATGACAAATGCTCAGATGTGCCACATTTTTTTGTAATTTTTTTTCAAGTAAATAATTAGTTATGATTTTTTTTATTATAAATTTTTAAAAATATTAAAACTTGTTTGTCTAACCACCATAACTTGGTCAAAAATTTATGAAATTCAATTTTTTATCCTATAGTATGGGGAGAATAGAATGTGTTGCATCTTTTAGATTCAAAAAATGTGAAATCATTTGAGAATTATAGATATTTTTCAATCAGCCTATCAATTAGGACTTTAGTCATAATGCATGTAGAAAATCAATAATAATATATTATTAAATTAAAAATAAGGAATATCTTATATTGGTGGAAATATGAAATTTTTCTCAATAAACCATTTTCGTTTCATCAAATTTTAATAAAAAAAAGTCATGATCCACTTTTTTGTCATATTGCCACTTTTTGGACTCGTGTGATCCTACACTCACCCTAAACACACAAGAAATTAATTGCAATTAAAAAATGGTCTACAAACAAGGCGCAAACACATGAGGTGATAATATTTAGGAATAATTATTGTCATGGAAGGACACTCACTTTGCAAGGATGTGAAGGAAAAACTAAGACACTATACAACCCCCTGTGGAAATTTCAAGTAAAAATATGGCACAATATGATTTGTGAAATCCCATTCACTAGTGTGGCACTTTATCTTAGTGCATCTACAAAAGAGGAAGTGCATTAAAAAGATGCCTATAATTCCCAAAAAGGAAAAATGCTAGAAATAAATATAGAATATATCAAAACAATTCATTCCACATGCCAAAACATCCAAGTAATCAACCAAAATATAAAAATACAAAAAACTAAATAAAATGGGTCTAGGGTAAAATTAGGAAAAAGTGCATTGATAGATTGAAAGAGCCTTTAAAGAATTTTCTAATATTGTAGGAATTGTAAAAAAGTGAAGAAACTAATGGGAGTTTGCAAGAAATTGGGTCCACAAAATGTTCAAAAAAGTGGAAGTGTTTTTCCTAATTTTCAAAATTTGTCATAGTTGGATTGAAAATTTGAAGCACTTACATATTAAATCTTTAAAAAGTCTTATAATGTGAAATTTAGTATTATGAGTCTAGTTTCAAAATATGTAATTTACTATCATACCCAGATGATAAAAAATATTTTTTGATAAGAATGTATAAAAATCACTTTTAAAAAAAAATTTAGGACCATACCATGGACGTGTATAGACACCATAATTTGACCTAAATAAAATTAATTTTCTAATTCTTTTGGGGAAAGATGTGTAACAAACTAGATACTGATGAGGATATTTTTATATTTTTTTTCTAAATATATTTTTTTATTAATTTTTAATTTGTCTTAATTGCTTTTTTTGAAAACCCTCACCTATATGGGAACCATAATTTGACCTAAACTAATCATTTTTTGAATTTTTTTCATTTTGTAAATAATTATTTTTAGATTTATGTCATATAGTTCTTTTTACAACAAAATAAAAACTTAAAAGTTAGTAAAAAAAATACAAAAGCCTAACATTTCAATTTTATGGACCAATTTCCTTAGAAATTAATTAAAAATAGAAAAAGTAATCCAATCATAAAAAAACTACATATTTGAAAAATAGACATCATGATCTATGATGGGTTTTAATTTCACAAACCAATTCTAAAGAAATCCATCAGTTATATTGGCAAGGTCAGTTATTTATCTTGACATTACCTTAGTCTTTTAGTTGCAAGTTCAAGGCTAAGGGTTGGGTTACCAAGTCTTTCTTGAGCCTAAAATGAAATCAAAAAGTGGGTTGGGATTTCAATTTATTTTAGGAGTACTTGCTTTAAAATGAGTGCCCCTTTTAAAGTAGGTACCCACTCTACTTTTAGAATAGGTCCTCGTTTAGGAATGAGATCTCGATCTAAGACTTGGGTCATATTCCTTTTGATATTGTTCTGTGTGAAACTTCCCCTCTTTGTGGACCCAACTTTTTACATTTATCCTAATCAAAATTAGTGATCGATCAAAAGCTAAGAAAAAATACTTACACCACTGGAAAGTGCTCAAAATTAGCTTTCCAATGATATCTTGTTCTTCAAATTTTGATATCTATGAGATAAGGGGGATTCATACTCACAAATCTCTTCATTCTTAAGAGAATCCAAAGGAGCGAACTGCCCTTAACCACCTCAAATATTATTGAATGAAGAAATTGCAAATAAGATCGTATAAAAACTAATTATCCAAGGGTATGTGTAGGATCATGATGGGCCAAAAAGTGGCGATATGATGGGTATGTGTAGGGTATGTGGCTGACGACTATTTTTTTACCCAAAATTGATGAAACAAAAAGGATTTTTAAAGGAGATTATCAACTTTCCACCAATATAAATTATTCTTTACTTTCAATTTAATACATAATTATTATCCATTTTCTATTTGAATTATGACTAAAGTCCTAATTGATAGGTTGATTGAAAAACATCTATAGCTTTCAAACGGACCGGTATCATATTTTTTGAATCCAAAACATGTGTCACATTTTATGCTTCGCATACTATAGGATTAAAAAAAGTATTCAATTTCATGAAGCTTTGACCAAGTTAAGGTGGTTAGACATACGAGTTTTTTAGATTTTTTAAAAGTTGTAATAAAACATTCATAATTAATTATTTACTTGGAAAAAAATTACAAAAAAATATGCATCACATTGGGACATGAGTCTTCTACTTATATCTAAAATATTATAAAAAAATATTATCATTTTATTGTGGTTAGGGTGGTCAGACAGACACCTACTTCTTTTTTCCCTGAAATTTAAGTACCACTGCAATTAAATTTCAAATTTTCACCAAATATATTTTTTCTTTTAAATAAACCTAGTAGTTTAGAAACTACATTCAATTTCCTATAGACTATATTCTTACATATCTTTGAAATAATATAGATAACTTATTCAAATGTTTACGTAAAGTTGCCTAATTATGATTTTTCTTAATTTTTCACCACTTAAGGGCCTATTTTTTCCATGATGATCCTACACATACCCCCAAGAAGATTGCTTTAGAATCTAAGAGAAGGGTTTCAAGATTTCTACCTTAGAAGGGATAGCTCTTGACTAAAGGACTAAAACATGGTATTAAGACGCTAGTGCGACGCGTCGGATTCCAAAGGATGTGTTGGCATCCAAGGAAAAAAAAGAACTTAAACCTTGGATAGAAAAGATAAAATCCTACTATCTTACATAGATCTGAAGTCTATTCAAAAATATAAATGAACAAAAAGCAGGAAACAATGTAAAACATAAAGAAGATCCAAGAGATAACTTACAAATGGCTAAGCACTCGACATCTTTCTCCAATCTCCACTCCAACAACCTACACACGACAAATGAGGAAAAATGTTGAGGTTGTTTTGGGGCTTTCCGTAGTCAAACCCCCATTTTAGTGTTCACACCACCATGGATAGCCAGATAGATAGAGAGAATAAACAAAGTAAACAAGTAAAGAGTGGTGAAAACATTCCCCACTTGAGGAGGAGAACCCACACCACAAAATAAAAAATAATCAAAGTAATCTATTCACAAATAGATAAGATCAAGAGAGTGTTACCAACAGTCCTGACCCCCTCTTGAATGCACAGACACACCGTTGAGGGATTGGAAGAGAGATTTGGTTGTTGGAGGGACCTTAGTCTGGCAGATCTTTGCTCGTAGAAGTGATATTGCAAGAGAAGAGAGATAGGGAATAGAGTGAGGAATAGAGTGAGATTGGAGAAGTCAAGTGTTAGAATGAGAGAGAACCTCCCAAAATGAGGGAAAGAAATGGATTTTTGTTACTAGAAGGGTGAGAGGAGCCATTAGAATCAAAAATCTAACTGCAAGGAAACATGTCCCAAGTCAAGATTTTGAGATTCCTCATTTCAAACTCAAAAAATTGCCAGGATGCTAGCACATCGTATAGATGTCTACATGTTGCACAAGCATCCAACACATCAAATTTTGAGAAACAAGGTGGTTGACTATTGTCACTTTGTCATTGGACCTCATGGAGATAGAATCGTGAAATTATGACCCATGAGGTTCTTATCATGAATGCACTTTTAAGTGTAATAAATACAAGGAAAAATATTAAAATGTGAAATTGCTCCTAAGGTGAAATTTTATGACATTACATTTTGCCCCAACTTTAGTGGGATTGATTTTGGAAAAAATCAGCCACACTAAAGTAGAAAAGAAAAAAAATACTAAAAACTTAAAAAATTTAGAGATTTGCACTCCAAAAAGGATATTGTAGAGGATGCAAAGGTCAAGAAGCTAGGTACGAAAGATGCCCCCAACAATTCAACTTGATGAAGTGTACAAATGTCATGAAAATATGCACAAATTTTGATTCTACAAAGCTCAAATTTTAAGTTAGTCTAAAAAAATTAGAGGAAGCTACCAAGGCGAGAAGAATGATAAAAAAAAATTCAATGGTTTGGAAGAAAAATATGATAAAGAGGTGACTATATGCCCCCTCCTAAGCTTTCCCCTAGTCTAGTGGGGTAAAATTAGGAGAAATCAAGAGACCATGATCTCCAGGAAAAATGGCCCTCGGGGGGCTTATATATACTCAAGTGGGCCCCTAGAAGGGTCCTTTTCACTATTCATCGCATAAGTTTTGTTGAATTTTGTGAGAGAAAAGTCAGAAAAATGCCACACATATGCAAGTACATAGAGCACAAGCTAGACTAGCTACAAAGGGATGTCCGTGAGGGCATTGATCCAGACCAGGTGAGTCCTCAGACCTTGTTTTTAGCATATTTTTTGAAATTTTAGGTATATTTCTAAGAAATGGAGCACAGGCATCCCCATTATGTGTGCACATATTTTTTGCATTTTGGCATCCCACCAATGCACTAGGGGCCCACACATACGTGGGAGTCTTCCATTTGTAGTATTGTCTAGCCAATATCAATGGCGGACTCCATAATGGCAACATGCTATATAGACGTTTGTGTGGTGTGCCCACGTCCCAAAGGCACTACTTAGAAAAAATTTAAAATTCCTATACATCAAATAGTTTGAATTGAATTTCTTTCACTTTTGTAGAATTATTCAGAGATGAGGGAGCATCCTGATGGGCGGGTGCTATGCCTTGTCTGAGATCAGCATGATCGACTATCTAATGGAGAGAAGATGTTTCTATAGTGGGTCAGTCTCTGGCATGTCTATCAAATGCCAGAGATACTTACCACAACCACATGTTGATGGAACTTATAAAGTAGTGGGATTCCACCACCTTGACTTTCCACCTCCTGATGAATGAGATGACCGTCACATTAGAGGAAACCTATCACATTTTGGGTCTTCCCATCTACAGGCAGAGAGTCACTATTGATGATACATGTTCCACTTAGGAGCGGGTAGATAGGTCTGGTATTGCTCAGGACATATTGACAGTGGCAATGAGATCAGCCATATCTACATGCACTGGTTCGAGCAAGGGAGTGTTGCAATACCTTTGTTATGACATGTCTTGGTCCTCACCGTGGTCGCACAAGTCATGATAGACTCACGGGGCTATCACCTTCACGGGGGCCTCATGCACACTATCAGAGAGATGGAGTAGAGAACCATCTTCGTGTGGGGGTACAACATGCTCATACACCTATACCAAGAGCTAGGTAGGTATGTGCATTACGAGTTTTAGAGCCTGACTACATGCACCCTATTGAGAATGTGGGCCTTTGCTCACATCATGTGCACATGGATAGCGGGGTACCCCTAGGCCCATGATTATTTATTGCCCATGGCTCATTGGTATGAGCTTATCAGATAATGAAGGCATGCTAACTTGCAATTTTGGAGATTACAGTTCAATGTTTTGAGATTAGATTGGGTCAGATGGCAGCCCTACTAATAGTTCTAATGGGTTGATCATGGCAGGTACCTCAAGAACCTATAAGGCGACCACTTTTTATCATGTCACACTAGTTTTGTTATCATGCCCTCTTACTAGAGGAGGGTTATGCACTAGTTCGGGGTCATTCAAACCATTCCCCCCATAGTCACTGCCCTTGTGCATTGGTCATGACGAGCATGAAACAGTTGGGAGACCTTCGATGGCCATAGATCATAAACATCATCTCTTCGGATGATGATGAGCCTAATTGAGACTAGCCATTGATGCTCATGGTCAATGATGTCAATGTAGCGAGAGGCTTCAGGACCTAGTCACTTACGCATCACCCTACACCTATTTTTTTGGAAGATTCCCCCAAGGGGGATCCTGGCCTCCAAGGCAATGTACCACCAGTGAAAATGTAGAAGTGGAGAGAAAGAGACAGAGAGTAGGAGTAGTAGCAAGAGGAGGCAGTGCCAGACATAGTAGGGGCGAGGCCTAGGTAGCAGTGAAGGATGTCCTCTCCTCCACCCGTTGTCCCAGTCTCAACAAGGGTGCCAACAACTTTCATTGATCTAGTGGTAGATCTACCAGCTCTAATAGTGGTACCTCCTGTGGGAAGTGCTAGTCCTAGCATCACTCCACCTCCAGAGCCACATTGGTAGCTAGGAGACCTAGGTACATTAGTTGGTTTAGCATCATTTTAGTATTTCCATTTTTTCATCTCATGCATACATTTTTTCTTTGGTTTTATGTATATACATCTTGTGATGCTAATAGATCTCTATTTTATGTGGTTGCAGTGGACACACAAGGATGGACTAGGCTCACAACTCAATGCATGTCAAAGGTGGCCCCAACCATGCCAGTCTAGGGGCCCATTCTCAATGCTTATTGACCAACTTTAGCAGGGTGATATGTCCAAATTTTTTAGTCATTCACACATCTAAGGATGACCTATGAGGAGTCACAAGTGGAGATCATGCAATAAATTGTTGATGCCACTACCACCTGAAGATAGAGGTATTAGGTCTCAGTAGAGCTGCGGGCTGCCCTATTCATGTGATACATAGTTGTGATGAGAGCAGATAGTGCCAAGTAGGCATATGATCTCTTCATAGCTAGCTCGATGACCTCAGAGGATAGGAACTAGCTAAGATGCTAGCAAGAGACCAGCAATTGTGGGATGCACTAAGGCAATTCAAGCTTGAAATAGCCTCCCTTTAGGGAGAGATTAGAGGGCTTCATGCAACAGTCTCCATCTCTAAATCTCACAGGACTCACTTTATATCCACTATCCAGTCACAGCACCAGTAGCCTCCAGACCTAGAGGGCTTAGGGAGCCACATGCCCAGAGTATAGAGAGCCAATTTTGTATATCATTTTTTGTACTGAAGTTACATATTTTGTAGAGCATTCTTGATGTATAGACATTGATATATATATATATACAACAACCACTCATTTTTTGACAACAATGGCACAATACATGTACATGACATTTGATATATATATTTATACATGAGATATCGATTCTGATATCATGGTGTTCTTTATTTTTTGTATGCTTATTTTCTCTCATGTATGATTATATGATGGATGTTGTATGTATGGATGTATGTTAAATAAGATGCTATCATGACTTAATAAACACACA
The DNA here is from genome assembly GCA_007258455.2 of Sequoia sempervirens. Taxonomy (NCBI): domain Eukaryota; kingdom Viridiplantae; phylum Streptophyta; class Pinopsida; order Cupressales; family Cupressaceae; genus Sequoia; species Sequoia sempervirens. Next base: position 481,019,684 of record VDFB02000015.1, on the reverse strand, counting down.
TGGATGTACGTTAATTAAATACTTGAGATTTGATGATCTAATCGCTTAACCAAAAGACGCAATGTAATGCATGGATACATAGCATATTAAAAAAAATGCATGTACATGTCTCACACACACACACATGGTTACATCATAACACAAAAAAAAAATGCATAATGTGTTAATGAAGGAATGCCAATACATGTGACACTGCAACCCCGAGGAGTGAACGTCATACTTGTGACACATAGACACTACGCATAGTATCAACAAATGTTCATTGTATTAATAGTTTCTTTTAGAGGCATCCCATCCATAGATGACAATCCATATGCACTAAAACCATACAAGAGATGAAGATGTAAGGGCCTAACCAATTAGGACTAAACTTTCCCTTTTGATCAAGCGGCACATTTACATTTCTCTAATTCTCATAGAGAACCAGGTCACCTACCTTGAAAGTCCTTGGAAGAACACCCAGACTATATTTCCAAGATAATTATCATTGATAAGCTTTAAGATGGTCAAGGGCCTGCAATCAAGGCTCATCAAGCATCTCAAGCTGATGCACACAATTAGATCAATAAGTCTCATCAACAATTAACCCTTTAAGGGAAACTTGCAACAATGAAATTTCCAACTTTAAAGGCATGATAGCTTCAACACCATACATGAGGTTGTAAGGCATCATTCTTGTCGCCGTACAAACACTCATGTGATAGGCCCACAAAGCATACACCAATTTAATGTGCCAATACTTACCACATGTGCTTATTTACTATTTTTTGAAGAATGAGCTCAAGAGTTTAATTAAACACTTCTGCTTGGCCATTAGATTGAGGATAATACAGTGTAGAGAATCTATGTTGAATATGAAACTTCTCCAAAAATTGCTTCACTTTGTTGTTCTTAAATGACATTCCATTATCAAAAATAAAGGTACAAGGCAATCCAAAGTGAGCAATGATGTTGTTTAGAAGAAATCTACAAATAGCTTCAGCAGTCATGGATCAAAGTGGGACATCTTCAATCCACTTCATGGAGTAATTATTAGTAGTAATGATAAAGAAATTCCATTTAGAAGGAGGAGGTGATATTTTTCTAATAATATCCAACCCCCATTTTGCAAATAGCCAAGGAGGAGTCTAATTCTGTAACTCTTGAGTAGGAGCATGAATAAGATGACTATGATGTTGACATTGTAGACACTTCTTGACAAAATAAAAGGAATCTTATTCCACTATTTTCCAAAAGTATCCCATTTGAATCAATTTTTGTATTAGGGATTTACGACCAAAATTTCCACCTTTGGAACCCAAATTGGCTTCCTTAAGGGCAAGGGGTATTTCTACTTTAGTGAGACACTGAAGAAGTAAACAATTATAAGATTTTTGATAAAGAACTTTTGATAAGACAACATAACGAACTGATAAATTTCATATATATGATTGTAATCATTCTTCATCATATCATCAAGAAATTTTCTAGTCTTCAAATAGTTGTAGATGCGAAAATACCATTCTCCTTAGTCTACATGAGAACACATGAGAGCATCAAATTTAGGTTGATCAGAAATAGCAGGATACCAAAGAATATGAACCACTAAGTGGTATTCTTTTGTATCCTTATCCAAAGGTTCCAAGGAGGTGACGCTCGCCATGGCATCCACATGTTATTTTTCTCTCCTAGGGACACTATCTATTGTGAAATAGGAGAACCAATCAAGTAAGGACAAAGCAAGGTCTTGATATTGAGACAAATTTCTTTACTTCACTTGATAGGCTCCCATAATCTAATTCACAATAAGCTCAAAGTCACCATGTATATGAAGATATTTTATGTTTAATATGATTTGGGAATGCAAGCTAGCTATAAGGGCTTCATACTCAACAATTTTGTCAGTGCAAGAAAATTCTAAACAAAAGGAGAGAGGGATTGGCTTACCTTCAAGAAAAATTAGAGCTACACCTGCTTCAAAGCCAGTCTAACAGCTTGATCCATCGAAATACATCTCCCATACAAGATCATGATTAATTATGAAAATATATTCATCAAGTAATAAGTCTAGACCCAGGAAGGAGTGAGATGAGGGAGCATCTGCCAGTTTATTGGCAATGACTTGACCTTTTATCAACTTTTGAGTTACAAAATTTATGTTGAATTCAAAAAGAAATATTACCCACTTCGCTAACCTCCCCGCAAGGTCAACACTAGAAAAAAAGTGCTCAGAATATCACTTTTTATAATAACATGTGTTTCAACATGAAGAAGATAATGTCTTAACTTCTACGTTGCAAATACGAGAGCAAGAAATTGTTTCTCCATGGAGGAATAACGAGTTTCATAATCAACCAAGACATAACTAATTTAGTAGACCACTCTTTCTCTCCTAGCATCATCATACTAAGCAAGAAAAGCTCCTAAAGCATATGGTGATGTAGAAAGGTAAAGCAAAAAGGGTCTATCTTGCATAGTTGGCATTAATATGGGAGGATTAGCTAGATAAGTTTTTATTGGATCAAAAGCTTTATGGAACTCCTCATCCCATATAAAGTGAACATCCTTCTTTTAATAAATGAGTGAAGGGAAGATTATGGTTATCCAATTGAGATATGAATCTATGAATTACCTAAATCTTCCCTTGTAAACTCTGCAATTCAAAAATGTTCCTAGGTGGAAGCATATTAACAATTGCATAAATCTTATTTGTGTCGACTTCGATTCCACAATGAGAAACTATGAATCCAAAAAGTTTTCCCACACCCACACCGAAGACACACTTAAGAGGATTGAGCCTCATCTTATAGATTTGAATCCTCTCCAAGATAAGATGAAGATTTCCTACGTGATCTTGACAAGTTATGGACTTCACCAGGATATCATCAACATAGTCTTTTTAGGATTTTATGAATGAAATCGTGAAAGATTAGGGTCATTATCCGTTGATAAGTTGTGCTTACATTTTTTAACCCAAACAACATGACCACATAACAAAATTTTCCCCCAAGGGTAGTGAAAGCTATCTTATACTAATCTTTGGGTCAATACGAATTTGGTTATAACTCGAGAAGCCATCCATGAAGGATAATAAATCATGGACTATAGTAAAGTATACAATCATATTGATATTAGGAATTGGAAAATCATCTTTAAGAGAAGCATTATTAAGGTCACAAAAGTCAATGCATATATGGATACAACCATTATGTTTACTAACGACAACAATATTTGAAATCCCAGGTGAATAGTCAAATGGACAAATAAATGGACTAGTTTTAATAGCTTCTCTATCTCAGTCTTAACCAGCAAGGTAACATTTGGATTGATCTTTCCTATTTTTTGGCATTGGGACATAGGATAATATTGTGAACCACTATAGACTCATCAATACCTGGCATGTCCTCATATGACCAAGCAAAGATATCTAGATGAGAATGTAAAAGGTTAGAGTGTTCCTTAACTTATTTAGAAGAAAGGAACTTCCCAATCTTATTCACCTTTTTGGAAGATTTAGGATCCATGAAAAATTCAGCAGCATCCCCCTTGAGGAGGGGACTACAGACTTCTAGATGAGGTATCGGGAAACCATCACCAACATTAGATAGAGGGACTTCCTCACCCATAATAAAAACATATTCTTTGAAGTATTATTTCTTGTTCAAGCAATACGAGAATCATCGCTTATGGTGAAAGGAAGGTAAGTGAGAATAGGCATCTAAGAATTCTTCTAGTGCTTCTTCTTAGAAAAATACATCCAAAGGAACTTCATCAGGTTCTACTTTATCCTCTATCAATTCAGGGTGAACTAAGTTGAGAGGTTCAATCAAAATCATTTTAACACTCCATAATGGTTTTTTTCTAGATTATTCAATAGAGCATCCCAAACCAAAATGATGCTTGCGAGGCTTAAATCGGATAGGGATCTGAATTCCTTTTACAATATTCCCAAGACCTTTACGCCCATATCCATACTTGGAAATGAGTCTGTATTCGAGGCCATAACATGTTTGCAAAGTCTCAAAAGGAGGTGATTCCACATAGAGACAGTCATTCCACTAATGAGTTTCAAACATTTGTATGAGATCACAATCATCCTTCTCATTAGAACCACAAATGTTAACCTCCCTTGTATAATTTTGATCATCCTTGTTATTAGGGAAAGAGTCAAGTTTAGGTGGATAAGATCACAACTTTCTTAGCAAAGGTATTTGAAGTTATTGGAAGATCAAGGTGGATGGGATTCACTTTGTATTATCTGATGAAGAATTTAGAGAATTCTAAGGATCCCCAATCATCACTAAGAAATTCATACAATACAAAACAAGAAGTAGATAGGGAAGACTTGGGAATTTCTACTCTAGGTTGTTCCTCCTTAGTGACATTTTCTTCAGGGACAATCTCCATAGATTGTATCATTGAGGAACATGTCATTGTATCAGAGGTTAAAGCATACCTTGATAAACTGGAGCAGTCTGAAACAAGTCCCAAAGTGAGATCTTAGTCGGAGTAACATGAAGTTGCTCAACAAGATCATAGTCTCCAAGTGCTTTAGTCACAAGTTTAGGTGTTGGAGGAAGGCTTGGTTGAGAAGGTGCTAAAGAAGTAAGAACTCAAGTAGGTTGAGGTGTAGGAATAGAAGGCTATTGATTCAAGTTATGTTGATTTCTTCTAGTATTATATGTGTGTACTACAACATTATAAGTAGAGTTTGTGGGTTTCACAAACTTTGTGTATAAATTTGACGAATTGATATGATATGGAATCCCATAGATAAAATGAATCCTATTAGGAGAGGTGCTATTTGGATTCAAGTAAACAATGGGTCTCTTAGGCCTTCGAGAAGCCATGGAGACTACAATGTTCACCAATTCTTTAGCTTGTGATGGAGAATTTTTTTCAAAAGATCTACAAGTAGAGGAAGATGCTTCTAAGAAATCATCTAGAGAATCATCCAACATATTGAAATCTTCCTTAGAGAAATCATTATCATAAACATTAAAAAATTGTAGAAAAGATCTGACATGTTCACATTGGGTTCACCAAAATGTGAGATAAGGGGGATTCACTACTCACGAGTCTCTTCACTCTCAAGAGAATCCCAGGGATCGAACTTCCCTTAACCACCTCAAATGTTGTTAAATGAAGAAATCACAAAGAAGATCATGCATAGACCAATTATCCAAGAAGACTTCCTTAGAATCTGAAATCTAGTAGAGTTTCAATATTTTTTCCTTAGAAAGGATAGCTCTCAGCCAAAGGACTACAACGAGGTATTAGGATGCCAATGTGACGTGTTGGAGTCTAAAGGATGCATTGGCATCCAAGGAAAGTAGAGAACTCAAACCTTTGACAAAAAAGATAAAATCCTACTACCTTACACATATCTGAGGTTATTCAACAAAATAAATCAACAAAAAGTAGGAAATGATGTAAAGCACAAAGAAGAGCCAAGAGAGAACTTACAAATGGTCAAGTGCTTGAAATATTTCTGCAAGCTCCACTCTATTAACCTACACACAAGACGAACAAGAAAAATGATGGGGTTGTTTCAAGGCTTGTTGAAGTCAAACCCCCATTTTTTTGTTCCCACCTCCATAGATAGCCAAATAGATAGAGAGAATAAACAAAGTAAACAAGTAAAGAATGGTGAAAACAATCCCCACTTGAGGAGGAGAACCTGCACCACAAAATAGCAAGTAACAAAAGGAATCTATTCGCAAATAGATAAAATCAAGATAGTGTTACCAATAGTCCTTTCTCCCCTCTTGAATGCATGGATGTAGCGTTGAATGCTTGGAAGAGAGCTTTGGCTATCTGAGGGACCTCAGTCCAGTAAAGCTTCGCTCATAAAATTGATATTACAAGAGAAGAGAAACAAGGAATAGAGTGAGATTGGAGAAGTCAAGTGTTAGAATGAGAGGGAACCCACCAAAATGAGGGAAAGAAAGGGATTTTTGTTGTTGTAAGGGCGAGAGGAGCCATTACACTCATAAATATGACTGTAGGGACATGTTTCATGAGTCAATATTTTGAGATTCCTCATTTCAAACTTGAAAAACTGCTAGGATGCTAGCACGATGTGTAGACATTCGCATGCCATGTAGGCATCCAACACATTAGCTTTCAAGAAATAAGGTGGTTGACTTTTGTCACTTCGTCATTAAACCTTGTGGAGTTAGAATTGTGAAATTTTGACCCATGAGGATCTTATCATAAATGTGCTTAGGTGTAATAAATACAAGGAAAAGTGCTAAAATGTGAATTTTCTCCTAAGGTGTAATTTTGCAACATTACAATATCATACACCCAAGCTATGCCAAAATTTTTAAAAAAATCCTTTAGGGAAAATGAGGGATAGGGGTAGGGCTAGGTGGACCATTTGTATTGTTGAAGTTGGAAAATGAAATATGCTACTATGGTCAAAATATTCCTAGAATGAATAGAATATTCTCTAGGAGGATAGAGTACTCCATCCAACCATCAAACAATTAGTGATTTCCATAAAATGTCATCAACAATAGAAAGGAATAGAATATTATTTTTTAGATGAAATATTTAGTTAGATGCAAAAAATTACCATCAAATTATTGAAAAAGTATGAATTGTAATTGAAAAATATCAAAGTGACCAAAAATACATGAAAATGATACAAAAGGTTGTAAGTGCCAAAAAAGGTGTTCTTATTGACAAAAATAATCATTGATAGGAGGATGTTACTTGTCACGAATAAATAAGGACTATTAGCAGTGAAAAGTGCACACCTCCATATGATAGTTGTGCTTAAGGGAGTAAAAGACACCATAGACAAAAATATGTGGGGTATATATGACCCATTGATGAAATAAAACTATCTTCCACTGTGAAGAAGGAGCAACTATCAAGAGAAAATAATGTGTTGAGAAAAAATAGTGTTGAGCATTGTTAAGGTAGGTCAAAATGTTGAGAAAATCTAAAGAAATAATAATCCATCATTAATAAGAAGCCAAAAAAAAATTGTTGCAAGAACAAAGTATGAGAGGATCATCAAAAGAAAAAATGGTGTTACCTTCCACAAAAAGGTGTAGAAAAATACTTCACAAATGAAACATGTCCTTAGCCAATGAAGCTTGAATTTAGAAACCCTAGATGCCAATTGCTAAAGAGATAAGGCATGACTAAGTGGAACAAAAATTAGATCAAAATCTAAGAAATTTCCATTAGAAACATAGAAATACACCAGAAAATACCAAAATATCATCATGAACATGAAAAAATGTTAAATAATTATAAAAAATCATAGATGTAGAAAATAAAAAATTGTAAAGGCTAAGGGGGATTTTTATGTAGGTTATACAACATTGTACTACATAAAAAATTGTATGGCTGCATAGATCCATATAGTTGTATGGATTTAGCATGGCAAGATTTGTGCCCTAGCCAAAAAAATCCTTAAAAAATTGATGTCTAATTTTTATGAAAAGATAGCTAATCTTAGGGTTTTTAGGAGTTTCAAATGCAACATTGATGTTCATTTGAGTCCATGATACACCAAATTTTTATCCAAGACCAAATCTCTAAAAAATGGGCAGGGAATTTAAAATCTTGAGCTCTAGTACCATGTTGGAATTAATCCCTCAGCCCCATAGCTCCTGAGGATCGCCTATAATAAAACAGGGTGATCCCACAAAGCTGGTTTACAATTTCTGGGAGGAACTGATTTTTGCTAAAATCACATATTTTTAGAAATTATAATGATTTAAGCCTTTAAAAGTTCCATTTAAATCATTCCAATTGAAGATGGTTTGATCAAACTACCTTAGATCAAACCCCCTTGGATAGAACCCCGCTAGTTTTAAACCATACCTATAACAAAGTCTCCTTTACACCTATCAAAATGCTGATAAAAACCACCTTTTATTTAACTTTTGGGGGATCAAATGAATTTAATTAAAATTTATTTTTTTTAAGTATGTAGTCCTTATTATAAGCTTCCTAAAAGTATAATTTAAATAAATTTAATTTTTTATTATATTTATTTTTTATTTCTTGTGAATGTAGTTTTTAAAATAAAGCTCTTTGTTCTACACATGTGGAAAAATAGCAGATTATCAAAAAATGAAAAAAAAAAAAATGAGTGCACCGGATATTGAAGTCCTTGATCCAAGACATAAAAAAAAAAATTGAATTTTTGATACATACAAAAAATGTTATGCGTTATACTATTGCGCTATGTCTAAATAATTGGTTTGACTTCAAAACTTGATTAAAAGAAAAATATTCAATAAAAAATATCTAACCAAGTGGAAGCACTAGATATCAGAGTTACAAATCTAAATTCAAAGAATTAGAATTTTATCCTTCATGGAAAAAATTAGCGTTATACATTGAGAGTCGCATTTTTTTAAAATGTTGTTTTTGAAAAAACTTTTTTTGAGGGAGATGGAAAGAAATGCAATCTGATTCAAATTTTTTTAAAAAATATATAATTAGAATCTATAGACAAAATGTCATGAAACTCTAGTTTGCATCATCTTCAAATTCCTCATGGTTTAGCCGTTATAGGTGCCCGAAAGTGAATATTTAGTTAAAAAAAATTATTTCAGTGTCTAGTTTGGCCAAAAATTGTAAACCACTATTGTGGGATCACCCAACACATGTCACAGAGAGAGAAAATAAATAATATAAAGGTCAAATTTTGACTGATATAGAAAGAGATGAATTACATTGAATGTGCAAATCTCACTTAATGTGAATAATAGTACAAAAATCCCTTATAAATGAAAAAAAAGGTTACGGAGTAGACCTAGAGAAGCCTTAGGTGAGGATGAGAGGAGATCATGACATGTGTCCACATCCTATGACTTGGGACACAAAATTCACATGACCTAATTAAGCTTAAGTCCTAGAGTAAAAAATGGACCTATTAGATAAAAACTCTAACCTATAACAATATTTCAAGGTTTTGACTTTCTTTGTTTGTAAGAAGTCAAAATTTATATTTATATTTTTGTTGTTTTTCGAATAATATGGCTAGTTGAATAGTAGATATGATGTAGGTTATGGTTTTTTTTTTCACCTTTCTCTCTCCTAAATAGAACACATTTTATTCCACAACAAGAAATCTCTATGGTCAATTATCAACATCTATAAGCATTAATTTTCATTATTAATTTTTATGCATCTAGTGATGCTATTAAAATATCTTCTCTCTATTGATACATCACTAACTTAATTCATGTCACATTTTAGGTACTATGTGATGATTTCAATATGGTTCAAATTATTAGTGAGAAATGTGAGGCTTTGTGGATGTGATGAATAACTACTAAAAGAAAGGAAAGGTAAAAAATGTCAAAAAGTAAATTAGGTTCATTTTTATCCCAATATTAGCCACTATCATGATCATATTTTGTGGCTTTAAATCAGCCATTATTAGGGCCATCTTTGATTAAAAATACAAAGTAGTTGATAGGGACATGTTTTCACTGTTGGTTGTCCAACTTGCTATCAATGATCTCTAAGAAGTATTTTCTTTTGTTCAAGATCACTAAGAAGATGGGAAATGAATCAAATATGGATATATGTTTCCTACACTTTGAGCTCTACAAGGCCTATGTAGGTACACCTCAGTAATAAAAATTTATATATGAACAATGTATTTGTCACATTAATTAGAAAATAATTTATTTATACATGTAAGAAATATTTTGAAAATAATTTTACAATATAAATTTTCCTATTAATATTAATGATTGGACGTCAACATAATATCATTATACAAAAATTATCTATAGACATTTATCCACAAAAAGTGAGCACCAAGCATTTGAGAAAGTTACAACAATAAATATATGTATAATGGGGAAACAAGAGCTAATAACATGTAACACCAAAGTGTGATTTTTTATTTTTAATCGTGTGAGTGGATACAAATATTTGAAAATATTAATGTCTTTTTGCATCAAATGTGCAATAAATATTTTTCTATTGTCCTTAAAATTTTACTTACTCCAAAGAACATGCAATATTGTGTAGGAGACACTCAAACTTAAAAGTTTGTATTCATATCTTTATTTTAGAGAAAATTCTTTACAATAGACATATTAGAATAATATTTCATATCTCTATTATATTTTTAAAAAAACTTACAAATTTTACAAAGTTTATGCTTACAATAATTTTCTCTATAAAATCACCTAACCCTTATAAATGATAATAGCCAAAAATTATTGGTACAAGAAAACTTTTAGAATCCATAAGTTTTTATCTAGGAACCTATTTGAAATCTCATTTTCAATAAACTAAATATCTTGAAGAGATATACTACTCTAAAATTAACTACATTAATTTTAGCAATTTTTAGAGAAAAACTCCATCATTTGAAAATTTAAAATATCATTTTCTTTTTCTTTTTTAGTTTTTAAAAATTCTAAAAGTTAAACAATTTGTTGTCCACATGTGATTTTTAAAAAAAATCAACTTTCAAAGTTGACTATGAATCCTTGTTTAGCTTCGGTTAAATTTTTAGATCTATGTATATTTAAATACAAATTTACTAAAAATAACAATATGATTATTTTTATCTATTTTGATAAAAAAAATTATCCTAAACAATTTTGGAGTATTTTTTAAGCAAGTATACTTGATAGACTTGAGATTATTATCAAATGCTAACTTCAAATATAGACAAAAAAAAATTAATCTCAACTTTATTTGGGTAAATTGAGACACTACAAATCAAAAGGGACATAAAATAGGTTGACATTTTCAAATTAAGTTAAATTTTAGCAATGGGAATTGAATAGGAATTTTAACATAGGCTCTAATAGTGTCGCTTGTTTGGAGATACATATTTCACTGAGATGTGAGGATAATTCAAAGAACTCTAGGAAGAAAATCACACATACAAGGAAATAAATAAAAATACTTCACCATGGATGACAAGGAACCATGGTGGCACAAAAAAACACAAGGAAAAAATAATTGTGCATGGAATAGAGGAGTTGAAAATCATGAGAAATAATATTCCAAGAATCATCTAAACATTGAATTTTTCTTAAATTATCCACTAAGAATGCTAATAAAATAAGAGTTGTTATCATAATAATTTTCAATGACGATGGAGCCAAACCACATGGGGTCAAATTTTCCATGTTTCCCTTTATCATATTATTTGAAATTCCAAAGCAACACCATGTCTCTAATTTTAAAAGTCATTAATCTTTCTCTCTTATCAAATAAATATTCCATTCGTTATTATTCCTTCAAACTGATCTTTTAAGAATTTATTCTATTTTCCTCAAGATCAATTAGTCAATTAATTCTACATGTGATTGTGTCATCTATATCTTTATCTATCTACTCTACAAACTTATAAATAAGAAATAATTTTTTAGTGGGAAAAACAACATTAACTCCATATACTAATTCAAAAAGTGATTTACCAGTAGACATTTTAGGAATAATTATATTTTGCAATGTTGCAAGCCTAAGTTTAGAATCTCATGCATTTTTATTCTAGACATGCATTCTCAATTTTAAATTGATTGTATATATTACCAAAAATAAGAAGATTATAATATACACTCACTAGAAAGAAAAAAAAAGAGTTGATTGTTCATCCAAAATCATCAACATAGAGATATAGATAGTAGCAACATTCAAAATACATCATTACAAAGCACCAAAAAGATGAATGAAAGATAATTGTCTAGTTTTTCCAGCTTTCATTATATCTATCAATATCATAGAAGCCAATTTTAGGGGTAAACTCATATATATTCTCATTAGATCTCACCACCTCCAACCCTGGGTCTTTTTGTTCTTTGTCTCTCTTTTTAATCCATATCATCTACGAGCTTATCATATGTAAAGTTATTACAATATATTTTTAGAAAATCCATGTATTCTCTATGAAATCTTTCATCATCCTCTTTTGCATATGGAAAAAATTTGTAGTCTTGACCTTAAATCTTCTAATGCTAGTTTGACCAAAGTTTGATAGATCTTTAAAATGTCCTATATAGATTTTCAACATCAGAATAACCTACATGGGAATACTCAAGAATGTGAGACTTCTAGAAGACTCAATAAACTACCTCCTCTTCCCTTAAATATATCTTCATTTCTCACTTTCCAAAAAAAAATAAAGAACCTCAAAAAAATCCAAAATAGATTATACTTTACATAATTCAAACCCTCTACATACCCAAAAATAACTTCATGCCAAGTAAATTTTTTTATTCTATCACATCCACCTATGTTATCACAAAATAAATTTTAGACATCCCTATCATAAGAACAATAAAAAAAAAAGTGCTCAATAGTTTCAGGAGAATTGCACAAATAACACTGAATTTTGTTACTTGGTATTTTTTGAAATTGTTCAAATTAATAACAAGCCTTTTTAAAATAAACAAGCACCTAAAACAATAATTTTCTTAGACTCAATGACAAAATACCAACAACATTCAAGGAATCTAGACCACTGGGTTTGGCTTACGATAACATTCCAACAGTTCTTAAGGTCTCTGGACCACTGGGATTGGCTTAGAATAACATTCCAATAGTTCTTAAGGTCTCTGGTGACATTCGAGGAGGAAGTTAGGGATCAGTAGACCATATTTGTGTTAATCTTCCAGAGAGCAAAATTTTCCAACCATTTTGAATTCTCGTTAATTATAAAGCTAAACTTAATACCTGAGAATATAAGTCCTAACAAGCATTTTTTTCAAAACAAAATATGTTCTCATTTCAAACTAAGGAAATCTAAACTCAATATCGAGTCTCTACAAAAAATTTAATTGATTGTTCACAAAAATATCAATGAAGTCACTTATTCTTTTATTGTACAAAGTTTTAGTGGAGCAACCATGAAAAAGAACAAGGGAATTATTCTTCTATTGAAGGCTCCACCAAATGGAACAAAAAAAAAACATATTGTACTACAATATTTATCAATCTAATTATCACTCTTGATACATCCTCTCACCAACTTCCAGACCTTAAAAATTATCATAAATACCTTAGAATAAAATGGAGTGATAGGGAACTTACTAGAGTATAAATCATGAGGATGAAGGCCTCTCCAATGTCTAGCCTTCACAAGAACCACCATTTATATATTGCTTCTTAGAAACAATTTATAGGGCACGCCATCAATAAAGGACTAAAAAATCCACTTGACTACAAGAGCAATCCATTGGGTCTTAAAATATTGTAAGTCAAGGCCTCCTTTGTCTTTTCCTAGAAAACACTATTTTCCACTATAGTGTAGGAAAATGTATCCCTTTACATTTTCGCACTTGTTTGGGCCCTCCCTACTAAAATTGGGCTTCTTTATGCCTTATTTGGTCCTATTTTGCATCCACAAGCCTTATTTAATGCATTTTTCTGAGCATAATCTCAACATTTAATAAATGACAAATCATGATTCAATGTTTGAGGTTGTTTCTTCCAAATCTAGTGATTTGGGACTCATACACCACCTTGGGCGTATGCGTTCCACCTAGGTATTGAGCCTAATTTTCAACATTGCATTGAACTTAACACTTCTTGGAGTTTTTGTCCCATGTTTAAGACACTAGGACTCATATTCCCAAGGTGGCACATGATTCTTGCTTTAATAGGATCTATTTTCAATCAAATTATTGGTGGGAATTTATTATCCTATATCTAATATCAGCTTGTAGTGTTGTAATTTCAAGAATCTTGGCATAAAAAAGTATAAATACGAGGTTATTTCACATATTTTCTCCTAGCAAGTTTTCAAGTCATCTAAGATTTCAAGTACTCAAGAATTATAGCAAGTTTTTGAGATTAAGAGAGCATTCAAGAGAAAATTATCAAGCATTTGGAGCAGCATTCAAGATTCAAGCATCATGTCAAAGTCTTCATGCATCATGTGTGTTTTCAAGCTAACATTTCTCATGTAGGTTTTTATGATTCAAGCAAGCATTCAGAGACATTATCTCATATCAAGATCAAGAGTCAAGATCCACATCCATTAGAACCATTTGACACAAGTTTGCAACATTTATTTCAAGGGTTTGGTGAGTTGCAACATTGCATATTGTTCATTCATCATTCCTTCATTATATTTCATTTCATTTCAAGGTTTAATTACCAAAATAGGGTTTGACCAAGGAAAACCCCTATTCCCTAACACAACAAAATTTTTCCCTCTTAATGTGTGTTTTCAAATCTAGGTGAATTGGAGCTTGAAGATCCTTTGAAGAAAAAGTTGCAAGATTGAAGAAAGTTGTCAAGAAATTGTCATCTTCATGGAAACTCACCTATAGATTAGAATTCAGACTTTTTGGACTTGAGGATCAAACAAAACAAAAGGTACAAAAGATGACTTGAGGCTACAACAGTTTCAGTCAAACCCTAATACTGGGCCTAAATCACCCCTTTGGATGTATGAGTCTTAGTACACCTCTTTTTTCCAATTTTCTATAGATCTTGATTTGTCATATGAAGATTCTAGATTCTGCCCAAATTCCTATAGCAAAACTAAATCACCTAGTCTAGTGTATGAGTCCCAATGCAATTCAAAAAATAGAATTTTAGGGTTGCATATCTTGCTTGGAATCCATTAGTTTACCAGGTTCCTTTCTATCTAATTTCTATTTGTTCATCTGATTTCATGTTTTAAGTTTCTAGGGTTTAGTGCATTATAGTTTTCATTTCTCCTTTGAAGCTTATTTTTAATGGTGAACCCCTTTTTTTAATCATACCTAAGGAAACCCCCTAGTAGCCCCTTCTTCAATCAAGTCACTTGGTTGAAGTCTCTAGGGTTTCCTAATGAACTAAGAGTGAAATAGGTCCCCTTTTTTCCATCTCTAAAAAGGTGGAACACCTATTTCCTTGTGTTCATTTTGGTGAACCTGACCCTTGGACACTTGCATTTTTTATTTAGAGAACATTGTAGTCCTAGATCTAGGTTAAATTTCCATTAGATTTGCATTAGTTAAATTGAATTTAGGGCTTTTAAATCTTCCATTAGTGGAAAAGTGCATATAGGTTGCATTTTCACATCTTGCATCATTGAATTTCATTAGAAATTTGTAATTGTAATAGTGATTTGAGAATACAAACTAGAAACCTTAAAGTCAACTCAAAATTTGCTTTATAAATTTGGTGTAAAAACCCTAATGTGGGACTCATTCACCCCCCTGGGTGATTTAGTCCCTATATACGTGGTTTTTTCATATTTATGAGAATTTTGTGTTGCCTATTTTTCAATATTTAAACCTTCTAGAAACCCTCACTGGGACTCATTTTCCCATCTGGGTGATTTAGTCTCGTATCAGACTTGAATCTACATTTTACAACATTTAAAACTTCATTTCTATGTTTTTTTTGTTGTTATTAGATCTCTATTTCAGTTTACTGAGTTTCTATTTCATTCATTTCATTACATCTAGCTTAATTTAGTTCATTTACTACATTGCATTTCATCATGGATATATGCTTTGGTAAGTTGTGGATATCCTTGAAATCATTCGTGGATGTGTCAAGATATGTTTTTGGAAATTATCCTAATGAAATTGAACTCACTCATGCTCAATCAACTCCTAATGCATGTCCTCCTTGTGAAGTTGACATCATTGGAGAAGATTATGATAGCATGAACAACTTCATAAATGATTTCCTTAACAACCTTGATACTAATGCATCCTTTTATCCTTCCATGAAACAACCAACACAATTTGAGATGTTTGGTCTTTTACATCCTAAAATGAAAACAAAAATTAATCCTAAGCTCCCTACAATGGATGAACCTACCTCCTCTAATCAAGTAAACATTCAACCAACCTATGTTAACAAAGTGACCAACACTTCCATGAAGCTCAAAGAGACTTATGGCCAAGGATTTAAGATTTTAACCAACCAAGGATGTGACATAACTAATAAACATGAGATTCATAAACTTTTAGAGCAAATTCCTATTGAAAAAACCAAAGGAGTAGGATTTAAGGATCCCCCTCCCGACATACGTTTCCTCCTTCCTAAAGAAAAACCAATTCCTCATAACAATGATAAGGATGATAGGATCATCTTCGATCCTCCTCCTCAACATCTAACTCAATAAATCGATGAATCTAGCAATAAAAAAAAGCCTTACAAACTTAAGAAACTCAAATTTCCATGTCCTGTGTCTACAACTAAAAGAACTTTACACATACTTCTAAGTCAAGGACTTATAACATTACCACCCATGAAAGAAAATCTAAAACCATATCCTAAGAATGAAAACATGCCTCATTGTTGATATCGTAGGGTTCTTGGACATAGTACTAATGAGTTTCGTGCTTTAAAACAAGTATTTAATAGGTTTGATATCATAGAGATAGTCCCTTAAAAGGGTGCCTTTCACTCCTTGCCATGTAATAGTTGTAGGATCTTAATATTCTCACTATTACATGCTTTAAATTCATTACAAATCATTTCAAAATGCAAGGATCTCTTTCTCATCACCTACCTCGACTAATTCTTGTCTTGCACACAGTGGGGGAAAGAATTAGATAGCCTTTTCCTACTTTTGACACTTGTGTTTTTCCCTTTGGCTAGTTGTCCATCCTCCATATACAATGAACAAAATTGGGATGTGGATGACCTGCTATAGGTTGACTCGCATATGCCTTACTAGTATTTCCTTTGTTTTATTTTTCATGTTATGTGTGTGATTTCATGTGCATTATATGATCTCATGTACTATTCTATTTGATAAATCTCTCTTTGTGACATTACTCTATTTGTGTCTACATTCTTTTCTATATCGTAAACCTATTATCCTTTGTTTTTTCTGTCTCGTGTTTTCCTCTCGGGGATGACACAAGGTGTCAAGACATTTAGATCTCTTCCATGTTGACCCAAAATATTTTCTTTATTTTTGCACTCTTTGTATCATTCTTCCTATTCCATGAGTATTTTGGGAATGATGATGTTTCTGAGCTCTCTAACAACATTGTAGCAAAGACATAATGACCCCAAATCCATGGATCCCTTATGAGATGTTGGGATTTCATTGTGGGGGAAACCCCTTTTTCATGACATAGCTTTATTTGGGAACATATGAATTGGCATAGGG
The DNA here is from genome assembly GCA_007258455.2 of Sequoia sempervirens. Classification (NCBI taxonomy): domain Eukaryota; kingdom Viridiplantae; phylum Streptophyta; class Pinopsida; order Cupressales; family Cupressaceae; genus Sequoia; species Sequoia sempervirens. The sequence continues at coordinate 481,002,628 of VDFB02000015.1, read as the reverse complement.
ATTTCCAAATAAGCTCTCTTGTCCAATTTATTAGCATTTACCATTTGCTACTTTAAAGTAATTGCTCACAGCATGGTGTTTTTCAATTTCTTTAAAGTGGGGGCATACATTAACATTATTCTTTCGCATTTTATAACTCATGCTTCATTGTGCAGTCTTCTTACTTCATGTGATGCATCTTTCTCTTGGTGGTGACATTGGGTGTGATGTCCTTCAAGGGCATGATCTCTCTTAGCATATTATATTACTCTTGGCAGCTTGATGTGACACACTGCATTCGTTAAGTTGTGAATCTTCTATTCTTTGATTGGTCCTCTCTTGGAGATATTACGCATGATGTTCCCTAAGTTAATACCTTACATGAACTAAGAAAAACCCCTTTGAACATACCCTTACACTATTCTACATTTACAATAACTTTTATATGGCCACCTTGTATAACACACTTTGCTTTCCTATGGAGCCATCTTGTTTGTTCATGGATGTTAGCATACAAAGTTTTTCTTGCCTTATGAATCTTTTTGTTTGTGTTATGTGACACCTTATCAAATATATCAAGAGGTATAGCTTTGGTATAGTTAGTGTATGGGATCCAATCTAGGCATGAATTTCCCATATCCACTTCCTTGTTTGTGTGAGTGCATATTGGTCATGTGTGTATGTGTCTCTAGGGGCTCACCTAGTGTATGGCATGAGGTTCCACTAGCCCTTGTGAGCATGTGTTTTGTTTGCATAGTGGACATCATGTTGCACTTGTAAATGTTTTTTTGGACAAACAACTTAGACGTAGTCCACATTGTGTTGGATAGACTTTTGTGGCTTGATCCACTCTCTTCTTTTTCTTTTTCTTTTTTTCTTTATACCTTTGGCAATGTATGTTTGTTCCTTGTTGTTGCTTCATACATCATTTCTCATGTGTGCTCTTTTTTGCCTATGTTGGTTTGTCATAGGATCTTGATCCTATGGGCTTGATCATCCCTCTTGATTGTTGTTATCCTATCTCAATAGAATTGGTACACTTGGACCCCTCTTGATGCATATTTGTCTACTTTAGTGTGAGTTTGAAGCAAGTTCCTCCTCACTAAAGTGGGGGCTAAATTTAGTGTAGGAAAATGTATCCCTTACATTTTCACACTTTTTGGGGCCCTCCCTGCTAAAATTGGGCTTCTTTATGCCTTATTCAAGGTTCTATTTTGCATCCACAAGCCTTATTTAATGCATTTTCTGAGGATAATCTTGACATTTAATAAATGAAAATTCATGATTCAATTTTTGAGGTTGTGTGTTCCAAATCTAGTGATATGGGACTCATAAGCCACCTTGGGCATACAGGTCCCACCTAGGTCGTAGGGCCTGATTTTGAACATTGCATTGAACTTAACACTTCTTGGAGTTTGTGTCCCATGTTTAAGACATAGGCACTCATATGCCCAAGGTGGCGTATGAGTCCCACTTTAACCAGGACCTATTTTGAATCAAATTATTGGTAGGATTCTATTATCTTAGATCTGATGTTGGGTTGTATTGTTGTAATTTCAGGAATTTTGGCATAAACAAGTGTAAATACAAGGTTATTTCACATATTTTCTCCTAGCAAGTTTTCAAGTCATCTAAGCTTTCAAGTACTCAATGCTTGCTTGAATCATAAAAAACCTACATCGCAAATGTTAGCTAAAAAACACACATGATGCATGAATACTTTGACATAATGCTTGAATCTTGAATGTTGCTCCAAATGCTTGATAATTTTCTCTTTAATGCTCCCTTGATCTCATGAACTTATGTAATTTTTTATGATTCAAGCAAGCATTCAAATAAATTATCTCATATCAAGATCAAGAGTCAAGATCCACATCCATTGGAGCCATTTCATATGATTTTGTAGCCTTTATTTTAATGGTTTGGTGAGTTGCAAAATTGCATATTGTTCATTCATCATTCCTTCATTCTATTTCATTTCATTTCAAGGTTTAATTACCAAAATGGGGTTTAAACAAGGTAAACCCCTATTCCCTAACACAACAACATTTTCCCCTCTTAATGTGTGTTTGCAGATCTAGGTGAATTGGAGCTTGAAGATCCTTTGAAGACAAAGTTGAAAGATTGAAGAAATTTTTCAAAGCTATCAAGAAGTTGTCATCTTCATAGAAACTTTCCTACAAATTGGAATTCAAAATTTTAGGACTTGAGGATTGAACAAAATGAAAGCTACAAAAGATCACTCGAAGCTTAAAAAATTTCAGTCAAACCTTAATACTAGGACTAAATCGCCTCTCTTGGCATATGAGTCCCAGTATACCTATTTTTTCCAATTTTCTATAGATCTTGATTTTCCATCTGAAGATTCCAAATTCTACCTAGATTCCTATATCAAGACTAAATCACCCAGTCTGGTGTATGAGTCCTAGTGCACTTCAAAAAATAAAATTTCAGTGTTGTAGATCTTTCCTAGAATCCATCAATTTACTAGGTTCCTTTCTATTTGATTTCTATTTGTTCATCTAATTTCATGTTTTAAGTTTCTAGGGTTTAGTGCATTATAGTTTTCATTTCTCCTTTGAAGCTTCTTTTCAATGGTGAACCCCCTTTTTTTAATCACACCTAAGGAAACCCCCTAGTAGCCCCTTCAATCAAGTCACTTGGTTGAAGTCTCTACGATTGCATGTAACGAACTAAGAGTGAAATAGGTACTAACCTTAGTTCTATCTCCCAAAAGGTTGAACACATATTTCCTTGTGTTCACCAACTAACAACAATCATTTTCTATGAGCCTTTCCCATTTGACCATAAAAATCTAGTGATACTCTTTTGAATATCATCAATTTGATAACTAATAAACAACTAGACTGATGCATAATATATCTTATAAGAAGAAAAATATTTTTTGCAAATTTGAACTCTATTTGTTAGATACAAGTACTAAGTATTTCATTTAACAATTTTCTTCTCAATTTATCATAAATTTAATCTCACATGTCTTTCAAAGATGGGTTAACAACAAATGAAATACCAATATATCTAATTTTTATGTTAGTCCCCTTGCCCCCTGCCCCCAACTAAATATCATATAGATACTAATCCAAGAGGGAGTAATTTTATCCCAACTAAGAATGATAGACTTACTTTCTAAAATTTTATCACCAGAATCACTGCAAAATATTTCCAACACATTCATCACATTCTTAAATTTTATTTCCTCCATATTATCAAATAGGTTTGTACCATATGTAAACTACATGCTCAAAAGTATTTCACTATTAGGAAGGCCCAATCCTTTGAGAGTTCCTTATTTGTTTATTGATCTCAAAATTTAATAAATAACATCAGCAACTATCACAATCAATGTAAGGGCTAGGGTACATCCTATCCCAATGTATCTTTGGAGATTGATTGGCTTAGAGGGATTTAATTACATTCATTTGAATACTTACATTTTTGAAAAAAAATACATTATAGCACATAATCTCTTGGGGAAGTCAAATTCTCCAAGAGCCCTATCATAGGCCTTTTCAAAATCAATTAGAAACATTCCCACATCTTGAGAATAATTTCTATCACATTCCATTGCTTCCCAACTAATTATCAAATTCGTGATGATATAACTACTCTTTAATAAAACTAGTTTGGTTGGAGCTAATAAATTTAGGGAGAATCTCTTTAAGCCTAAGGGCCAAAAATTTTATAGAACTTTGTAGGACACATTAAGAAGGGTGATGGGCTTCCAATTCCTTTTTAGGGTTCTTTCTCCTTCTTTAGGCAATGGTATAAAAATTCCTCTATTGATATCACTACCTAAAGATAATTTAGTAATTGCCTCATTGTAGACATGTAGGAGGTCTTGACTTACACAATTAACATTTTTCTTGTAGAACTCTTCAAGTAGACCATTTACACCAAGGGAATTATCATTTTTAAAGGAGTTCATTAATCTCATGATTTCTTCTTTACTAATATCTCTAGTAAAAAATTCAACATATTCCTCCCCAATCTTCTTTGGAATGAATCTTTTGCAATTCTCTTGTGCCTATTTACAAATAGTATTAACATCATTAGCAAAAAAAAATTATGATATAAATTCTTATATTACTCCTTTATTGTATCAATTTTATCAATTTCAACATTATAAATCTTCATTAGACAAATTTCCTCATGTTAGCATTTTTTATTTTTATATAATTGAAGAAGAATTTGGAGCCATGATCCCTAGCTTTAAGAAAATTCAATTTAGACCTAATATATAAACCTTGTATTTTCTTAGTTTGAAGGCACTGCCACTTATGCTTAATATCTATAAATTTGTTTGTCTCACTAATCCTAGAAAGTTTCAGACCTAGTACTCCTAACTATATTCATATGTACTTTGAAGCATTTGAAGAAGGATCTAGTGAATTGTTGAAAGATTTTAGAATATCTACTATGTAGATGGCTTACACATTTCTAGATAATTTGGAGAGATAGAGGAAGGAATATGTGCAAAATCTATTATCTTCATTTATGGGTAAACATGTTGATGAAATTAGCAGCTATGTAAATGTAAATGACTAGAAGTTTCCAAACAAATGCATACTTGAAAAAGTAGAAGATGAGAAGGATGCATCAATAGGTGATGAGGAAGTTTATCATGAACAACTTATAGAAGAAATATACCCAGCTGAAAGTTCCACCCGTGATAATGAAAGATATGATGAAGTAAATGGAACATTTAAGGTTTCTTCCATTTGCTCTGAGAATGCACAAATGGAGAGAATTTTTTTTATAGAAAATGAATATGATGACCATACTTTTGAAGGCTCCCAAGAACACGATGAAGAATATCAATTGGATTTACTCTTTGAAGAAGAGATATGTGATCAGAAATGTGATGATACAATTGATCATATCAAGTCTACATGTGTTGAATGTAGCCCTGATACAAGTTTTCATGATGAGACAAAGGAATTTTCTGATTTGGAAAATGCTATTGAGAATGTCAGTGTATCAACTGCAAGTGATGAATTATGTAGTGAATTTCAATTAGCAAGATCAGCCACAAGCAACTGCAATGAAGAAGTCATTGGTGGTTTTTAGTTTGATAGTGAAAATATTTGGGTCTTTCCTCAAGAGGATGCAAATGACAAGCTCAATGAAGACACTAAGCTTAATGTTGAAATGCAAAATGATGTGGATTGTTGTTATGACAGCCCAATGGTAAGCAAAAATGAAAAAACTGGACAATCTATTCTCTATGATAGGTTGTGACCATGTTCCTGACAAGGTTGTTAGGAATCCAATCTCCTATGATTAGGGAAATCCAATTTATGATCAGTCCATTGAGTTTTCAAACTTTGATGATGATGACATCATGGATTATCCTGATTTGCAAATTGATAATGCATCCAATTCCAGTGAAGGTCAAGAAGAGGAAGTGGTTGAAATAATAGATCAGAGCAATGATCTATTGAGCAGTGAACAGATTTCAGATCTATTGACCACAAAATATTAGAAATGTGCACATGAGAATAATTCTTAGTTATTGTGTGTTGCCTGTATTGTTTTTGACAGTGATGATGATCTTCAAGATGCAAGATATGATGCATGTGAATCTAATTCTCCTTCCAATTATGAGCCAAATGATCATGATGATGATAATTTGAATGAAGACAAGCAACCATTTGATGGCAATGATGCATTGCATGATGAGTATGAAAGTGTACATGTTGTTGCAAACTTAGAAAAAAAAATTGATGAGTTTGAAGCAGCAAATAACCATGAGGATTGCATATCTAATGAGCTAAGTTTTGAAGATTTTAGTGAAGATTTGGACAAGTATCCATTTCTTGATTTGAATGAGCCTAGTCATGAGTCTTTTCATGTGAATATGAATGTTGATTTCCATGAGAAATTAGATTATGCTTCTGAACCAAAATTTCTTGTTGTTGAGCAAGCTTGTGATACTAAAGATGTTAACATGTTATGTTCAGAGGATGACAATATGACTATAGATGAGGACAAGTCAGAAATCTCTGATGATTCTCAATACCAGCATGATGAAGAACAGTTGCAGAGTGTGCTAGTGCTTGAGTGTATCTCTTTGCATACACTTGGAGATAGTTTTCATGATGAGCCAGATCAACTGATAAGTTCTTGTGATAGTTTCACCTTTGATATGTAAACTAGTGATTAGATTGAGCTTAATAGTTCCAACATATGGAAAATTGTGAGTGCTATTTTTGTCAGCTGGAAGGAGTTTTAATAGAATGTGGTAATGTGCAAAAAATTGAGGAAAGTTGTTTTTAGCTTGAGGGTGATTTACATGATGAATATGATCAGTTGTTGCCACATGATAATCAACATTTTGAAAGTGTGCCTGACTTTCAAATGCATAGTGTGGTGAATATGTTGATAATGTTGAATATGATTTCCTATTAGGAGGTACCAACATGTTCCATTAGGAAGATGACTGTGATCAGATTGTGCTTTCATATGGTCTTGATCACCATTTTCAAATGGTGCCACTTGTTACAAAATCAGAAAATAAAGAGAGTGCAGTGATGTGGCCTATATGATTTGGCTGCCATGTGATAACAAAGTTGAACAAAGAGAAAGTTTTCACTCGCACAAAGGTAGCTTGATACTTGTGTTTGCAAGAGTGTAATCATTTGTGTTTTTGTGGTTTGAAAAGTGCAAGCATGAGTTAAGGAGGGTTAGCTCTTTCTACAAAATTATTTTTGACAAAGGTAAATATTGATCTCACCTTTTCATTTGGTGGCCTGGGGTCACCAGATGAAGTTGAAAAATGAAGGTTGAATAAATGAGCAGTTTGTAGACACCTGATGGACTTAGTATTTGGTCTACTCCCCAGAGATCTGGAATCTTGCTATGCCCATAGGGGGCATACATCCCTAGTTGGATCCACTGATGGCACTCTCAAATTTTGTAAATTTGAAGTGCCCATTTCAAAATTTTGCCTATGGAATTTCAAAAGTGTACCTGATGAATATAACCAAGTGACCCACTGTGGAGGGTCATATTTAGGAGCTAGTTCCTTTTTGTGTAAAACCCATTTGTAGACCCACTCATGTGACATATGTGAATGTGCATGTCAATTTTTAGCTTCCCATGATAAGTTTTGATAGGGTTTCGAAAAGCGAAGTTGGAGGGTTTTGGCATTTTTGTGTTGTTTGCAAACTTGTAGTTTTGCAAAGTATCCTCTCGTTTGAGCTTGCATTTTGCAGCTGGTTGACTATCAAGTCAAAATGATTGCTGCTCTCTATTATCCATACCTAAGTGAACTCCCACATTAGTTTTTAGAGCTTCATGAGCTGATTTTCTATTTTTAACAGATCAAAACCAAATGTAATTTGTTTAGTTTTGCACTTGCATTTTCTAAAACCTTTTTGAGAGGTGAACTTCGGCCTTCAATATCTTTTGATCAATGAGGATTCAAGAAATTTAATTTTGCACACGTGCTCACTATACCAAAATGATCTATTGTGTCCAATGGAAGCTCACCAAGATTTGATTTGGTATTTTATCAACAAGGTGATTTCATGAGTTTTAATTGGTTCTGAACAAGCTGTTGTTGCAAAAAGTTCAACTGGGAAACTTTGACAGTGAATAACTTTCACCTCGTGAATCATTTTTCCAAGCCATTTGTTGCACTCCATTTTTGGACCAAATTTCTACATGCTTATAAGTTTTTGTGACTTGAGGAGGTCATTTTCCTAGTTTCCCAGGCCGATTCCAAAGCCAACTTGGCCAGATTTCACCATTTTTCAAATATGCCAGAAAGGAAGTTTTAATGAAAACCCAATTCGTCTTTTCACTCCACAAGAATTTAGAGGTTGTATCTGATCAATTCATTGTAAAACTTGTTTCAAAATGATTTTTTTTAAGCTCAGCCCATATGGGACCCAACATGCTTTGCATAGTTGCAAAGTTCTTTGAATGAAAATTTTTAGTCAAGGTTGTGAGAGCAGTAAATGGTGGTGAATTGACAATGCATAATTTTTTATCAGTATTCATACCAATTCTTGTCAATCATTGTTTTAAAAGTTTGAAATTGTAGATAATTTGTGGAGAATGATGCTCAATTAGGATGCTTTCAAACATACAACCATGGGGAAACTTGAATCAAAGTTTAAAATGATTTTGTCCCAAAGCACACACATGAAAATGGTGTCACAGTTGAGTTACCATGACAATATTGGGTGATAGAGGATGCTCTATTTTATATGGTGCAATACAGAGCTATATGATGGTGATGGGAAAACAACATGCTTGATGGAACATGAATTATTTGAAAGAATGAGTTGGCAAACAACAAGCCAAATCTCTATTATAATAGTGTGATGGAAAATTGTTATGTGGAAAACTATGAAAGGGCTCTTAGTGGCTTTGAAGCTGCTAGCATGAGAGATTCTAGTTTGAATGTTGAACACGAGGTTCAAAAGCTGGTTAGACTTCTAACAACGTTGGAAAAGTATAGCATCAACAAGATGCTTTGGGAAATACTCACTTATCAAGCCTTTTTATTACCGGATTATGGGATGAAAATAAGCTTTTTCAATCTCTTAAAGCTTATCAAACGTTGAAAAGGAGAGACATGCATATCCATTCAAGCACGCATGGAGAAAAGAGGGAGCAAATCAGTTGAGAATGTCTTAAAAATTTAAAAGAAAATACAACTGAGAGGGAGCTAATGGGTTTTTATAAAGAAATTAAATATTGAAAAGGTCAATAAATAAACATTCAAAGGGATAGCGCAAAATCAGATTTATTGAAGACTTCAAAGACTTAAAGGAAAATACATTTGACTGATGAATAGGAAACTTGGAGCTTCAAAGAGGGTATGGAATTCCATCAAAGCCACAACGCGTAGCTAGACATATATGCATAAATTGAAAGCATAGAAAAGGACACCAACAACGTATCAACTGGATTATCAAAGGCGTAGAAACCTCTAAGAAAATGCAATGGATAGCTCAATATGGAAGCTTTTTGTGTTGCAAATAAAAGGGCAGGGAAAAACTATTAGAGGGAGGATAAAGGCGTGGTCTTAAGGAAATGCCATGACTACAACAATGAGGGAACCCCATGCACCACAATGCACATGATAAACTTGTTTAAAGGATCTTATAAACTTTCAATCAAATGCAAAGAGTGGAGGAGATGGCGCGACCTCTATACTAATCAACAAAGTGCGCATAATGTATTCGTTGAAAGGCTCTCAAAAACTTTAACATCCAATGCAAAGGGCTTGATGGGTGCCTGATTAGTTGCCACCATAGTATTGAGTTTGCAAAATGCCATCGAGCAGATGAAAGGCAAAGGAGATTAGGGCACAAAGGAAGACCAACGGCGGATAGAGCAAGGTAAATGTAGCTAAATCATGGCCACTCCCGGCTAGCTCACGGGATTTAATTTCTCGTTGGATATTTCCCGTGGGGCTGGCGAGAGGGAGGCACATAAATGGTGGGCCTAAGAACAAAAATAAATGCATGACTATAGTTTGCATGGGAAATATTTGAAGGATTTTCAAACTTCCCCAGTGGCTCACAGGTTTAAGATGCAAGCTTGATATTTCCCGTAGGGTGAGAAAAATTCTTTCATTTGGCATGTGGGCCCAGGTAAATTCTCCGATGCATGAGTGAAGGTTTTAAAAGGGGTCTGATGGTTAAAATTTCCATTTTTTTTAAAAGAAAAAGTGCCTGATGAAATTTTTAAAGGAGGCCCCATTTGATTTTCAAATGACAAATCATTTAAAATTGAAGTAGTATCTAATGCAGAGTGAGGTGGAGTAAATAAATGGTTGGAGAAAAGATTGAAGATGGATGGGTAAAATATTTTACCCAATGCAAATTACTATTTGAAAATGGAAAATATTTCAAATGTGAAATATAAAGTAAAAGCACAGGTGCAAATAATTTTAAATGTGAGGTAAATGGAGATTGCACGAGAAATGCAAAGGGGGAGATTACAAGATGTTGCTCGGTGAAATGTGGGTAAATATTTTATCTTCCCAAGAAAAATATTTTTAAATGGGATGAAATGTAAAGTGAAGTGCACGAGGGAAATAACTTGAGAAGGTGAATAAAATATTCACCAAAGTTTTATTTGCTGGGAAAATACCATTTCACAAGTAAGTGATAAAATGAATTCAAGGCCTCAATATTAAAGTTAGAAAATTTTAATATCTGGAGGCAAAACATACAATAATTTGCAGCTCCAGTTTAATAAGAAGAGTAGAAATAAGAGTTTTTCATGGGCAAGATATTTTCAGCTATTGGTAAATTGGAGATTCTCCACATGGGAAAATTTTTTGTTGTTGGGCAACTTGATGCAAAGAAAAAATTGGAGGAAAAAGTTTGTTGAAGGAAGAGAGATGAGAGAGAATTTGCAATTTTGTTAATCAACAGTGGATGAAGATTCTAGATGGCCTCTTTGTTAGAGTAAAGGTTTTAATTTAATCATGTTGATTAAATTACCTTTATTCCTCTCTTAAAATTTCACTTTAGTTTGCATTTTGTGACATTTAATAATTATATTAATTATTAAATGTCTACCTATTAGGGTTTCTTTTAGGGTTGCACAATATCCTTTTATAAGGATTCATCATTGTAATTTATCTCTCTCGGATGAATATATTTTTCAGCTTTCAGAGCACCCTTGCTTGTTTGTCTCCATCTCTTCTTTCTGTGATAGGTTATTTGCATGCAGGTGATCTTCGGGGTCTGTGAAGTTGGCTTTCTCAACTTTTACATGGTATCAAAGCTCCAAACCTGCTACTTCTTGTTCGTCTTCTGAAGAATTTGGAGCTATGAGGGTTAGATCTGGCTTTCAGGTTTTCTGGTTGATTTTTTTTTAGGATCTGGGTAACTCCATTTTTTGGGTGCATTTCGGGCCCAAACGGACCTCACGGTTGGATTCAGAGTGGCCAAAAACCCATATTTTCATATATGGCATGACCTATTTGGACATAGTTGATCCGGGAGGCAAAAAAGATTTTGCCCAGGGGTCGTACAGCCCCCAAGGCACGGTTTCCGAGGTTGAAAACGCAAAATTTTTTTAAAAAAATTAAAAACGCCAAGTTTTTTTATTTTTTTGAGCATCGCCCACACAGAGAAGGGTCGCGCCACCGCCGCGCCACCCCTGCTCAGCCGCCCGGCCACCCGCCGCCCACCTCCACCTACGGCTCTGCCTTCAGCACCGCCGACCAGTGTTTAGCCCCTGAGGGCTCTTCTTCAGCCGCCAGGGTTCTATTGCGAACCAGGAGCCTCGTCCCAGCCCCCATCGGTTTGGCCAGCCCCTGCGGTGGTCCTATTGAGGACCAGGGGCTCAGCCACAGCCACCAGCGCGCCAACCCCCTGGTCGGTCATGTGACCAGGGGCCAAAGGTCTTAGCCCCTGAGGGCTGTGAAATTTTTTTTTACCTTTCAACCTACCTTCACGAAATCGGGCATAACTCGGGCATTTTAGCTCAGATTTTCGAATGGAAATAGGCGTTGGAAAGCTGGTTCTGAGCCCGATCTAATTGATGCAGGTCTTTTTTTCTGATTTTGCCGTTTTGCAGTATTTTTTGCCAGTCAAAGTTAGAACTTATGTTTTTCACTCCTGAGGGCGTATCTTTTGCGTCCAAACTCCATTTTTCACAAACGAATAGGTATTGGAAAGGTGTTTCTATGCTCTTTCTAGATCTATAATTTATTTTTCTAGAATCTACCCCAGGTACTTTTTATTCAATTTTTTATGTTTTCACACATCTGTCAATTACTTGGACATTTAGGCACCTGGAAATGATCTGTTTGCGTGGGATGGCTTTATTTGATCTGATTTATCAGTATTGAGGTTAGTTAGTCACAGATTTTTAAGAGTTATCATGGGTTTTTCTACTCACCCTTCAGTTGTTTTTCTGGAACGGGGTAATTATGAGTCATGGGCAAAGGGTATACTTACACATTGTAGGTGGCTTAATATTTTGCCTTATTTGTATGATCTCATACCTACACCAGCAACTTTAGAGGGAAAACTAGCTTGGGATATCATTAGAAATCACATAGTAGGAGTTATTTTGTCTAGTGTTGATTCTGACACTGTGTGGGCTATATTGGGCATTGATTGTCCTCACTCACTTTGGACACGTCTTTGGGAGATCTATGGAGACCCCAGTCTTTCTCCATTCCCAGAGGATCCTGCTTCAGATTGTCTTGTACCCATTGTTTGGAGAGATAACACACGTTTTGATCATGATACTTTAAAGGAACTTCAGTATTTAGACACCCTTACATATTATGATGAATTAGAGGATTGTCTCATAGTTCCTCCTCTTCAGACTAAGATTATGCTTGTATCAGCATCTTCTCCTCTTGTTCTTGATCAGTTTGATATTGCCTCTTCTTTGGCTCCTATTGATTCAGCTAAGCAGGACATCATACATCTTTTAGACATGGCTACTTGGGATTCTTATCTTGCAGGCATTTCGTCTTTGTTTGTAGAGTCCTATATTGCAGATCTGGAGGATTACTTTGAGTATTTTCAGCTCCTCTTTATTGACAGCCATATTCCAGCTATTAGCCCACCATCATCAGTGCATTCAGAGGTTGCAGTTTTTGAGTCTTCAGCTCAGTTTGGATTTGACATCTTTTGTTTCAGTTCAGATAGAGAGATTCTTCAGCATCCTATTATGGCACACATCTTGAGACAGATTGATTCCTCTCTCTTCACAGGGTTTCTTCATCTTCATCCTTTGGATCCATTTCTTCCCAAGGGGAGGAATATTATATGCCACTTCAGGATCTCTTTCTGTATTCTACCTCAGGCATCCATATGTGCGATAGGAGTTTCTTCATTGTGGGGGGGCCTTCTAGTCTCTTTCTTTTTCTCCTATGGAGACCATTGTACATGTACTTATATGATAGAAGCTGTCTATGGGGGGTCTTATGTTATCCACCTCCTATCCTTCTGTTATTAGTGCATTTATTTCTTTCATCTCTTTTTGGAGTAGAGTTTTTCCCATGAGGTTTTCTCTATTTTCTCCACTTTACATAGATTTGGTTGTAATTGGGTACCTGATTAGGCGTTGTTGTTGGGACCCAAGTTTACTTTCTTGCATTGTAGTTACCTTTGCTTTCTTGCACATGTTTGTAACTACACTTTTGTTCATCTAAAGGGGGGGTGTTAGAGTAAAGGTTTTAATTTAATCATGTTGATTAAATTACCTTTATTCCTCTCTTAAGATTTCACTTTAGTTTGCATTTTGTGACATTTAATAATTATATTAATTATTAAATGTCTACCTATTAGAGTTTCTTTTAGGGTTTGCCAATATCCTTTTATAAGGATTCATCATTGTAATTTATCTCTCTCTCAGATGAATATATTTTTCAGCTTTCAGAGCACCCTTGCTTGTTTGTCTCCATCTCTTCTTTCTGTGATAGGTTATTTGCATGCAGGTGATCTTCGGGATCTGTGAAGTTGGCTTTCTCAACTTCTACACTCTTCAGATCAATTTTGGAGCTACTTTTGTTTCTTTTATTCTCTTCTTCTCTCATGGTATGTGCAGGATCATCATGGAAAAAACAAGCCCTTAAGTGGCGAAAAATTAAAAAAAAATTAGAGTTAGGAAAGTTGACGTAAAAATTTGAATAAGTTATCTATATTATTTCAAAAATATGTAATAATAGAATCTGTAGCATATTGAATTTAGTTTCTAAACTACTAGGTTTATTTAAAAAAAGAAAATCTATTTGGTGAAAATTTGAAATTTCAATGCAATAGTAGTTAAATTTTAGGGAAAAAATAAGGTGTTTGTCTAACCACCCTAACCAAAATTAAATGATAATATTTTTTTATAATATTTTAGATATAAGTAGAGGAGTCATGTCTGGATGTGATGCATATTTTTTTGTAATTTTTTTCCAAGTAAATAATTAATTATGAATTTTTTATTACAAATTTAAAAAAATATAAAAACTCATATGTCTGACCACCTTAACTTGGTCAAAACTTCATGAAATTCAGTTTTTTTTAATCCTATAGTATGCAAAGCATAGAATGTGACACATGTTTTAGATTAAAAAAATGTGATATCGCTTGAAAGCTATAGATTTTTTTCAATCAACCTATCAAACAGGACTTTATTCATAATTCAAATAGAAAATGAATAATAATTATTTATTAAATTCAAATTAAAACATAATTTATATTGATGGAAAACTAAGAATCTTCTTTAAAAACCCTTTTTGTTTCATCAATTTTGGGTAAAAAAAAGACATCAGCCACATACCCTACACATACTCATCATATCGCCACTTTTTAGCCCATCATGATCCTACACATACCCTTCATTTTAAAAGAGGTTCTAAATTCTTGTGTGGGGCTAGGTAGATAGAAAATGTTGAGTTATGAGTCGTAATTTGAGCATGTAAGCTGTAAATTCTGATTTCATGAGTAAATATCAGCCAGATTGTGCAAATAAATCATGAAAGTCATGAATTTCATCCAATTGTCTCTAGATTTGTACATTTTAGTCATATGAATTCAATAATACCAAGTATTTTGAGTTTGTCATCTCAATTTTTTGAGATTTTTTTATCTGCTTATGGTTTTGTTTCAATGAAATGGTTAAAATACTTTGAGCAGATGATTATGATTTCAAGTGTGCAGGTTGGATCTGATAAGAAGAATTTGATTGATAATAGGAGAGGATATGTTGATGTAATACATTAACAATTGTAAATCCACTGGTTGAAGTATGTTTGCTGGTGAATTCACTTTATGAATTTGACTCCATGGCCTAGAATTAGGCACTAATTTATCATTCATCTTGATGCATCTCAAAAACACTTTAAATTCAAAATAATTTGAAATCCTTGTTGTTTTGTTGAGGTTTGTTGTTGAGTTCTACCTCCCAATTGCTGAGTGAGTGTTGGTTTACCAAGAATCAAGCCAGATTTGAGGTTTTCAATGCTTTCCTTGGTGTATTCTCATTGGGAATTATCTGCTATAAAAAGAAATGTCTTTGTATGAGTGAATTAAATTTTTAGGCATTGTATAGGTCGACCCACCTTGGTCCTATTGAGCCAGAAGTGTAGAAGATCTCAGTCTTTGACTGAATCTTGTTAGTTGGCCAAATCCCTCTTTGAGTCTGAGTATAAGAAATTGGATAATTCTTTAGGATTCATTGAACTGGTTGATGTGGAGCACCAACACCTTATATCCTAAGCCTTGAACATTGTCCCTCAACCCTATACTTAAACCGTAAACTCTACACTCTCAACCCTTAACCCTATGCCTTATACCCTCAACCCTATAACCAATGTCCTTAAACCTAATCCATATTGCCTATACACTTAACCTTATACCATCAACCTTGAAAATTATCCCTTAACCATAAACCCTCATCCCTCAATCCCATACTTAAACCTTAAACCCTACATTCAACTTTGAACCCTAAATCATAAATTGTAAACCCTCAACCCTATACCAAATATCCTAAACCCTAATCACTATACCCTATACACTTAACCCTATACCCTCAACCTTGAACACTATCCCTCAACACATAACCCTGTACCTTAAAACCTAAACCCTACAACCTCAACCCTCATCCCTATACCCTAAAGCCTTAACCTAATACCCTATACTCTAGAGCTTCAAGTTGACCATTTTGGTGTATAAATTTGACACACTTTTTAAAGCCACTTTGGTACTCCTCCTAATGGTGAATACTCACTGTAAGGAAATGGACACCACAATAAATATATACAAACATACATACATTCATATGTATGTACATGCATACAAGCATACATTCATACATACGAACATGTATACAAATACATACATTCAAGCATACATACATAGATACAAGCATATATATAAACATACATACAAGCATATATATAAACATACATACATACATACATACATACATTCATATACACAAACATACATACATTCATATGTACAAATTCATACATACATACATTCATACATACATTCAAGCACACAAACATACATACATACAAGCATAAACACAAACATACAAACATACAAACTGTAAGAGAGGGAGACCAACCACGTTCAAGGCCCTAGGTCATGGAGAGAAAAGAGTGAAAGGCTGCCCTAACTTACCTCAACTTAAAAAGGGTGTTTTGAAATGAGGGATGAGAATGATGAGGATTATAAGGCCCTTAAATCACTCTGCAAACCCAAAATTAGTTTTGGGGCTAGGCGAGTTGGTTTTTGGGTCCAACACTATACCTTAGGGACCTCTTTTCCTGAGGACAAAAGTGCAATTGCAAGATGATAGCATAGCACACTGGTGTGTCTCTCAGGTGTGCTGGCGTTCGTACGACTAGAGGATTGAAAGTACAATGAGAACTACTAGAAAATGAGCTAACAACCTAGCTAATGGTTTCTAAGGGAACAAAATAATACTATAAAATAAGATCTATACAATTGAATATGATAAAGAAAGTATATTAAAGCTAGGGTGACAAAAATGATCTCATAAAAGAGCCTGTTCACTAGCTAGGTCCAAGCACACGTTCACCTACACGCAAGGAGGAAAATTGTTGGGGGACTGTATAGGGGTTTGCCACAGTTAGACCCCCATTTTGGTGTTTCCACTTCCATGGACAACCAAGATAGAAACTATGGAGAAAATTATGATAAAGGAAGAATGAAAGTTAAGAACACAATAACACTAGAAAACAATAATGTGCTACTCAACCAAATTGTAGAGGAGAGGAGTGGAAATGCTTACGACCTCCACCAAGAGCTCACTAGCTAATGGAGGAGAAAATGAGAGGACTCAAGCCCCTGCTGTAATGGTGTTGTTCCACACTTTCTCTATAGAGTTGATGTAGTGTTGTTGTTGATGCTATGGAGTACAAAGTGTTGCTTGAAGGTTGAGAGTGGAAGAAGTGAATGCTAGAATGCTTAGGGAGTGCAAAAAAAATATTGCTAGAGGATGAATTGAATGCTTGGAGAGATCAATTTGATTACTTAGTAGATGAAATGAAGGAATGAAGAGTGAATTTGAAGGGAGAATGAGAAAAATGGCCATATTTAGGTCAGTTGGTCGAAGAGGGGTGTGAAAAATTGACCCCAATAGGAAGTGTAACACCTCTATAGGCTTCAGACGTAGGAATCCATCAAGGATGTAAGTGCACCACGTGGACATGTATGTACCATGTGGGTGTCCTTGATAGTTATTCTTTTGTCGATGCACAAAACATATGCCAAGTGGAACTAAGGCAAAGGGATGATGTGGATTTTTTCCTTCGAATTTGGTTTTCTAAGGTGAGGAAGTGTAAAAGGGGAATCTGCATAAGGGGTGAAAATTATCTCCTATACATTTTTCCCTCACTTTAGAAAGCATGAATACTTATGAGTGCTTCAGAAAAGTAGATTGAAGAGTGAATAGGGTTAGAAATTTATACCTGAACCATCTAGGAAGTAGATTGTGATCTGGTGAACTCGAGAGTGCAAGACAAGAAAATGATTTCATAGCCCTGCAGAACTATGAAGTTGAAGAATGAAATCATCTTACAGGCCTGCAGACCTACAAGGAGGGAACACCCAAGATCTCTCACATGAAGGAAGCCCTGAGAAGTAAGTTCCTTATAGGCCTGCAGACTTGCAAGGAAGGTATCCTTCAAGATCTCACATGAAGGAAACCTAGAAAAGTTCCTTACTAACCCATAGACCTAGAAGGAAGCATCCCCCAAGATCTATCACATGGAGGAAGCTGAGAAAGTGCCCTATAGACTGACAAACCTATAGGGAAGGTGTCTTTCATGATCTCTCACATGAAGGAAACCTAGGAAAGTGACCTATAGGCCTGTAGACTTGTAAGGAGGTATCCCCCAAGATCTATCACATGGAGGAAACCCAAGGAAAGGGGACTCCATAGAGTCAAAAAGCGGCTTCATAGGCGCACCTATAAAGTGACATGTTTACCCACAGATAGAACTTGTTAGAAAGCAGCCACACATGCAAGTAAGTAGATAGTCTCGCAAATTACTAACAAGTTGGAAAACTTTCAAAGAGGTCCCTCAGGAACCCAACGTGAAGAAGGGGTCCACTCAAGGGATGTGTTGTTTGAAAGTATGAAAGAGATGTTTCTTTCCAGAATCGATTCATAATCAAGGAATCCTTTTGAAAGATGTTCACTTCATCAATGAATTCAAAAGGAAGGAGATTCCCCCACACAAGGGGAAGGTCGAAGTTGTTCCCACTTTAGAGGAAGGTTCTCAAGTCCTTTCTTTATGAACCCATGATGAAGAAAACATGTTCCGTTAGGGGTCCAAGTCAAGAATGCAATTTTTGAAAAGAGGTTTGTGAAGATTCTTGAGAAAATATTAGTTGGAAATGAAAGCATTTTTCTAAGAATTGAAATGTTATAGAAGTATCATTGTCACACATGAAAGGGACAACTCAAGCAAAGAAAAGAGAAAGATAAGAAAGAGCGAAAGATAAATGATCAAAATCACAAGGAACAAGGGTAGCCTAATATTTTGGCAACAGAATTGCTCATAAATATATATAAGTATAATAATATTATATGAAATGAACTATCATCAACCCCCTACTATATTAGACCATGTGAAGAATGCATGATAAGACAAAGTAAAAATAAAAAATAAAAAATTGGGTCAACATGGAAGGGAAGCCTAAATGCCCCTAATGCTTTGCATTGTCCCCAATTTATCGAAAATCAAGTCACAGACATGGAAGAATGATGATACACATAGAAGAAGGTTTACAACACAAAAACCATGCCTATATCCAATCACCAACATGGGTGAGAAGGGTCATCTAGGTACATGTAGCACAATCATGGGAGAACACATCACAACACACATACACATCTAATATAATGATAAAGAAGGGGCCTCCCCCTAAAACTAATCGACCATCAGGTCATCCACTTCCCACTCTATATCATCATAGGGGGAAGGAGTATGAGCTTGCAGTGGTGGAATGTTAAGGGGAGGAGTGTTTGACCCTCCCACAACAAGGGCTAAGGAAGAGGGCCCCACAAGGTCCTCTCCACCAAGCTCTTGTGGAGCTAAGGTCATCAATTTCGCAAAGATCGTTAGCAAGGACATAACCTCATCTAGAGATTCAAACATGCACTTTATAGGAGTGCCATGTTTTACCTCAATGGATGGAGAAGGATGTGCATGAGATTCACCACTAGGCTTTTTGAGTGATTTGAGAGCAGTGATAAACTTAGGGGAAGCTAGGACTGGTTCTGTCACTAGGACATAATAGGTTAGCATAGGACCACCTTTAGGGGAAGGTGGACTCCTCTTACATCATCCATTGTGATAAGGACCACTCTCTACCTTCTACTCCATCAAGGGACATAAAATCCCCACAGATGAGGCAAGAGTTGTGGCAGAAGAGGAGGAAGAGAAAACTGATGTAGATACCACTAAAGTGTTCATCATATCTACAGGTTTTGGGAAAGGTGGGACATTTGAAAGGGACACCAAGAGAGGAAGCTCCACCGAAGGAGTGATGAACACCTACACCTTTTTAGGGTCAGGCGCATTTGTACTCATAGCAGAAGATGGAAGTGATACAAATCTAGAATGAATGGAAGCAGAGGGGAGGGGAGGGGAGGGCACAACAGGAGGCCCTGATATAGGGGCGATCATCTCCTCTTCCTTCATCTATAAGGCAACATGTTCAGCCATGAGATCCTTTCACCGACACTTCCACTTGAGCGCAAGGTAGTTTCTATGACTCTTTGAACCAGAGGCCGGAGGTTGTGAAGGGATAGAAGGCTCCTGCTCATCCATGGGAGTGTCCACTATAGTCATTTTTGGTAGAGGAACATACTCGTGAATGGGAGCAGAAGGAGAAGATTGAGAAGTAATAGGGGGAGTCAGCTCAAGTGCCTTGACAGTGGGCCTTTCCCATTTACTGATTTTGGAGTAGGAATAGTAGGAGGTCACGAAGGTTGAGACATAGAGGATTCCCCATGGGGACCTTTTTCTCTAGCATACAAATAGTACCAAGGTCTAGGAAGTTTAGTAGGGAGGTCTGATATCCTGATGTTGGGTCTACGCCAAGGAGATATCATTGAACTTAATGGATAGAAGCTAGGCTTACTCATCCAATACTCCTAAGACAGGGGTGTGGATGAGTTATCCAGAGAGGGGGTAAGCTTCTCCCTCCCTTTTTGAAAAGAGGATGCAACCAGTTGTTATGTTACAGGAAGAGCCAATTTTGGCTGTCCCTTGTCCTCGATCTTATACTTCACATATTTTTTGTAAAGTAGGTCTATTCTTGGAGGAACCGGACCAACAGGGACAGGCCAAAAATGGTCTAATGAATATCCCCCATGGGACACCAAAGGTTGGTATCCAGTGTCATGCACTACATGCACGTCAGCTTCATGGGAGAACTTTAGACATTTATGAATGACAAAGGAAATTCCATTCATGGAAGCTATCCAAGGTATGCCTAGCTTCATCCTAAAAAAATGAGACTTCGGAATGACATTGAAAACTATGTCAACAACCCTAGGTCCAACTAGGATGGACAAGGCTATAGATCCATATGGCTTCAGAGAGAGACCATCGTGTGTACAAATGGTGGATTTTGTTTCTTCATATTCTTTTTTTTGTAGTGAATTAAGCCACAACATCTCTTCTATAATAACATTCACTCAAATCGTGGGGTATACTAAGACTCCTGTCACAATGTTGCCATTGAGGCGGGTGAGAATATAGAGGGGAGAGGGCTTGTTATTTAAGGGTAAGTCCTATGAAGTGAATGTTATGTCTGACAAACTGGTCAGAGGCTGTGTGGTAGGGGTAACTGTGACCATGTTAACAGAGGCCTTGGGCTGAGTGATAGGATCAGTGGGATCGACAATCATGTCAGAAAAATGCGATGGAAATGAGTCCATGTATAATTCACTATTCGCTTTCACCACCAATTTATTTGTATTTGGTTTTCTTCCATCGAGATGAATAGTACCATCCTCGATGCGGTCCTGTATCTCATGACATAGGCACATACAATGTTTGGTATCATGTTTGTTAACTCAATGGTACTGACAATAGGTACTTGCATCATACCAACTAGGGTAAGGTTCTCTAAGAGGTTTAGAGTTTGGCAAGGTTATGATCTTATCCTTCACTAACTTTTACAAGACAAAAGAGTAAGATTATTCTAACTTTGCAAAATTTTGGTTGCATTTGAGGTCGTTGTCATCCACAACGGTAACTACATTTGTAATGGCTTTACCTTTCCTAGAGATCCATATGATGTATTTTCCTTGAGAATGAGAGTGTGAGGAGGATCCCCCAAACTAAACTATCATCTGTTGATATTCTTGTAGGGTTGTACACAAGTGCACGAAAGAAGGGTATTTCATAAGAGTGAACTTATCCTACCAAGGCCTTTGTAAGTTCCCTATCAATACCTTCTGTACATTAGAATCGGGCAGCAAATACAAGATTTGAGAGAAGAGCGCTTGATACCGTGCAATGAAATTAGTAATCTTTTCATTATCACCTTGTTTGCACCAAACGAGATCCGGAAAGGTCATCTTCGGCCCAAAGTTAGCTTGGAATTTTCATAGGAATTGGTTTGAAAATTTTCTCAAATGAGAAAATGGAATTATCAGGCAAGGAACAATACCATTCGATTTTTGTATCCTTGAGAGATTGAGGAAATATTTTTTCCATCAATGCGTCGTGATGGAGGAAATTTGTGCACAGGGCGTTAAAGGCGGACACATGTGTTTTTGGGTTCCCTTTTCTGCCATATTTTTTAAATTTAGGGATCACCATTCTTTGAGGGAAGGGAGTGTTCAGAATTGCAACCAACAATGGGCTATGTTGAAAGAAGGGTTGGAAGATAAGCTGGGTAGAGACTTGGGAGAGACTCACCAACTGGCTCTGCATCTTACCCACATTCTAAAGAAGAGTGTTCAAAATAGTATCATTAGAAGAAGATATAGGGCCAGAGGAACCCCCTAGAACCACCACCAGAGTTACCACCAGAACCACTAGTGTGGCTAGTACAAGAACCACTACCAAAGCCACCAATAGTGGTTGGGCCTCTGCCAAGGCCACCTCCGCTTTCAAAGCCACCACCATCACTTCCACCAGAACCACTTCCACCAACACCACCCCTGTTACTGAAGCCACTGCCACTACCATAGCCCCCACTGCTCATCTCACCAAAAACATCCACCACTAGAGGTGACAAGAGGGGTGAAGCTAAAACTAAAGTGGATGTTGTTCACTTTGATAGTTTCGGATCCCTCAGAGGTAGAGGTAATGCTAATTGAGAGTACGATATCGGCCATGTACATAGATGTAGGAGGCATCGACGTTCCTAGCTGTCTCTCATGGTCTTCAAAAGTGACTCCTTGTACAATATTAGGATTGTTTGGAGGAGCACATACATTAGTCAGACTAGATAGACTAGCCAAGATTTTGATTCCTTTTTTAGTCTCTTCCCACCTTATACTTTAGTTTGTTGATAACCCAGGAGACCGTAGCCAACTTTAGGTGTCTTTCCAAGTGATGTTCCAAGTCACCCAACCCTTTGCTGAGGGTGGAGACATATTCTACAGGAATGTGAATAGCCTCATGCTCATTGACCAATGATGGTGTGGGAGATACAGGAGGAGTGGAGATGTGGTCAGTCTCTTTAGAGAATCCTACCTCACCCCTTGACAACTGCTCCTGTGCAACGAGACCAATGGTGGATCCAACAAAAAGGCCTATAGAGAAACTAGTAGTGACCTTTGTCCTCTCCATCGAAAGGTGTCGTACACTTCTCCTAACAACATACTTGGAGGTTATAGACTGGGTTGTGATGCTCATAAACCCTCACAATTCTCAGGGGCACAACAATCACAAGGTATAAGGGAAAATCCTCATAACCAATAGATGAGCAAATGTTGGTTCACGTTAGGTTCACCAAAAATGTAAGAGATTGGGACCAACCATGCTCAAGGCCCTAGGTCATGGAGAGCTAAGAGCAGAAAGTTTCCCTAACTTACCTCAACTTAAAAAAGGGTGTTTTGAAATGAGGGATGAGAATGATGAGGATTATAAGGCCCTTCAATCACTTTGTAGACCCCAAATTAGTTTTTGTTCTAGCAAGTTGGTTTTTAGGTTCAAACAATGTACGTTAGGGAGCTATCTTCCTGAGGATGAAAGTGCGGTACTAGGACGACAGCGCAACGTGCTGGCATCTCTCAGGTGCACTGGCATCTATATGACCAGGGGACTGAAAGTATAATGAGAACTATAAGAAAACGAGTTGACAGCCTAGCTAATGGTTTCTAAGGGAGAAAAACAATATATAAAATAAAAGATATACAATCGAATACGATAAAGAAAGTATATTAAAGCTAGGGTGACAAAAATAATCTCACAAAAGAGCTTGTTCACTAGCTAGCTCCAAACACATATTCACCTGAACACAAGCGAGATGAAAATTGTTGGGAGGTTGTTAGGGGTCTTCCTTAGTTAGACCCCCGTTTGGTGTTTCCACCTCCACAGAAAACCAAAATAGCAACTATGGAGAAAAGTATGATAAAGGAAGGGGTATGTGTAGGATTATCATGGAAAAATAGGCCCTTAAGTGGCAAAAAATTCAAAAAAATTAGAGTTAGGCAACTTGATGTAAAAATTTGAATAAGTTATCTATATTATTTTTAAAATATGTAAGAATAGAATCTATAGAAAATTGAAATTGTAAAATTAAAATACTAGTTTTTATTTTTATGTTTTTAAAGTTGTTTAGAGAAATCGGAATTTAATGGGTGATTACTTAAAATTTTAGAAAAAAAGTAGGTGTCTGTAAAACCTAATAATAATAATTATAATATTTTATTATTTTTAGTATGAGGGGACTATTATTAATGTGATGCATATTTTTGTAATTTTTCTAATTAAATAATTAGTTATGAATTTTTATTACAACTTTTAAAAATATTAAAAACTCATATGTCTAACCACCTTAAATTCATCAAAAATTCATAAATTTGATTTTTTTTAATCCTATAGTATGTGAAGCATAGGTGTGATGCATGTAACAGATTCAAAATGTGATACCATTTGAAAGCTATAGATGATGTTTTCAATTAGCCTATCAATGGACTTTAGTCATAATTCAAATAGAAAATGAATAATAATTATTTATTAAATTCAAAATAAAGCATAATTTATATTGGTGGAAAGATGAGAATCTCCTTTAAAAACCCTTTTCGTTTCATCAATTTTGGGTTAAAAAAAGGTCGTCAGCCAAATACCCTACACATACTCATTATATCACCACTTTTTGGCCCATCAAGATCTTGCACATACCCAAAGAATGAAAGTTAAGAACACAATAACACTACAAAATAGTAATGTGCTACTCAACTAAATCGTACAGGAGAGGAATGAAAATTCTTATCACCTCCACCAAGATCTCACTAGCTAATGGAGGAGAAAATGAGAGGACTCAAGCCCCTACTACAATGGTGTTTTTCCACAACTGCTCTATGAAGTTGATGAAGTGTTGTTGGTACTACTATGAAGTGCAAAGTGTTGCTTGAAGGCTGAGAGTGTAAGAAGTGAATGCTAGAATTCTTAGGGAGTGCAAAAAGAATATTGCTAGAGGATGAATTGAATGCTTCGAGAGATTAAGTTGAGTGCTTAGGAGATGAAATGAAAGAATGAAGAGTGAATTTGAAGGGAGAATGAGGAAAAAAACCATATCTAGGTTAGTTAGTCAAAGAGGGGCATTACAAACCAACCCCAATGGGAAGTGTAACACCTCTGTAGGCTTTAAATGCAGGAATCCCTCAGGGACATAAGCATGCCACATGGATGTTTGTGTGCCATGTGGGTGTCCGCGATAGTTATTCTTTTGTTGATGCACAAAACAAATTCCAAGTGGAATGAAGGCAGTAGGTTGATGTGGATTTTTTCCTTCTAATTTGATTTTCTAAGGCAAGGAACTGTAAAACTAGAATTTGCATAAGGGGTGCAAATTCACTTCTATACACAAACATATATACAAACATACATAGATAAAATCATACATTTATACAAACATACACAAAAAATAAAATGAGGCATAACACAAGTGCTTTATAATGTGCTCATGTTTTGTCCTTCTTTGGGAATCCCCAAGCCCTTGGGATGGAAATTACTTTGGATTTCCAAACCAAAGGCTTGTACTGCCTTTCCAACACCCAAAACGTGTTTTTGCATATTCTACAAAATTTCACATAATCTCATTTGTGCTCCCCATCAGGTTTGCATGTGTTTCAAGGATGAGCAAGAGAACACTTGGGTAATGTTAATCACTCTGTTAGCTATTTAACAATGTTTTTTTTTTCATATTTTAACTATGTTATTGCTTTCATCTTTAATTTATTTTGTTGGTGTATCCATTTTTTACAAAAAAACAATGTTTGGTATTTTTTACTTTATTTTTTAACCATTCATTGAAATATCAAATAACTTACATTTTTATAAACTAGACTCCATTCTACACATTTTAAGAAATAAAAAATTTGATTTTCAATTTGTTTTCAAATATTATAGGGGGAACACGATGAAAATTCTATTTTTTTCAGGATGTGTCCACTTTGAAAATTAGTATAAAATCATATATTCATTAAAAAATTATCAGAAAAATCATGGATAAGCTATATGTTAGCTAATTTCTCACCAAAGCGATTTTAAAAATACTCAAAAAAGGTTAGCATTTTAGGGGGGGCACAATAGACACTATGTTATGTTTTTTTGAAAAAAATATGACCACTTTGTGTTGCCCCCAATTTTGTACCCCTTAATCTCTACCATTTAAAAAAAAAAATAGTAGTTTAGAAAGTAGATTCGGAGCACCATGACCCTTGTTTTTGTTGCATCTTAAAATTTTGAGTGTAACTATCCTTAATTTCTCATCCAAGGTCAATATTTCTTGATTTCAAAAAAATGTGGCCACTTAAGACCCCTTTTTGGCCACCAATCTTTGTGCAATTACACTAGATTTTACACCCTCCTTTGTTGGATAGTACAAAATCACACAATCTAAACCTAACAAGCCTTCTAGTTTTTCTTGCACAATCTATTTCTCCTAAGAAAATAAAATCCACTTCTACCTTGACAAATTCTAAAACACCATCATTCCATGATAATGCTACTTCCTCTTCTAATAGATGTATCAATGGAAATGGGGGCTCATTAGCTTTCATCCCTTGCATAATGGTTAAATCTAAGAATAAACCTCATAATATTGACATGTCAACACTCAACAAGAATCTACATTATTATGAAAGAATTGATTCTTCTGATTTCATTTCTTTTGCTTCTTCAAATATTGATCACACTTCTCATTTAGACAGATTAATAATGTGACCTCTCATTCTCTACCTATTTTGGAGACACATTATGGGCTTGGCTTCAAAAAATTTCTAAACTTGGATACAATGGAAACATGGAGCAAGGAGTTAAGGTTCATGTGAAGACTACATCACACTTTTCTAAAGAAGGTTTAGCTTTTCGATCTTCCCCTTTGTCTACAACCCATCCTCTATTGTTTGATGTATCTATGACTTCCTCTTATGTGCAATCAAAATTTTCTTCACAAGAAAATTATAGTTCCCACTTCATATCCTCTATTTATGCAAGAGCATATTTTGTTGAGGCTTCTCAAAGCCCACTTGATTACTCTTCCCCCTCCAACACATAAGAATTTTCATAAAAAAATAATTATTTTTGTGCATATCATTGAGTGTTGGGTCATTCTACTAGTGAATATCAAGAATTAGGTAATTAAATACAACTTCTTGATTCTAGTGCTACCACTATTCCATGTGTTGAGGAACTTGTTCCTTCTAAATGATAAGCTCTCTCCTATTGTGTTGTTCCTCACTATGTGGAATTTGTAGCTCCATGTGTCTACTCATTTCCACTCATGGTGATACAATCTTATGTGCAACCATACTTCATCTATGGTGGAAACACAATGGTCTCTAGCATGGTTTTCCTTACCTATATAGTTGTGGGGAAAGGATAACTAATTTTGGAATTGTGCATCCTTCTTAAGGATCCCCTCCTTTCTTCCCCCTTCTTTTCCTTAAAATGTTAGCATACAAAGTATGCTAACATTTTAAGGGGGAAATATAACCTATGCATTTATATACCTATAAGAGAGGGGGACCACCGTGTGCAAGACCCTAGGTCACAAAGGGCCAAGATGCGAGAGGCTTCCCTAACTTACCTCAACTAAGTGTAATGCAAGGCAAGAGTGATGAGGACCGTGAGGCCTCTCAATCACTCTGCGGACCTAAAATACAGGAAGGGGCTAGGCGAGCCAATTTTTAATTTCAACACTACACCTAAGGAAGCTCTCTACCCAAGGATGAAAGTACGGTCTCTACATGTCAATGTGGCATGCTAGTGTCTCTAAAGTGCATTGGTGTCTGTGTGGCGAGACAATAGTGAAAACGAGGTCAAACCAAGAAAAAATAGCTAACGGCCCAGCTAACTAACTAAAGGGCCAAAATGATGTGATTAAGTAAATGAAATATTCTCAAATATTATAAAGCAAAAATACAATAGTAAAGAGGTCAAGGAGGATCTCACCTAGGAATTCATTCACCAGCTGATTCCTCAAAAATCACATACTCCTACACACAAAAAGAGGAAAATTTTGGGTGGCTGTATAGGGGCCTACCTTAGTCAGACCCCCGTTTAGGTGTTTCCACCTCCATGGACAACCAAGAGAATGAGATAAAGAGATCATTGTAGTAAAGAGAACTAAAGCACTACAAAATAGTAAAGTGCTAACTCAACCAAGTGATAGAAGAGAGGAGAGGGAAGCTTACCACCTCCACCAAGAGCACTCAAGGCTGCTTGGGGGAGAAAATGAGAGGAACTCATGCCTCTACAATAATGGTGTGGTCCCAAACTTTCTCTACCGATGTGATGGAGCATTGCTTTGGCCATAATGAGGTGCAAGAATGTTGCTTGAAGCTTGAAGTGGATGCCCAAGAGTGTGTGAAAGCTTGCTTGAATGCCTAGGGTCTTGAAATTCTTGTTCAAGGAGTGAATTTGAAGAAGGAATGAAAGAAATGGCCATATTCAGGATGGTTGACCGAAGGGGGCATTACAACTTGACTCCCAATGAGAAGTGTAATGCCTTTGTAGGTTTAGCGGCAGGAATCTGCTAGGGACATAAGTGTGCAACGCGAATGTCTATGCACCGCACAGGCATCCGAGATAGAAACGCCTCCACCAATGCTCAAAATAGGCACTAAGTGTGATAAAAGTAGCGGGCTTAGGTGAAATTAAGCCTTCAAACTTGGTTTTCTAAGGTGGATAAAGGAAAAAAGGGGATTTGCACATGAGGTACAAATTCACTCTTGTACATTTTCCCCCCACTTTAGCAAGTACAAATACTAATGGGTGCTCGGTAAAGTAGATCAAGAAAGATTTAAAGTTTAGAAACGTATACCTGAACCGTCAAGGAAGTAGACTATGATTTGGTAAACCTAAAGGTGCAGGGAAAGAAAAAGACTCCATAGCTACTCAGAACTTTGAAGTTGGAAAAACAAAGCATCTTACAGGCCTGCAAACCTACAAGGAGACAACCCACAAGATCTCTCACATGAAGGAAGCCCCATGAAGTAAGCACCTTATAGGCCCACAGACCTGCAAGGAAGGCATCCCCCAAGATATCTCACATGAAGGAAACACCATGAAGTAAGTTCCTTATAGGCTTGTAGACCTGCAAGGAAGGTATCCCCCAAAAAATCTAGCATGGAGGAAAGCTCAAGGAAGCAAACTCCACAGAGTCATGAAGTGGTCAAGTAGGAAAGTAAGTAGAAAGTCACATAGACTGTCGATGATTCATAAGTATTTCAAAGGGGCCCCTCAAGAGCCCTTCGAAGACAACCCACAAGATCTCTCACATGAAGGAAGCCCCATGAAGTAAGCACCTTATAGGCCCACAGACCTGCAAGGAAGGCATCCCCCAAGATATCTCACATGAAGGAAACACCATGAAGTAAGTTCTTATAGGCTTGTAGACCTGCAAGGAAGGTATCCCCCAAAAAATCTAGCATGGAGGAAAGCTCAAGGAAGCAAACTCCACAGAGTCATGAAGTGGTCAAGTAGGAAAGTAAGTAGAAAGTCACATAGACTGTCGATGATTCATAAGTATTTCAAAGGGGCCCCTCAAGAGCCCTTCGAAAGGAGAGGGGTTCCACTCAAGGGATGCACTTTTTGAAAGGTGAGTTCTAGTCAAGCTACCCCCAAGCTAGTGGAAAAAATATGAAACGGGTCTAGTCAGGCTACCCCCAAGCTAGACGTGATAGGGAATGGAATAGGTCTATTCAGGCTAGACGCGAAGGAATCCATTCATGGTAATGACTTCCAAAGGAGGGCCGCTTGGGAACCCACCGTGAAGAAAAAGAGGGTCCACTTAAGGGACACACACTTTGAAAGCCAATGTTTTTTCTCTCAGAGTGATCCATCATCAAGTAATCATTTCAAAAGATGTTCACTTCATCAAGGAATTCAAAAGGAAGGATATTCCTCCATGTTAAGGGAATATTAAAGCTATTCCCACTTTAGAGGAAGGTCTTCAAGCCCTTTCTTTACAAACCCGTGATGAAGAAAAAATGTTTTGTTAGGGTTCCAAGTTGAGAATGTGATTCTGGAAAAAAGTTTGTACGAATTTTTGAGAAAAGATTTGTTGACAACAAATGCATTTTCTAAAAATTGAAATGTTAAAGGAAAGCATTGTCTCACATGAAAGGGAAAACTCAAGCAAAGAAGAGAAAAAGATAAAAGTAAAGCGAAAGAGAAAAGATCAAACAAAGGGCATAGGGGGATCTGGTTTAGCAGGGTTAGATATGTCTGAGCTCATATAAATAATAGGTAACCACAGTGCAAGGTGAAAGATCATCAATCCCCAACCAGATCAAGAGGAATGCATGAGAAGACAAAAAAAAAAAATAGGTCAACATGGAAGGGAAGCCTAAATGCTCCCAACGCTTTGTATCATCCCCAATTTATCGAAAGTCAAGCACAAACATGGAATAATGATGATACAAATAGAAAAAGGTCTACAACAAAAAAACAATGCATGTATCCAAGCACCAACAGGGGTGATGAGGGTCATCTAGGCACACATAGCATCAATACAAGGGAACACATCACAAAACACACACACACAAGATCAAGAAAGGGCTTCCTCTTAACATTGATTGGCCAAGAGGTCATCTACCTTCCAATCTAAATCCTCATAATGGGAGGGAGGATGAGCCTGCAATGGTGGGATGTTAAGAGGAGGAGCATCTGGCCCTCCCACAACAAGGGCTAAGGAGGAAGCCCCTGCAAGGTCTTCTTCACCAAGCTCTTATGGAGCTAAGGTCAACACTTTTGCGAATATCGTTGACAAGGCTGAGACTTCATCTATGGAATTAAACATGCACCCCATAGGAGTGTCGTGTTTAACTTCAACAAATGGGACAGGCTATGCCTAAGGCTCACTATTAGGCTCGTTGAATGAATCAAGAGTGGTGATGAACTCAGGGGAGGCTGGGACTAGTTCCATCACCAAGACATAACAAGTCAACATGGGGTGGCCTTATGGAGAAGAAATAATCCTCTTACGTCCTTCACTGCCAGAAGGACCACCCTCCACCTCCTATTTCATCGAAGGAGATGAACTCCCCATGGATGAGGCTAGAGGCATGAAGGAAGAGGAGGAAAGAACTATGACAGATACAATTGAGGTATTAACCATATTCACAAGCTTGGGGAAAGGCTAGATATTTGGAAGGAACATCAATAAAGGTGACTCCACTGAGGGAGTGATGAACACCTATACCCATTTAGGGTTAGGCACATTCGTACTCACAACGAAAGCCAGAAGTAGTACAAAACTAGAATGAATAGAAGTAGAAGGATGGGAGAAAGAAGACACTGCAGGAGGCCCTAAATCAAGGGCAACCATTTCTTCCTCCCTTTACGAGGTGGCCATCTCAGCCAAGAGAGCCTTTCACCAGTGCTTGCATTCACGCGCAAGTCAGTTTCTGTGAGTCTTGGAGTTAGAGGCTGGGTTTTGTGAAGGAACAAAAGGTTCCTGCTCAACCATAGGAACATCCACCATGGTCATTTTTGGTGGAGGGATAGTTTCTTGCATGGGAGAAGGGGGAACAAGCCGAGGAGTGACAGGAGGATTCTACTCGAGAGTCTCAATAGCAGGCCTTTTTTCGCCCACTGCCTTAGGAGTAGGAGCAATAGGAGGCAGCGAAGGTTGAGACAAAGAGGACTCTCCTTAGGAAACTTTCTTCCTATTATACCGAATGGGTCTAGGTTTTGTCGGTAGAACATGAAGTTCAAAAGTAAGATGCTTAGGCTTTCGCCAAGTAGGCACCATAGAATTCTCCTGCAAATGAGGAGTAGAACCTGATGCTACC
Organism: Sequoia sempervirens; assembly: GCA_007258455.2. Lineage (NCBI taxonomy): Eukaryota > Viridiplantae > Streptophyta > Pinopsida > Cupressales > Cupressaceae > Sequoia > Sequoia sempervirens. The sequence goes on along the minus strand of VDFB02000015.1, from coordinate 480,971,173 downwards.
TCAATAGAGCAAGAAGAAGTTCCAGACTGACCAGTAGAAGAGGAAGAAGGAGGATTGTGGGACCACTTCTCTTTTTCCTTCTTTTGTGCTTTAGCGACATTGTTGTCAGCTTTTAGGCAAGCCCTATGTGAGATGGCATAAGGAAAGGGAGGGTATCTAACTTTTGGTCTTAGAAATTCTTTCTTATAGTTTTGATATCTTCAGTGTAGAAGGTTTGTCCTAAGAAAAAGAGGAGCAACAGGCATAGGGAAAGAGTGGTCCAAGGAGTAGCTACCACATGTGTGCAACCACTGGTCTATAATTTGTGTCATGGATTATGTGCACAAAGCCCTCGTGGATAACTTTTAGATATTTATGCACAACGAAGGGTACTACATTCATCACCACCAACCAAGGGATACCCAACTTCACCCTAAAGAGCTCAGACCTAGGGATGATGTCAAACAAGAGTTTCATGGACTTAGGGATGACTAAAACTGACCAGACAATACTACCCAAAGGGGGCACGGAAAGCCCATCATGTGTGTGGATAGTACTCACAAGAGCATCATACACATCCTTGTGTAAGAAGTTTATCAACATAATATCCTTTTTTATTATGTTTACTTGTGATGTTGGATCAATGAGAACACCTACAATGTTTCCATTGATCCACGCAGGAATGTAAAGAGGAGATGGTTCCTTGTCAAAACCCATCAGTAGGTCCTGTGAAGTGAAAGTTATACTAGTACCACTATCTACAAGCTGTGCGGAGGGGATAGGTTGATGCATGAAGGAGGCCATTACACACACTAGACAACGCTTTCATAGAGTCCCTAAAGTTGACAGATAAGATGGTGACCCAATTAAGGTTTTGTCATGTAATACCTTTGGAACCTTCCTACTATGCTAACTAGGGGTCGTAGGCTAGGTTGTAAGGTGACAACCTTACAATACTCACACCTACAACACTCCTAGAGTACGAGCAGAGGAACTGTCAGGATCACAAAAATGAAACCAAAATGGTTCGCATCGGGTTCACCAAAAATGTAAAAGAGGGGGACCACCACATGAAAGACCCCAGGTCACAGAGGGCCAAGACACGAGAGGCTACTCTAACTTACCTCAGCTAAATGTAATGTAAGGGAATGCAAGGTGAGAGTGACAAGGAACCTGAGGCCTCTCAATCACTCTGCAGACCTAAAATATAGGAAGGGGCTAGGCAAGTTAGTATTTAGGTCCAACACTACACCTCAGGAAGTTGTCTGCCTGAGGAAGAAAGTGTAGTCTATGGATTTCAGCGAGGCACACTGGCATCTCTAAAGTGCACTGGCATTTGTGCGGCTAGACAACAGTGACAAGGTCAAATCAAGAAAAACTAGCTAATGACCTAGCTAACTAACTAAAAGGCCAGAATGATGTGATTAAGTAAATGAAATATTCTCAAATATTATAAAGAAAAAATGCAAGAGTAAAGAGGGCAAGGAGGGTCTCACCTAGGAATTTGTTTGCCAACTGATTCCTCAAAAAGCATGAACTCCTACACACAACAAGAGAGGAAAATTTTGGGTGGCTGTATAGGGGTCTGCCTTAGTCAAACCCCCATTTAGGTGTTTCCACCTCCACAAATAGCCAAGAGAATGAGATAAAGAAAGCAATGTAGTAAAGAGCACTAAATCACTACAAAACAGTAAAGTGCTAACTCAATGAAGTGATAGAGGAGAGGAGAGGGAAGCTTACCACCTCCACCAAGAGTACTCAAGGCTGCTTAGGGGAGAAAATGAGAGGAACTCACACCTCTACTACAATGGTGTGGTCCCAAAATTGCTCTACCAATGTGATGGAGTGTTGCTTTGGCTGCAATGAGGTGCAAGAATGTTGCTCAAAGCTTGAAGTGGATGCCCAAGGGTGTGTGAAAGCTTGCTTGAATGCCTAAAGTCTTGAAATGCTTGTTCAAGGAGTGAATTTGAAGAAGGAATGAAATAAATGACCATATTCAGGTCAGTCGGTTGAAGAGGGTGTTACAACTTGAATCCCAATGAGAAGTGTAACACCTCTACAAGTTCAACCACAGGAATCTGCCAGGGATGTAAGTGCACTGCGTGGGCATCTATGCATTGTATGGGCATCTCTGACAAAAATGCCTCCACCGACACTCAAAATAGGAACCAAGTGTGGTGCAAGCAGTAGGATTAGGTGGAATTAAGCCTCTAAACTTTTTTTTCTAAGGTGGATAAAGGAAAAAAGGGGATTTACACATGGGGTGCAAATTCACTCTTATACAATACCCAAACATGCATTCATGTCTCTTGAGACTTGAATTATTGATGTGTCCCCTTTGTGGTGGTGTTTTTCATAATAACCCTAAGGTGTGGCTATCAATTCATTCCTCGATACATTAAACCTTTATTTATCCCCTGAGACGTTAAAAATTTCATCCTCAAAGATAGTAAACATTTATGTGCTCCCTAAGGCATTAGAAATCCATGATTACCTAACATAATGTAGCTTGCTAGCCTATGTATCTATGTATTTGCAAGCCACCTAGAATAACATAACTTTCTAGCTCATGGTATTTACTTATCACACTCATGGTCACCTAGAATAAGACAACCTTATAGACTATGGTCTATGGAGGCTTTCTAACATGCATGACCCCTAGGAACAAATAAATATAGTGCAAATTTATGTACCCTCATTTTGTCTATATTGATTGCTCATTGTCTACTTGTATGCATTCTTTGTAGCAATCAATTAACTCTATATTCTTGTCTTCTCTTTTAGAATTCCTTATGTGTTTGTTGCATTTGGGAGATGATTCTTGGTATTGAGATAACCTTCCATATTAAGGTCTCCTTACCTTGCTAACTCAAATTTTTGGCTTTACGTAGTGCATACTAACATTGTTTATATATGCTTCATGTTTGATTCATGTTTCCTCCATGTTTTTATCATGTATGCTTTGTGGTTGCTCCTTGTATTATTCATGTATGCTTCATGTCTGCTCTATGTACGCTTTGTTTTTTCTTCATATATGGTTTATGAATGGTTTTATGTGTACTCTATTGTTTTCTGAAGTGCATTCCTTATGCATTCCTTGTATTATATCTACTATGTGTGTGTGACTTTCTATCTTGAAATTATGGATTGATATGATCCTAATTCCTAGGGCCATCACATCTCCCAACTTAGTTTCATTATATCTCTTTAGAATTTTGATAAAGAAACCTATCTTCTCTATAATTTAGTATGATTATGAATGTAATACCATACCCTCACTAAAGTGAGGGCTAAATATAGTATTTTAAATTATCACCCTTGAAAATTTCACACTAGATTTGTCACCCTATTTCATATGTATAATTAATTACATTCATAATTTATTCATTTTGAGGCTAGATTGGAAAAATATATTTAATTCCTTGATATCTTGAGTTTTTGGAGCCAAAAAGTCTTGGACAAGGGTGTTGGGTGCCCTAGTCCTAAGAGTTTTCTTTCAAAAATTTAGGAACACTAATATTGGCCTTTGGTGTCTAGAAAATGATCTACTAGATCAACCTAGGTATAAAATTTACCCCAGATGCAAATATAAATAGGTATTTCCATCTCAATTGAACAATCATGATAAACTTTGATGAATTGATGAACATTTATGAACTTACACGTGACTTCTTCTCTACAAGCTTGCTACAACTCTTTGTTGTTTTATGTGGACTAAACCTTGTAGATATTCAAGGAAATTTGTTCCTTCTTCATCAAATCTTTGTGGAAACCTATGGTGTGACATCACTTCAACAAGGATTACATATCTAAGGTAGCTTTATCTCATGTTATTCCATTTATTATAGTCATTTATTATTAAATTTTCCTTTGCTCCCTCAAGAGAATATGATATATACCATCATCATCATTGTATTTTTAGATGTGGGAACACCAACATGGGGTTTGACTAAGGTAAAATCCTATACAACACAACCTTTTCCCTCTTTTTATGTGTGTGGATATGGATCCATAAATTTTGATAGTGACAGGTTGTAGAAGGAAAAAGTAGATTGTAACCAAGTGACCTAGCTTTTTAGCATACCAAAACCCTAGGGATAGGTTTCCCTATGGTCCTATCCCTCCATTTAAGGTTCTAGTTTCATCCAAAAGTACCCCTTTGTTTGGACATCTCAAATTTGTACCCATTTATGTGATTTTTTTTTTCATATGTGTGATCATTCGTATTTTAATATTATAGATTATATCAATTAGGTTAATTATACCACACTTTAAAATCTTCCCTCTTTACAATAAAGAAATAAAACCAAAGTAGGATCTCTCCTTTGAGGTAGTTAGCCAACCATAAAACCCTTATCGGTTTATGTTTGAATGTTAAGAAAAGAAAAGATAGATCCAAGCTAATTTACTTGTTAGATCTAGGATCACTTTTCCCACTCAACAAAAACTAGTTTAAAATTCATCTAGAAAGATAAATTGTTTAATTTTAAAGTGAACAAGATAACAGAAAATGGGGAACTATCATTTTTTTAAGTATGAAATGGACTAATTGTGTTAAAGATCATGGTTTCTCTCATGTAATAGGGGAGTATGGTTCATCTTAAAAAAATATAGAACTCAATTTGCAATTTTCTTTTTCTATATTGCTAATGACTATAGAGAGAGAATATATTGAACTAGTTGAATAACCTCCCAAGAATCCCTTGGATTTTCAGGGGAGAATTCAATATTGTAGAGAAAAAGGAAGATGAATGTGGTGGCCTTGAGATGAACTAGAAGGGAAATGAGAGATTATTTTTGAACATGATGATAACTAGCTTAAATTTGTTTTATCCTCTTAAAAATAGAAAGGAAGAAAGTAAGAATATCTAGTATACTTGGTGTAATGCTCAAAAAGTGGGAAAAATAATTCACTACAAATTGAATAGGTTTTATGGAAACAATGAATTCTTTTATTTTGAGCACATTGAAAATGGCAACTATATTAGAGTACATCCATGAACAATTTCTAACCACCACCCTATTGAAGTTTCTATTCTATTCAATGAAAGGATCCTATGGGATGAACCTTTTGATGATGCTTCAGAGAGCAGTAGCAAATCTATGATTGAATACAATGCTTGACTCTTCATCTTGTTTCTTGATCTGCTTTAACCTTGTGACAAGGTCATAAGGGTCTCTTGCAAATTCTTCTCTATAAGCATTCACTAATTTATTCTAGCAAGGAAATGACTTCTCAGGAAAATTTAGATACCAATCCTAAGCTCATGCTTCAAGGGATCTAACAAAAAATCTCATCCACATGTCCTAATGTCCAAATGAATGTTTCTCCATGAAGCTGGAAAAACTTTTGACATGTGCATCTCCTTCACAAACATTGTATCCATTAAATCTAGGCATCTTCTTATAAACTTGAGCTGACATACTCTCATTTTTGTAATCAACCCATGACAAATCTAATTGAGCATACAATGGATCAAAAGAATTGACAAATGGTGCATTAATTTGGCAAGTAGACATAGTATTTTTTTCTCTTAACCATGTGTGTTGAAACATCTAGTGCCTTTGATCCATCTCTTTAAGTCCTCTTTCAAACATAGCTTTCCATTCCAACCTTATCTTAGACTTGTGCACTCTTAGATTCTTGCATTTTGGGGTATCAAATGCATGAGGATTATCAAAATTCTGACACTTCTTGACAAGTTGTCTCAAAGTGTCTGACAATATGGCTATTTTATGATCCATGGGTATTTGCAAATCAAGGCTCAACTAATTGTGCATAATCACAACCATGACCAAATGAAGGATTATTATGACAATTGTTGACATGGTAACAACCAACATATGAAAATGAAAATGCATGGAAATCCCAAGGATATACAAATGCATTCTAACCATCCATACAATCAAATATTTGAGCACTAAATGAAAATATTTCAATGGAACTACAATTACATTCAACAGATCTAGCAAATGGAAATGTGCAAACTTAAATTTACTATCCTTTCCCTTTATTAGTGCTAAATCACTCAATAGGGAACCAAAGTTTAGTCCTAAGAAGTTCAAATATGGTTTTCATACAAAAGTCTCTTAAAAACCAAAAGTGAAGAGTACCTAGAAATGTTGCAACTCCTGCGAATTGTTTTCCTGATTGGAAATAGTGTAGATCTAGAACTATATTCACCTCTTCAACAGGTTCTTCTGACAGAGTCATGACCTCTCTTCATAGAGGACTGAACTTCAAGCACTATGAAGTTGTTTCACATGTAAATTTACTTCCGAGTTCCTTTCACCAACAGAGCACCACAGATCATGAAACTTTCTAGTTATCTACAACAAATGTCTCCTCTAGGTTTGAATTCGTCCAGTATTTGAACTAAATTCAGAATGGAAAATAATATGACTCTATGAAATGACTCTTAATGCTAGATCCTTCAAGATTTTAATGACTTTTTGATAAGGAAATTTGCAACTGAATTTTTGAGTGCATTCCCCAGAAGATTCACCATTTTGTTGATTCTCCAAATCAACCAGTTCAATGAATCCTAAACAATTAGCCAATTTCTTATACTAAGACTCAAAGAGGGATTTGGCCAACTATCAAGTTCTAGTCAAAGATTGAGATCTTCTGCACTTCTAGCTCTGCAGGACCAAGGTGGGTCTACCTATACAATTCCTAAAAACTTAATTCACTCATACACAGACATTTCTTTTTATAGCAAATAATTCCCAATGAGAATACACCAAGGAGAGCGTTGACAACCTCAAATCTAGCTTGATTCTTGGTAAATTAGCACTCACTCAGCAATTGGGAGGTAGAAATGAACAACAAACCTCAACCAAACAACAAGGATTTAAAATGATTTTGAATTTAAATTTTTTATGAGATTCATCAAGCTGAATGATAAATTAGTGCCGAATTCTGGGCCATGGAGTCAAATTCATAAAGTGAATTCACTAGTAGACATACTTCAACCAGTGGATTTACAACTATTAATGTATTGCATCAACATATCCTCTCCTGTTATCAATCAAATTCTTCTTATCATATCCAATCTGCACTCTAGAAATCACAATCATCTGCTCAAAGTATTTTAACCATTTCATTGAAACAGAACCATAAGCAGATAAAACAATCTCAGAAAATTGGGATGACAAACTTAAAATACTTGGTATTATTGAATTCATATGACTGAAATGTACAAATCTAGAGACAATTTGATGACATTCATGACTTTCATGATTTATTTGCACAATTTGGCTGATATTTACTCATGAAATCAAAATTCATAGTTTACAGGGCTCAAATTATGACTCAGAACTCAACATTTTCTATCTACCCAGCTCCACACAAGAATTCAGAACCTCTTTTTCAATGAGAGAAGAAGATAATAAAAGAAACATAAGCAGCTCCAAAATTGATCTGAAGAGGCTATCTGGAATCTTCATCCATTGTTGATTAAAAAAATTGCAAAGCCTCTCTCATCTCTCTTCCTTCAATAAACTTTTTCCTCCAATTCTATTTTTGCATCAAGTTGTCTAGCAACAGAAAATTTACCCATGTGGAGAATATCCAATTTACCAGCAGTGGAAAATATCTTGCCCGTGAATTTTTTTTATTTCTGATCTTTTTATTAAACTAGAGTTGCACATTATTGTATGTTTTGCCTCCACATATTAAATTTTTCTAACTTTAATATTGAGGCCTTGAATTCATTTTCTCACTTACTCTTGAAATGATATTTTCCCAACAAATAAAACTTTGGTGAATATTTTATTCACCTTCTCAAGTTCTTTCCCTTGTGCACTTTACATTGCATCCAATTTAAAATTATTTTTCCTAGGCAGATAAAATATTTACCCACATTTCACTAAGCAACATCTTTTAATCTCCCCTTTTTCATTTCCTGTGCAATCACCATTTAGCTCACATTTAAAATTATTTTCACTCGTGCTTTTACTTTATATTTCACATTTTAAATATTTTCCCTTTCCAAACAATAATTTGCATTGGGTAAAATATTTTACCCATCCATCTTTGAGTTTTTCTCCAACCATTTATTTACTCCACCTCACTTTCCATCAGATACTACTTCAATTTTAAATGATTTTTCATTTGAAAATCAAATGGGGCCTCCTTTAAAAATTTCATCAGGCACTTTTTCTTTTAAAAACAAAATGGAAATTTTAACCATTATACCCCTTTTAAAACCTTCACCCATGCATCAAAGAATTCACTTGGGCCCACATGCCACCTAGTAGAATTTTGCTCACCCCGTGGGAAATATCAAGCTTGCATCTTAAACCCGTGAGCCAGTGGGGAAGGTTGAAAGTCCTTTAAATATTTCCCATGAAAACTATAGTCATGCATTTATTTTTGTTCCCAGGCCCACCATTTATGTGCCTCTCTCTTGTCAGCCCTGTGGGAAATATCCAACGAGCAATTAAATCTCACGAGCTAGTGGGGAATGGTCGTGATTTCACTGCATTTACCTTGCTTTTCCCATCATTGATCTTCCTTTGTGCCCTAATGTCCTCTGCCTTTCATCTACTCAATAAAATTTTGCAAACTCCATGCTATGGCAACAACTGATCAGGAACCCATCAAGCCCTTTGCATTGGATGTTAATTTTTTTGAGAGCCTTTCAACAAATACATTCTGCACACTTTGTTGATTAGCATAGAGGTCATGCCATCTCCTCCACCTTTGCATTTAATTTTCTAAGGTATTTTAAACAATTGTATCATGTGCATTGTGGTGTGTGGGGTTCCCTCATTGTTACAACCATGGCGTTTCCTTAAGACCACACATTTAGCCTCCCTCTAATAGTTTTTCCCTGCCCTTTTATTTGCAACACAAAAAGATTTCATATTGAACCATCCATTTCATTTTCTTAGAGGTTTCTACACCTTTGATAATCCATCTGATGTGTTGTTGGCACCCTTGTCTATGCTTTCATTTTATGCATATATGTCTAGTTGGGCATTGTGGCTTTGACGCAATTTCATACCCTCTTTGAAGCTCCAAGTTTCCTATTCATCGGTCAAATGTATTTTCCTTTAAGTCTCTGAAGTCTTCAATAAATCTTCTTTTGTGTCATCCCTTTGAATGTTTATTTATTCACCTTTTCAATATTTAATTTATGTATAAAAACCCATTAGCTCCCTCTTAGCTATATTTGGTTTTAAATTTATGAGACATTCTCAACTTATTCGCTCCCTCTTTTCTCCATATGTGCTTCAATGGATGCGAATGTCTCTCCTTTTCAACATTTGATAAGCTTTACGAGATTGAAAAAGCTTGTTTTGGTCCCATAATCTGGAAATAAAAAGGCTTGATTAGTAAGTATTTCCCAAAGCATCTTGTTGATGCTAGAATTTTCCAACTTTGTTAGAAGTCTAACCAGCTTTTGAACCTCTTGTTCAACATTCAAACTGTGATATCTCATGCTAGCAGCTTCAAAACCACTAAGATCCCTTTCATCGTTTTCCACATAACAATTTTCCATCGCACTGTTATAATAGAGATTTGGCTTGTTTTTTTCCAACTCATTCTTTCAAATAATTCATGTTACATCAGGCATATTGTTTTCCCATCACCATCATATAGCTTTCTATTGCACCATATAAAACAAAGCATCCTCTGTCACCCAATATTGTCATGGTAACTCAAATGTGACACCATTTTCATGTATGTGCTTTGGGACAAAAGCATTTTAATATTTGATTCAAGTTTCCCCATGGTTGTATGTTTGAAAGCATCCTAATTGAGCATCATTCTCACACAAATTATCTACAATTGCAAACTTTCAGAACAATGGTTGACAAGCATTGGTATGGATACTGATAACAATTCCTGTGTTGTCAATTCACCACCATTTACTGCTCTCACAACCTTGACTGGAAAGTTTCATTCAAAGAACTTCACAACTGTGCAAAGCATGCCAGTTCCCATATGGTCTTGACTAAAAAAAATCATTTTCAAACAAGTCTTACCTTGAATTGATCAGATATAGCCTCTAAATGCTTTTGGAGTGAAAAGATGAACTGAGTTTTCATTAAAATCTGCTTTCTGGAATATTTAAAAAATGGTGCTCATGAAGCTCTAAAAATTGACATGGGAGTTCATTTAGGCATGGATAATTGAGATTAGCAATCATTTTGACTTGATAGACAACTGGTTGCAAAATGCAAGCTCAAACAGGAGGCTACTTTGTGTTGATGGTGTTTTACACCGCGGCAACAACTTAGACAAAATGCAATATTCTATCTCTCTTGAAAGGTTGTTTTCAACAATAAATTATTGAAAATCACCCCAAGGTCTCTCGGGTGTTAGGTCATGACAATGCATAAACAACTTTCGGATAAAATGTGAAGTGTAATTAATCTGTCGGACCTTACTACAAGCAAACTGTATCTTTCCACTTATCAGATCTTGCAATATGATGATCTCAAATCCTAAATCTAACTAGATAATAAAGAAATAGCAAAAGATAAGGGTGCAAGGATATGATAAAATCTAAATTATTCCTAGAATGAACAATGTAAAAGACAGATATCTGGAATGGACCTATCTCAAATAACCAGTTCTTGATCAACCCACAATGCAATGTCACAAGAAAGGTGCAATCTTCTAAGGTATACAGATTTTCAAATCATAGACATTCATCCATAATCAAACTTAAGCACATTAAATGTATGGTACAGGTTGACTTTACCAGCGTACTACAATCAGATAGTTACTGGGAGTATAGACCAGAGATTGCTACACCATTACAAATATGAAACCATAAACATCATTCATCAAGCTAAAACTATCTTAATCTGAACATTAAACCCTAAATCCTCAAGCAATTTGAAAGATAGAACAACAAGAACCATGCAAGATAAAATAACACAAGAGATTTCACTAGGAAACCACAATGTCTTCAATTGCATTAAATTATCAAAAGACTGCAACAATTCCACTATTCTAATACAGTATTTGCTTCAAGAAATGAAATACTACTCTTACTACAAAATATTCTAGCTCTTTCTGCTCTCACTAATCTCTATTACTGTCTAGCTAACCCCTCACAATGAGGCAAGAATGCCCTTTATAGCAAATCCCAAGACATGTCGGCCTAGCCAAACATTTACAAAATAAGAAAAACCACCTAAAACAAGTCGGCCAAGGGAAAATCAAACTAAGGCACACATTAAATGCCATTCACCATCAAAGTCGGCCTTGACACAGTCCTCAATGTAGTTCGGTCCAATGCATGCCCTATGATAATAGGGAAGCACAAATCTCAAAATAGGCATTAACTACCACTTCCCTTATCCTTTCCTTGAACTGATGATCCCTTGACCCTCAAAAATGCTCCATCCAGCTCGGTGACAGGTGGCAGAGGTAATATCCTAAGCCGACATTTAATAGCATCAATCTCCTCCTTGGACCGTTCAACAATCTTATCCCAATCTTCCTTGCCGGACAGATATCTATCCATAACTACCAAGTAGGTGGCCGCATCATCAAGCTGGTGGCCTGTTATTACACTTTCAGAATCTGGGGCATAAACTTCATGCCACCACTCTTTCAGCTGTTCCAGACTTAGATATTTTGGAGCTATCTTCCTCCTTCCAGTCATCACCTCAAAGAAGGCAATGCATCCATCATATAATGCAGTAAGATCTCCATCAATCTGTTTCTTCCATTTTTGAATCTTCTTTATAGCCTTCTACCTAATCTACAGAGCCTCAAACCATTCCCAAGGTTCATCCAATCTGGAAGAAGGAAGAATTCCATCCACAGCCAGTTGTTCTTTACCATGCCCCATAATGACCCTAGATTTCTGCAACAAGAGGTCCATGTCCTCCTTGGCCTGGGACAACACATGCTCCAACAACTCCTTGGCCCGGACTACATCCTTTCCAACTGATAGGATGTCCTTGATTGCATTATCTCCTTTTATTTATACATCCCTCAGCCAATCCATTGTAGCTTGGGAAGAGGTCTTCATTTTATCTATCTCAGAGATAGTTTCCTTGGGCAAAAATCCAGGAGTGGTAGAAGAAGAAGGATGGAGAGACTACAAGGGTTTCATCACCTCCTCCAAACATTTCCTTAGTCTTTCATTCTCTTTCCTCAGCTCATGTTTGGTTTGGGTCTCCTTCCTCAATCTACCGATGATCACAGCACTGGATCCTTCATATTCTTCTATGTCCTACTCCATGGAGGCCGGTCCAAGATTGATAGTCCGCACATTGTAGTCTTGACCAGTGACCTCTTCTGTTGTCTTGTCCGTGGCAGGAGTGGCAATGTGGTGGACCCTGTTGTTTGCTTCATCTCTCTCCATCTTGGACACCACCCTAGCTGCCTTCTTTTTCTTCCCTTTGCCGATCTTTGACAACATTTCATCCCAATCCAAGGGAGTGTCTTCGACTACCACTTGTTTCTTTCTTGCAATCTCCTTTTCAAGCCATTCCGGGGCTGCAGGCTCTACCCGGATTTCTTCTGTTCTGGCCCCTTCCAGCTGTTCTGTCGTTTTCTCTTCTTGCTTTGTAGTTATTTTATCCTCCTCTTTCCCAGGGAGCTACTCACCTCGATTACCTTCTTCAAGTTCCACCTCTGGCTGTACCGGTGATGGGGTTCTAACAGGGATGTCTTCTTCTGGCTCAAGCGATCCGCGACCTCTGTCACTTTCCGGGGAATCTTCATACTGCACCAAAGGAGAAGTATGCCTTTCCCCCTCTTCAACTTCCAGCCCTACTACCTCACTAAAGAGTGTCCCTTCCTTGAAGGGCCCTGCCTCTCCACTGGTTTCATGTTCCTCTGAAATTTCCGGCTCAGGTGCACTTGGTGGAGGAGAAACAACCTTGGATGGTTCTGCGGTTGGTGATTTTGGCAGAGGATCTACCTCTTGCACAGTGTCCTTCAGAGAGGGAGTCCTAGATCTCCTCGTGTAAACTTTCATCTTTTCTCCCCCTGAACTTTCCACATCAACGATAAGGGGCTCATCCTTTGATGTATCTTGACTCTTCTTTGTAGCCCTTGTTGTTCTTGTCTTCTTCGGTGGTGGAGGAACATCCTCCTCTTCTGCTTTTTCCGATCCTTCCTCATCAGAGGACTTACTAATTG
>VDFB02000015.1:480818700-480957974 GCA_007258455.2 Sequoia sempervirens | reverse complement strand
TTCAAGATGCAAGATATGATGCATGTGAATCTAATTCTCCTTCCAATTATGAGCCAAATGATCATGATGATGATAATTTGAATGAAGACAAGCAACCATTTGATGGCAATGATGCATTGCATGATGAGTATGAAAGTGTACATGTTGTTGCAAACTTAGAAAAAAAAATTGATGAGTTTGAAGCAGCAAATAACCATGAGGATTGCATATCTAATGAGCTAAGTTTTGAAGATTTTAGTGAAGATTTGGACAAGTATCCATTTCCTGATTTGAATGAGCCTAGTCATGATTCTTTTAATGTGAATATGAATGTTGATTTCCATGAGAAATTAGATTATGCTTCTGAACCAAAATTTCTTGTTGTTGAGCAAGCTTGTGATACTGAAGATGTTAACATGTTATGTTCAGAGGATGACAATATGACTATAGATGAGGACAAGTCAGAAATCTCTGATGATTCTCAATACCAGCATGATGAAGAATAGTTGCAGAGTGTGCTAGTGCTTGAGTGTATCTCTTTGCATACACTTGGAGATAGTTTTCATGATGAGCAAGATCAACTGATAAGTTCTTGTGATAGTTTCGCCTTTGATATGTAAACTAGTGATTAGATTGAGCTTAATAGTTCCAACATATGGAAAATTGTGAGTGCTATTTTTGTCAGCTAGAAGGAGTTTTAATAGAATGTGGTAATGTGCAAAAAATTGAGGAAAGTTGTTTTCAGCTTGAGGGTGATTTACATGATGAATATGATTAATTGTTGCCACATGATAATCAACATTTTGAAAGTTTGCCTGACTTTCAAATGCATAGTGTGGTGAATATGTTGATAATGTTGAATATGATTTCCTATTAGGAGGTACCAACATGTTCCATTAGGAAGATGATTGTGATCAGATTGTGCTTTCATATGGTCTTGATCACCATTTTCAAATGGTGCCACTTGATACAAAATCAGAAAATAAAGAGAGTGCAGTGGTGTGGCCTATATGATTTGGCTGCCATGTGATAACAAAGTTGAACAAAGAGAAAGTTTTCACTCGCACAAAGGTAGCTTGATACTTGTGTTTGCAAGAGTACAATCATTTATGTTTTTTTGGTTTGACAAGTGCAAGCATGAGTTAAGGAGGGTTAGCTCTTTCTACAAAATTATGTTTGAAAAAGGTAAATATTGATCTCACCTTTTCATTTGGTGGCCTGGGGTCACCAGATGAAGTTGAAAAATGAAGGTTGAATAAATGAGTAGTTTGTAGACACCTGATGGACTTAGTATTTGGTCTACTCCCCAGAGATCTGGAATCTTGCTATGCCCATAGGGGGCATACATCCCTAGTTGGATCCACTGATGGCACTCTCAAATTTTGTAAATTTGAAGTGCCCATTTCAAAATTTTGCCTATGGACTTTCAGAAGTGTACCTGATGAATATAACCAAGTGACCCGCTTTGGAGGGTCATATTTAGGAGCTAGTTCATTTTTTGTGCAAAACCCATTTGTAAACCCACTCGTGTGACATATGTGAATGTGCATGTCAATTTTTAGCTTCCCATGATAAGTTTTGACAAGGTTTCAAAAAGCGAAGTTGGAGGGTTTTGGCATTTTTTTGTTGTTTGCAAACTTGTAGTTTTGCAAAGTATCCTCTCGTTTGAGCTTGCATTTTGCAGCTGGTTGACTATCAAGTCAAAATGATTGCTGCTCTCTATTATCCATACCTAAGTGAACTCCCACATTAGTTTTTAGAGCTTCATGAGCTGATTTTCTATTTTTAACAGATCAAAACCAAATGTAATTTGTTTAGTTTTGCACTTGCATTTTCTAAAACCTTTTTGAGAGGTGCACTTCGGCCTTCAATATCTTTTGATCAATGAGGATTCAAGAAATTTATTTTGCACACGTGCTCACTATACCAAAATGATCTATTGTGTCCAATGGAATCTCACCAAGAGTTGATTTGGTATTTTATCAACAAGGTGATTTCATGAGTTTTAATTGGTTCTGAACAAGCTGTTGTTGCAAAAAGTTCAACTGGGAAACTTTGACAGTGAATAACTTTCACCTCGTGAATCATTTTCCAAGCCGTTTGTTGCACTCCATTTCTGGACCAAATTTCTACATGCTTGCAAGTTTTTGTGACTTCAGGAGGTCGTTTTCCTAGTTTCCTAGGCCAATTCCAAAGCCAACTTGGCCAGATTTCACCATTTTTCAAATATGCCAGAAAGGAAGTTTTAATGAAAACCCAATTCGTCTTTTCACTCCACAAGAATTTAGAGGTTGTATCTGATCAATTCATTGTAAAAATTGTTTGAAAATGATTTTTTTTAAGCTCGGCCCATATGGGACCCAACATGCTTTGCATAGTTGCAAAGTTCTTTGAATGAAAATTTTTAGTCAAGGTTGTGAGAGCAGTAAATGGTGGTGAATTGACAATGCATAAATTTTTATCAGTATTCATACCAATTCTTGTCAATCATTGTTTTGAAAGTTTGAAATTGTAGATAATTTGTGGAGAATGATGCTCAATTAGGATGCTTTCAAACATTAAAATGATTTTTTCCCAAAGCACACACATGAAAATGGTGTCACAGTTGAGTTACCATGACAATATTGGGTGACAGAGGATGCTCTATTTTATATGGTGCAATACAGAGCTATATGATGGTGATGGGAAAACAACATGCTTGATGGAACATGAATTATTTGAAAGAATGAGTTGGCAAACAACAAGCCAAATCTCTATTATAATAGTGTGATGGAAAATTGTTATGTGAAAAACTATGAAAGGGCTCTTAGTGGCTTTGAAGCTGCTAGCATGAGAGATCCTAGTTTGAATGTTGAACACGAGGTTCAAAAGATGGTTAGACTTCTAACAATGTTGGAAAAGTGTAGCATCAACAAGATGCTTTGGGAAATACTCACTTATCAAGCCTTTTTATTACCGGATTATGGGACGAAAATAAGCTTTTTCAATCTCTTAAAGCTTATCAAACGTTGAAAAGGAGAGACATGCATATCCATTCAAGCACGCATGGAGAAAAGAGGGAGCAAATCAGTTGAGAATGTCTTAAAAATTTAAAAGAAAATACAACTGAGAGGGAGTTAATGGGTTTTTATAAAGAAATTAAATATTGAAAAGGTCAATAAATAAACATTCAAAGGGATAGCGCAAAATCAAATTTATTGAAGACTTCAAAGACTTAAAGGAAAATACATTTGGCCGATGAATAGGAAACTTGGAGCTTCAAAGAGGGTATGGAATTCCATCAAAGCCACAGTGCGTGCTAGACATATATGCATAAATTGAAAGCATAGAAAAGGACACCAACAACATATCAACTGGATTATCAAAGGCGTAGAAACCTCTAAGAAAATGCAATGGATAGCTCAATATGGAAGCTTTTTGTGTTGCAAATAAAAGGGCAGGGAAAAACTATTAGAGGGAGGATAAAGGCGTGGTCTTAAGGAAATGCCATGACTACAACAATGAGGGAACCCCATGCACCACAATGCACATGATAAACTTGTTTAAAAGATCTTATAAACTTTCAATCAAATGAAAAGAGTGGAGGAGATGGCGCGACCTCTATGCTAATCAACAAAGTGCGCATAATGTATTTGTTGAAAGGCTCTCAAAAACTTTAACATCCAATGCAAAGGGCTTGATGGGTGCCTGATCAGTTGCCACCATAGTATTGAGTTTGCAAAATGCCATCGAGCAGATGAAAGGCAAAGGAGATTAGGGCACAAAGGAAGACCAATGGCGGACAGAGCAAGGTAAATGCAGCTGAATCATGGCCACTCCCCGCTAGCTCACGGGATTTAATTTCTCGTTGGATATTTCCCGTGGGGCTGGCGAGAGGGAGGCACATAAATGGTGGGCCTAAGAACAAAAATAAATGCATGACTATAGTTTGCATGGGAGATATTTGAAGGATTTTCAAACTTCCCCACTGGCTCACAGGTTTAAGATGCAAGCTTGATATTTCCCGTAGGGTGAGAAAAATTCTTTCATTTGACATGTGGGCCCAGGTAAATTCTCCGATGCATGAGTGAAGGTTTAAAAAGGGGTCTGATGGTTAAAATTTCCTTTTTTTTTAAAAAAGAAAAAGTGCCTGATGAAATTTTTAAAGGAGGCCCCATTTGATTTTCAAATGACAAATCATTTAAAATTGAAGTAGTATCTAATGCAAAGTGAGGTGGAGTAAATAAATGGTTGGAGAAAAGATTGAAGATGGATGGGTAAAATATTTTACCCAATGCAAATTACTGTTTGAAAATGGAAAATATTTCAAATGTGAAATATAAAGTAAAAGCACGGGTGCAAATAATTTAAATGTGAGGTAAATGGAGATTGCACGAGAAATGCAAAGGGGGAGATTACAAGATGTTGCTTGGTGAAATGTGGGCAAATATTTTATCTTCCCAGGAAAAATATTTTTAAATGGGATGAAATGTAAAGTGCACGAGGGAAATAACTTGAGAAGGTGAATAAAATATTCACCAAAGTTTTATTTGTTGGGAAAATACCATTTCACAAGTAAGTGAGAAAATGAATTCAAGGCCTCAATATTAAAGTTAGAAAACTTTAATATCTGGAGGAAAAACATACAATAATGTGCAGCTCCAGTTTAATAAGAAGAGTAGAAATAAGAGTTTTTCATGGGCAAGATATTTTCAGCTATTGGTAAATTGGAGATTCTCCACATGGGAAAAATTTTTGTTGTTGGGCAACTTGATGCAAAGAAAAAATTGGAGGCAAAAGTTTGTTGAAGGAAGAGAGATGAGAGAGAATTTGCAATTTTGTTAATCAACAATGGATGAAGATTCCAAATGGCCTCTTCAGATCAATTTTGGAGCTACTTTTGTTTCTTTTATTCTCTTCTTCTCTCATGGTATGTGCAGGATCATCATGGAAAAAAAAGCCCTTAAGTGGCGAAAAATTAAAAAAATTGATTAGGAAGAGTTAGGCGTAAAAGAATTTGAATAAGTTATCTATATTGTTTAAAAATATGTAATAATAGAATCGCTGGCATATTGAATTTAGTTTCCTAGCTTCTGGTTTATTAAAAAGAAAATCTATTTGGTGAAAATTTGAAATTTCAATGCAATAGTAGTTAAATTTTAGGGAAAACAGGTGTTGTCTAACCACCCTAACCAAAATTAAATGATAATATTTTTTTATAATATTTTAGATATAAGTAGAGTCATGTCCGGATGTGATGCATATTTTTTTGTAATTTTTTTCCAAGTAAATAATTAATTATGAATTTTTTATTACAAATTTAAAAAAATATAAAACTCATGTCTAACCGACCCTATCAAACTTCATGAAATTCAGTTTTTTTAATCCTATATAGTATGCAAAAGCATAGAATGACACATGTTTAGATTAAAAAATGTGATATCACTTGAAAGCTATAGATTTTTTTCAATCAACCTATCAGCAGGACTTTATTCATAATTCAAATAGAAAATGAATAATAATTATTTATTAAATTCAAAATTAAAACATAATTTATATTGATGGAAAACTAAGAATCTTCTTTAAAACCTTTTTGTTTTCATCAATTTTGGGTAAAAAAAGACATCAGCCACATACCCTACACATACTCATCATATCGCCACTTTTTAGCCCATCATGATCCTACACATACCCTTCATTTTAAAAGAGGTTCTAAATTCTTGTGTGGGGCTAGGTAGATAGAAAATGTTGAGTTATGAGTCGTAATTTGAGCATGTAAGCTGTAAATTCTGATTTCATGAGTAAATATCAGCCAGATTGTGCAAATAAATCATGAAAGTCATGAATTTCATCCAATTGTCTCTAGATTTGTACATTTTAGTCATATGAATTCAATAATACCAAGTATTTTGAGTTTGTCATCTCAATTTTTTGAGATTTTTTTATCTGCTTATGGTTTTGTTTCAATGAAATGGTTAAAATACTTTGAGCAGATGATTATGATTTCAAGTGTGCAGGTTGGATCTGATAAGAAGAATTTGATTGATAATAGGAGAGGATATGTTGATGTAATACATTAACAATTGTAAATCCACTGGTTGAAGTATGTTTGCTGGTGAATTCACTTTATGAATTTGACTCCATGGCCTAGAATTAGGCACTAATTTATCATTCATCTTGATGCATCTCAAAAACACTTTAAATTCAAAATAATTTGAAATCCTTGTTGTTTTGTTGAGGTTTGTTGTTGAGTTCTACCTCCCAATTGCTGAGTGAGTGTTGGTTTACCAAGAATCAAGCCAGATTTGAGGTTTTCAATGCTTTCCTTGGTGTATTCTCATTGGGAATTATCTGCTATAAAAAGAAATGTCTTTGTATGAGTGAATTAAATTTTTAGGCATTGTATAGGTCGACCCACCTTGGTCCTATTGAGCCAGAAGTGTAGAAGATCTCAGTCTTTGACTGAATCTTGTTAGTTGGCCAAATCCCTCTTTGAGTCTGAGTATAAGAAATTGGATAATTCTTTAGGATTCATTGAACTGGTTGATGTGGAGCACCAACACCTTATATCCTAAGCCTTGAACATTGTCCCTCAACCCTATACTTAAACCGTAAACTCTACACTCTCAACCCTTAACCCTATGCCTTATACCCTCAACCCTATAACCAATGTCCTTAAACCTAATCCATATTGCCTATACACTTAACCTTATACCATCAACCTTGAAAATTATCCCTTAACCATAAACCCTCATCCCTCAATCCCATACTTAAACCTTAAACCCTACATTCAACTTTGAACCCTAAATCATAAATTGTAAACCCTCAACCCTATACCAAATATCCTAAACCCTAATCACTATACCCTATACACTTAACCCTATACCCTCAACCTTGAACACTATCCCTCAACACATAACCCTGTACCTTAAAACCTAAACCCTACAACCTCAACCCTCATCCCTATACCCTAAAGCCTTAACCTAATACCCTATACTCTAGAGCTTCAAGTTGACCATTTTGGTGTATAAATTTGACACACTTTTTAAAGCCACTTTGGTACTCCTCCTAATGGTGAATACTCACTGTAAGGAAATGGACACCACAATAAATATATACAAACATACATACATTCATATGTATGTACATGCATACAAGCATACATTCATACATACGAACATGTATACAAATACATACATTCAAGCATACATACATAGATACAAGCATATATATAAACATACATACAAGCATATATATAAACATACATACATACATACATACATACATTCATATACACAAACATACATACATTCATATGTACAAATTCATACATACATACATTCATACATACATTCAAGCACACAAACATACATACATACAAGCATAAACACAAACATACAAACATACAAACTGTAAGAGAGGGAGACCAACCACGTTCAAGGCCCTAGGTCATGGAGAGAAAAGAGTGAAAGGCTGCCCTAACTTACCTCAACTTAAAAAGGGTGTTTTGAAATGAGGGATGAGAATGATGAGGATTATAAGGCCCTTAAATCACTCTGCAAACCCAAAATTAGTTTTGGGGCTAGGCGAGTTGGTTTTTGGGTCCAACACTATACCTTAGGGACCTCTTTTCCTGAGGACAAAAGTGCAATTGCAAGATGATAGCATAGCACACTGGTGTGTCTCTCAGGTGTGCTGGCGTTCGTACGACTAGAGGATTGAAAGTACAATGAGAACTACTAGAAAATGAGCTAACAACCTAGCTAATGGTTTCTAAGGGAACAAAATAATACTATAAAATAAGATCTATACAATTGAATATGATAAAGAAAGTATATTAAAGCTAGGGTGACAAAAATGATCTCATAAAAGAGCCTGTTCACTAGCTAGGTCCAAGCACACGTTCACCTACACGCAAGGAGGAAAATTGTTGGGGGACTGTATAGGGGTTTGCCACAGTTAGACCCCCATTTTGGTGTTTCCACTTCCATGGACAACCAAGATAGAAACTATGGAGAAAATTATGATAAAGGAAGAATGAAAGTTAAGAACACAATAACACTAGAAAACAATAATGTGCTACTCAACCAAATTGTAGAGGAGAGGAGTGGAAATGCTTACGACCTCCACCAAGAGCTCACTAGCTAATGGAGGAGAAAATGAGAGGACTCAAGCCCCTGCTGTAATGGTGTTGTTCCACACTTTCTCTATAGAGTTGATGTAGTGTTGTTGTTGATGCTATGGAGTACAAAGTGTTGCTTGAAGGTTGAGAGTGGAAGAAGTGAATGCTAGAATGCTTAGGGAGTGCAAAAAAAATATTGCTAGAGGATGAATTGAATGCTTGGAGAGATCAATTTGATTACTTAGTAGATGAAATGAAGGAATGAAGAGTGAATTTGAAGGGAGAATGAGAAAAATGGCCATATTTAGGTCAGTTGGTCGAAGAGGGGTGTGAAAAATTGACCCCAATAGGAAGTGTAACACCTCTATAGGCTTCAGACGTAGGAATCCATCAAGGATGTAAGTGCACCACGTGGACATGTATGTACCATGTGGGTGTCCTTGATAGTTATTCTTTTGTCGATGCACAAAACATATGCCAAGTGGAACTAAGGCAAAGGGATGATGTGGATTTTTTCCTTCGAATTTGGTTTTCTAAGGTGAGGAAGTGTAAAAGGGGAATCTGCATAAGGGGTGAAAATTATCTCCTATACATTTTTCCCTCACTTTAGAAAGCATGAATACTTATGAGTGCTTCAGAAAAGTAGATTGAAGAGTGAATAGGGTTAGAAATTTATACCTGAACCATCTAGGAAGTAGATTGTGATCTGGTGAACTCGAGAGTGCAAGACAAGAAAATGATTTCATAGCCCTGCAGAACTATGAAGTTGAAGAATGAAATCATCTTACAGGCCTGCAGACCTACAAGGAGGGAACACCCAAGATCTCTCACATGAAGGAAGCCCTGAGAAGTAAGTTCCTTATAGGCCTGCAGACTTGCAAGGAAGGTATCCTTCAAGATCTCACATGAAGGAAACCTAGAAAAGTTCCTTACTAACCCATAGACCTAGAAGGAAGCATCCCCCAAGATCTATCACATGGAGGAAGCTGAGAAAGTGCCCTATAGACTGACAAACCTATAGGGAAGGTGTCTTTCATGATCTCTCACATGAAGGAAACCTAGGAAAGTGACCTATAGGCCTGTAGACTTGTAAGGAGGTATCCCCCAAGATCTATCACATGGAGGAAACCCAAGGAAAGGGGACTCCATAGAGTCAAAAAGCGGCTTCATAGGCGCACCTATAAAGTGACATGTTTACCCACAGATAGAACTTGTTAGAAAGCAGCCACACATGCAAGTAAGTAGATAGTCTCGCAAATTACTAACAAGTTGGAAAACTTTCAAAGAGGTCCCTCAGGAACCCAACGTGAAGAAGGGGTCCACTCAAGGGATGTGTTGTTTGAAAGTATGAAAGAGATGTTTCTTTCCAGAATCGATTCATAATCAAGGAATCCTTTTGAAAGATGTTCACTTCATCAATGAATTCAAAAGGAAGGAGATTCCCCCACACAAGGGGAAGGTCGAAGTTGTTCCCACTTTAGAGGAAGGTTCTCAAGTCCTTTCTTTATGAACCCATGATGAAGAAAACATGTTCCGTTAGGGGTCCAAGTCAAGAATGCAATTTTTGAAAAGAGGTTTGTGAAGATTCTTGAGAAAATATTAGTTGGAAATGAAAGCATTTTTCTAAGAATTGAAATGTTATAGAAGTATCATTGTCACACATGAAAGGGACAACTCAAGCAAAGAAAAGAGAAAGATAAGAAAGAGCGAAAGATAAATGATCAAAATCACAAGGAACAAGGGTAGCCTAATATTTTGGCAACAGAATTGCTCATAAATATATATAAGTATAATAATATTATATGAAATGAACTATCATCAACCCCCTACTATATTAGACCATGTGAAGAATGCATGATAAGACAAAGTAAAAATAAAAAATAAAAAATTGGGTCAACATGGAAGGGAAGCCTAAATGCCCCTAATGCTTTGCATTGTCCCCAATTTATCGAAAATCAAGTCACAGACATGGAAGAATGATGATACACATAGAAGAAGGTTTACAACACAAAAACCATGCCTATATCCAATCACCAACATGGGTGAGAAGGGTCATCTAGGTACATGTAGCACAATCATGGGAGAACACATCACAACACACATACACATCTAATATAATGATAAAGAAGGGGCCTCCCCCTAAAACTAATCGACCATCAGGTCATCCACTTCCCACTCTATATCATCATAGGGGGAAGGAGTATGAGCTTGCAGTGGTGGAATGTTAAGGGGAGGAGTGTTTGACCCTCCCACAACAAGGGCTAAGGAAGAGGGCCCCACAAGGTCCTCTCCACCAAGCTCTTGTGGAGCTAAGGTCATCAATTTCGCAAAGATCGTTAGCAAGGACATAACCTCATCTAGAGATTCAAACATGCACTTTATAGGAGTGCCATGTTTTACCTCAATGGATGGAGAAGGATGTGCATGAGATTCACCACTAGGCTTTTTGAGTGATTTGAGAGCAGTGATAAACTTAGGGGAAGCTAGGACTGGTTCTGTCACTAGGACATAATAGGTTAGCATAGGACCACCTTTAGGGGAAGGTGGACTCCTCTTACATCATCCATTGTGATAAGGACCACTCTCTACCTTCTACTCCATCAAGGGACATAAAATCCCCACAGATGAGGCAAGAGTTGTGGCAGAAGAGGAGGAAGAGAAAACTGATGTAGATACCACTAAAGTGTTCATCATATCTACAGGTTTTGGGAAAGGTGGGACATTTGAAAGGGACACCAAGAGAGGAAGCTCCACCGAAGGAGTGATGAACACCTACACCTTTTTAGGGTCAGGCGCATTTGTACTCATAGCAGAAGATGGAAGTGATACAAATCTAGAATGAATGGAAGCAGAGGGGAGGGGAGGGGAGGGCACAACAGGAGGCCCTGATATAGGGGCGATCATCTCCTCTTCCTTCATCTATAAGGCAACATGTTCAGCCATGAGATCCTTTCACCGACACTTCCACTTGAGCGCAAGGTAGTTTCTATGACTCTTTGAACCAGAGGCCGGAGGTTGTGAAGGGATAGAAGGCTCCTGCTCATCCATGGGAGTGTCCACTATAGTCATTTTTGGTAGAGGAACATACTCGTGAATGGGAGCAGAAGGAGAAGATTGAGAAGTAATAGGGGGAGTCAGCTCAAGTGCCTTGACAGTGGGCCTTTCCCATTTACTGATTTTGGAGTAGGAATAGTAGGAGGTCACGAAGGTTGAGACATAGAGGATTCCCCATGGGGACCTTTTTCTCTAGCATACAAATAGTACCAAGGTCTAGGAAGTTTAGTAGGGAGGTCTGATATCCTGATGTTGGGTCTACGCCAAGGAGATATCATTGAACTTAATGGATAGAAGCTAGGCTTACTCATCCAATACTCCTAAGACAGGGGTGTGGATGAGTTATCCAGAGAGGGGGTAAGCTTCTCCCTCCCTTTTTGAAAAGAGGATGCAACCAGTTGTTATGTTACAGGAAGAGCCAATTTTGGCTGTCCCTTGTCCTCGATCTTATACTTCACATATTTTTTGTAAAGTAGGTCTATTCTTGGAGGAACCGGACCAACAGGGACAGGCCAAAAATGGTCTAATGAATATCCCCCATGGGACACCAAAGGTTGGTATCCAGTGTCATGCACTACATGCACGTCAGCTTCATGGGAGAACTTTAGACATTTATGAATGACAAAGGAAATTCCATTCATGGAAGCTATCCAAGGTATGCCTAGCTTCATCCTAAAAAAATGAGACTTCGGAATGACATTGAAAACTATGTCAACAACCCTAGGTCCAACTAGGATGGACAAGGCTATAGATCCATATGGCTTCAGAGAGAGACCATCGTGTGTACAAATGGTGGATTTTGTTTCTTCATATTCTTTTTTTTGTAGTGAATTAAGCCACAACATCTCTTCTATAATAACATTCACTCAAATCGTGGGGTATACTAAGACTCCTGTCACAATGTTGCCATTGAGGCGGGTGAGAATATAGAGGGGAGAGGGCTTGTTATTTAAGGGTAAGTCCTATGAAGTGAATGTTATGTCTGACAAACTGGTCAGAGGCTGTGTGGTAGGGGTAACTGTGACCATGTTAACAGAGGCCTTGGGCTGAGTGATAGGATCAGTGGGATCGACAATCATGTCAGAAAAATGCGATGGAAATGAGTCCATGTATAATTCACTATTCGCTTTCACCACCAATTTATTTGTATTTGGTTTTCTTCCATCGAGATGAATAGTACCATCCTCGATGCGGTCCTGTATCTCATGACATAGGCACATACAATGTTTGGTATCATGTTTGTTAACTCAATGGTACTGACAATAGGTACTTGCATCATACCAACTAGGGTAAGGTTCTCTAAGAGGTTTAGAGTTTGGCAAGGTTATGATCTTATCCTTCACTAACTTTTACAAGACAAAAGAGTAAGATTATTCTAACTTTGCAAAATTTTGGTTGCATTTGAGGTCGTTGTCATCCACAACGGTAACTACATTTGTAATGGCTTTACCTTTCCTAGAGATCCATATGATGTATTTTCCTTGAGAATGAGAGTGTGAGGAGGATCCCCCAAACTAAACTATCATCTGTTGATATTCTTGTAGGGTTGTACACAAGTGCACGAAAGAAGGGTATTTCATAAGAGTGAACTTATCCTACCAAGGCCTTTGTAAGTTCCCTATCAATACCTTCTGTACATTAGAATCGGGCAGCAAATACAAGATTTGAGAGAAGAGCGCTTGATACCGTGCAATGAAATTAGTAATCTTTTCATTATCACCTTGTTTGCACCAAACGAGATCCGGAAAGGTCATCTTCGGCCCAAAGTTAGCTTGGAATTTTCATAGGAATTGGTTTGAAAATTTTCTCAAATGAGAAAATGGAATTATCAGGCAAGGAACAATACCATTCGATTTTTGTATCCTTGAGAGATTGAGGAAATATTTTTTCCATCAATGCGTCGTGATGGAGGAAATTTGTGCACAGGGCGTTAAAGGCGGACACATGTGTTTTTGGGTTCCCTTTTCTGCCATATTTTTTAAATTTAGGGATCACCATTCTTTGAGGGAAGGGAGTGTTCAGAATTGCAACCAACAATGGGCTATGTTGAAAGAAGGGTTGGAAGATAAGCTGGGTAGAGACTTGGGAGAGACTCACCAACTGGCTCTGCATCTTACCCACATTCTAAAGAAGAGTGTTCAAAATAGTATCATTAGAAGAAGATATAGGGCCAGAGGAACCCCCTAGAACCACCACCAGAGTTACCACCAGAACCACTAGTGTGGCTAGTACAAGAACCACTACCAAAGCCACCAATAGTGGTTGGGCCTCTGCCAAGGCCACCTCCGCTTTCAAAGCCACCACCATCACTTCCACCAGAACCACTTCCACCAACACCACCCCTGTTACTGAAGCCACTGCCACTACCATAGCCCCCACTGCTCATCTCACCAAAAACATCCACCACTAGAGGTGACAAGAGGGGTGAAGCTAAAACTAAAGTGGATGTTGTTCACTTTGATAGTTTCGGATCCCTCAGAGGTAGAGGTAATGCTAATTGAGAGTACGATATCGGCCATGTACATAGATGTAGGAGGCATCGACGTTCCTAGCTGTCTCTCATGGTCTTCAAAAGTGACTCCTTGTACAATATTAGGATTGTTTGGAGGAGCACATACATTAGTCAGACTAGATAGACTAGCCAAGATTTTGATTCCTTTTTTAGTCTCTTCCCACCTTATACTTTAGTTTGTTGATAACCCAGGAGACCGTAGCCAACTTTAGGTGTCTTTCCAAGTGATGTTCCAAGTCACCCAACCCTTTGCTGAGGGTGGAGACATATTCTACAGGAATGTGAATAGCCTCATGCTCATTGACCAATGATGGTGTGGGAGATACAGGAGGAGTGGAGATGTGGTCAGTCTCTTTAGAGAATCCTACCTCACCCCTTGACAACTGCTCCTGTGCAACGAGACCAATGGTGGATCCAACAAAAAGGCCTATAGAGAAACTAGTAGTGACCTTTGTCCTCTCCATCGAAAGGTGTCGTACACTTCTCCTAACAACATACTTGGAGGTTATAGACTGGGTTGTGATGCTCATAAACCCTCACAATTCTCAGGGGCACAACAATCACAAGGTATAAGGGAAAATCCTCATAACCAATAGATGAGCAAATGTTGGTTCATGTTAGGTTCACCAAAAATGTAAGAGAGCGGGACCAACCATGCTCAAGGCCCTAGGTCATGGAGAGCTAAGAGCGGAAAGTTTCCCTAACTTACCTCAGCTTAAAAAAGGGTGTTTTGAAATGAGGGATGAGAATGATGAGGATTATAAGGCCCTTCAATCACTTTGTAGACCCCAAATTAGTTTTTGTTCTAGCAAGTTGGTTTTTAGGTTCAAACAATGTACGTCAGGGAGCTATCTTCCTGAGGATGAAAGCATGGTACTAGGACGATAGCGCAACGTGCTAGCATCTCTTAGGTGCACTGGCTTCTATATGACCAGAGGACTGAAAGTATAATGAGAACTATAAGAAAACGAGTTGACAGCCTAGCTAATGGTTTCTAAGGGAACAAAACAATACTATAAAATAAAAGATATACAATCGAATATGATAAAGAAAGTATATTAAAGCTAGGGTGACAAAAATAATCTCACAAAAGAGCTTGTTCACTAGCTAGCTCCAAACACATATTCACCTGAACACAAGCGAGATGAAAATTGTTGGGAGGTTGTTAGGGGTCTTCCTTAGTTAGACCCCCGTTTGGTGTTTCCACCTCCACAGAAAACCAAGATAGCAACTATGGAGAAAAGTATGATAAAGGAAGGGGTATGTGCAGGATCATCATGGAAAAACAGGCCCTTAAGTGGCAAAAAATTCAAAAAAATCAGAGTTAGGCAACTTGATGTAAAAATTTGAATAAGTTATCTATATTATTTTTAAAATATGTAAGAATAGAATCTATAGAAAATTGAATGTAGTTTCTAAAATACTAGGTTTAATTTTATTTTTTAAAATTTATTTGTTGAAAATTTGAAATTTCAATGCGGTAGTACTTAAATTTTAGGAAAAATAAGTAGTCTGTCTCACCCTAACCACAATAAAATGATGATATTTTTTTATAATATTTTAGATATAAGTAGAGGACTCATGTCTGTGATGCATATTTTTTGTAATTTTTTTCTAAGTAAATAGTTGTTGAATTTTTATTACAACTTTTAAAAAATATTAAAACTCATATGTCTAACCTTAAATTGGTCAAAATTCATAAAATTTGAATTTTTTTTTAATCCTATAGTATGTGAAGCATAGAGTGTGATACATGTTTGATTCAAAAATGTGATACCATTTGAAAGCTATAGATGTTTTTCAATTAGCCTATCAATCAGGACTTTAGTCATAATTCAAATAGAAAATGAATAATAATTATTTATTAAATTCAAAATAAAGCATAATTTATATTGGTGGAAAGATGAGAATCTCCTTTAAAAACCCTTTTCGTTTCATCAATTTTGGGTTAAAAAAAGGTCGTCAGCCACATACCCTACACATACTCATTATATCACCACTTTTTGGCCCATCAAGATCTTGCACATACCCAAAGAATGAAAGTTAAGAACACAATAACACTACAAAATAGTAATGTGCTACTCAACTAAATCGTAGAGGAGAGGAATGAAAATTCTTATCACCTCCACCAAGATCTCACTAGCTAATGGAGGAGAAAATGAGAGGACTCAAGCCCCTACTGCAATGGTGTTTTTCCACAACTACTCTATGAAGTTGATGAAGTGTTGTTGGTACTGCTATGGAGTGCAAAGTGTTGCTTGAAGGCTGAGAGTGTAAGAAGTGAATGCTAGAATGCTTAGGGAGTGCAAAAAGAATATTGCTAGAGGATGAATTGAATGCTTTGAGAGATTAAGTTGAGTGCTTAGGAGATGAAATGAAAGAATGAAGAGTGAATTTGAAGGGAGAATGAGGAAAACAACCATATCTGGGTCAGTTGGTCGAAGAGGGGCATTACAAATCAACCCCAATGGGAAGTGTAACACCTCTGCAGGCTTTAAATGTAGGAATCCCTCAGGGACATAAGCATGCCACATGGATGTTTGTGTGCCATGCGGGTGTCCGTGATAGTTATTCTTCTGTCGATGCACAAAAAAAATTCCAAGTGGAATGAAGGCAGTAGGTTGATGTGGATTTTTTCCTTCGAATTTGGTTTTCTAAGGCGAGGAACTGTAAAACTAGAATTTGCATAAGGGGTGCAAATTCACTTCTATACACAAACATATATACAAACATACATAGATAAAATCATACATTTATACAAACATACACAAAAAATAAAACGAGGCATAACACAAGTGCTTTATAATGTGCTCATGTTTTGTCCTTCTTTGGGAATCCCCAAGCCTTTGGGATGGAAATTACTTTGGATTTCCAAACCAAAGGCTTGTACTATCTTTCCAACACCCAAAACGTGTTTTTTCATATTCTACAAAATTTCACATAATCTTATTTGTGCTCCCCATCAGGTTTGCATGTGTTTCAAGGATGAGCAAGAGAACACTTGGGTAATGTTAATCACTCTGTTAGCTATTTAACAATGTATTTTTTTCATATTTTAACTATGTTATTGCTTTCATCTTTACTTTCTTTTGTTGGTGTATCCATTTTTTACAAAAACCAATGTTTGGTATTTTTTACTTTATTTTTTAACCATTCATTGAAATATCAAATAACTTACATTTTTATAAACTAGACTCCATTCTACACATTTTAAAAAATAAAAAAATTGATTTTCAATTAGTTTTCAAATATTATAGGGGGAGCACGATCAAAATTCTATTTTTTTTCAGGATGTGTCCACTTTGAAAATTAGTATAAAATCATATATTCATTAAAAAATTATCAGAAAAATCATGGATAAGCTATATGTTAGCTAATTTCTCACCAAAGCGATTTTAAAAATACTCAAAAAAGGTTAGCATTTTAGGGGGGGCACAATAGACACTATGTTATGTTTTTTTGAAAAAATTAGGACCACTTTGTGTTGCCCCCAATTTTGTACCCCTTAATCTCTACCATTTAAAAAAAAAAATAGTAGTTTAGAAAGTAGATTCGGAGCACCATGACCCTTGTTTTTGTTGCATCTTAAAATTTTGAGTGTAACTATCCTTAATTTCTCCTCCAAGGTCAATATTTCTTGATTTCAAAAAAATGTGGCCACTTAAGACCCCTTTTTGGCCACCAATCTTTGTGCAATTACACTTAGATTTTACACCCTCCTTTGTTGGACAGTACAAAATCACACAATCTAAACCTAACAAGCCTTCTAGTTTTTCTTGCACAATCTATTTCTCCTAAGAAAATCAAATCTACTTCTACCTTGACAAATTCTAAAACACCATCATTCCATGATAATGCTACTTCCTCTTCTAATAGATGTATCAATGGAAATGGGGGCTCATTAGCTTTCATCCCTTGCATAATGGTTAAATCTAAGAATAAACCTCATAATATTGACATGTCAACACTCAACAAGAATCTACATTATTATGAAAGAATTGATTCTTCTGATGTCAATGCTTTTGCTTCTTCTTCAAATATTGATCACACTTCTCATTTAGACAGATTAATAATGTGACCTCTCATTCTCTACCTATTTTGGAGACACATTATGGGATTGGCTTGAAAAAATTTCTAAACTTGGATACAATGGAAACATGGAGCAAGGAGTTAAGGTTCATGTGAAGACTACATCACACTTTTCTAAAGAAGGTTTAGCTTTTCGATCTTCCCCTTTGTCTACAACCCATCCTCTATTGTTTGATGTATCTATGACTTCCTCTTATGTGCAATCAAAATTTTCTTCACAAGAAAATTATAGTTCCCACTTCATATCCTCTATTTATGCAAGAGCATATTTTGTTGAGGCTTCTCAAAGCCCACTTGATTACTCTTCCCCCTCCAACACATAAGAATTTTCATAAAAAAATAATTAAAAAAATAATTATTTTTGTGCATATCATTGAGTGTTGGGTCATTTTACTAGTGAATATCAAGAATTAGGTAATTAAATAAAACTTCTTGATTCTAGTGCTACCACTATTCCATGTGTTGAGGAACTTGTTCCTTCTAAATGATAAGCTCTCTCCTATTGTGTTGTTCCTCACTATGTGGAATTTGTAGCTCCATGTGTCTACTCATTTCCACTCATGGTGATACAATCTTATGTGCAACCATACTTCATCTATGGTGGAAACACAATGGTCTCTAGCATGGTTTTCCTTACCTATATAGTTGTGGGGAAAGGATAACTAATTTTGGAATTGTGCATCCTTCTTAAGGATCCCCTCCTTTCTTCCCCCTTCTTTTCCTTAAAATGTTAGCATAGAAAGTATGCTAACATTTTAAGGGGGAAATATAACCTATGCATTTATATACCTATAAGAGAGGGGGACCACCATGTGCAAGACCCTAGGTCACAAAGGGCCAAGATGCGAGAGGCTTCCCTAACTTACCTCAACTAAGTGTAATGCAAGGCAAGAGTGATGAGGACTGTGAGGCCTCTCAATCACTCTGCGGACCTAAAATACAGGAAGGGGCTAGGCAAGCCAATTTTTAGGTTCAACACTACACCTAAGGAAGCTCTCTACCCAAGGATGAAAGTACGGTCTCTACATGTCAATGTGGCATGCTAGTGTCTCTAAAGTGCATTGGTGTCCGTGTGGCGAGACAATAGTGAAAATGAGGTCAAACCAAGAAAAAATAGCTAACGGCCCAGCTAACTAACTAAAGGGCCAAAATGATGTGATTAAGTAAATGAAATATTCTCAAATATTATAAAGAAAAAATACAAGAGTAAAGAGGGCAAGGAGGATCTCACCTAGGAATTCATTCACCAGCTGATTCCTCAAAAATCACATACTCCTACACACAAAAAGAGGAAAATTTTGGGTGGCTGTATAGGGGCCTACCTTAGTCAGACCCCCGTTTAGGTGTTTCCACCTCCTTGGACAACCAAGAGAATGAGATAAAGAGATCAATGTAGTAAAGAGAACTAAAGCACTACAAAATAGTAAAGTGCTAACTCAACCAAGTGATAGAGGAGAGGAGAGGGAAGCTTACCACCTCCACCAAAAGCACTCAAGGCTGCTTGGGGGAGAAAATGAGAGGAACTCATGCCTTTACTGTAATGGTGTGGTCCCAAACTTTCTCTACCGATGTGATGGAGCATTTCTTTGGCCGCAATGAGGTGCAAGAATGTTGCTTGAAGCTTGAAGTGGATGCCCAAGAGTGTGTGAAAGCTTGCTTGAATGCCTAGGGTCTTGAAATTCTTGTTCAAGGAGTGAATTTGAAGAAGGAATGAAAGAAATGGCCATATTCAGGATGGTTGACCGAAGGGGGAATTACAACTTGACTCCCAATGAGAAGTGTAATGCCTTTGTAGGTTTAGCCGCAGGAATCTGCTAGGGACGTAAGTGTGCAACGCGAACATCTATGCACCGCACAGGCATCCCAGATAGAAACGCCTCCACCAATGCTTAAAATAGGCACTAAGTGTGATAAAAGTAGCGGGCTTAGGTGAAATTAAGCCTTCAAACTTGGTTTTCTAAGGTGGATAAAGGAAAAAAGGGGATTTTCACATGAGGTACAAATTCACTCTTGTACATTTTTCCCCCACTTTAGCAAGTACAAATACTAATCGGTGCTCGGTAAAGTAGATCAAGAAAGATTTAAAGTTTAGAAACGTATACCTGAACCGTCAAGGAAGTAGACTATGATTTGGTAAACCTAAAGGTGCGGGGAAAGAAAAAGACTCCATAGCTACTCAGAACTTTGAAGTTGGAAAAACAAAGCATCTTACAGGCCTGTAAACCTACAAGGAGACAACCCACAAGATCTCTCACATGAAGGAAGCCCCATGAAGTAAGCATCTTATAGGCCCATAGACCTACAAGGAAGGCATCCCCCAAGATATCTCACATGAAGGAAACCCCATGAAGTAAGTTCCGTATAGGCTTGTAGACCTGCAAGGAAGGTATCCCCCAAAAAATATAGCATGGAGGAAAGCCCAAGGAAGCAAACTCCACAGAGTCATGAAGTGGTCAAGTAGGAAAGTAAGTAGAAAGTCACACAGACTGTCGATGATTCGTAAGTATTTCAAAGGGGCCCCTCAAGAGCCCTTCAAAAGGAGAGGGGTTCCACTCAAGGGATGCACTTTTTGAAAGGTGAGTTCTAGTCAAGCTACCCCCAAGCTAGCGGAAAAAATATGAAACGGGTCTAGTCAGGCTACCCCCAAGCTAGACGTGACAGGGAATGGAATAGGTCTATTCAGGCTGCCCCCAGGCTAGACGCGAAGGAATCCATTCATGGTAATGACTTCCAAAGGAGGGCCGCTTGGGAACCCACCGTGAAGAAAAAGAGGGTCCACTTAAGGGACACACACTTTGAAAGCTAATGTTTTTTCTCTCAGAGTGATCCATCATCAAGTAATCATTTCGAAAGATGTTCACTTCATCAAGGAATTCAAAAGGAAGGATATTCCTCCATGTTAAGGGAATATTAAAGCTATTCCCACTTTAGAGGAAGGTCTTCAAGCCCTTTCTTTACAAACCCGTGATGAAGAAAAAATGCTCTGTTAGGGTTCCAAGTTGAGAATGCGATTCTGGAAAAAAGTTTGTGCGAATTTTTGAGAAAAGATTTGTTGACAACAAATGCATTTTCTAAAAATTGAAATGTTAAAGGAAAGCATTGTCTCACATGAAAGGGAAAACTCAAGCAAAGAAGAGAAAAAGATAAAAGTAAAGCGAAAGAGAAAAGATCAAACAAAGGGCATAGGGGGATCTGGTTTAGCAGGGTTAGATATGTCTGAGCTCATATAAATAATAGGTAACCATAGTGCAAGGTGAAATATTATCAATCACCAACCAGATCAAGAGGAATGCATGAGAAGACAAAAAAAAAAAAATAGGTCAACATGGAAGGGAAGCCTAAATGCTCCCAATGCTTTGTATCATCCCCAATTTATCGAAAGTCAAGCACAAACATGGAATAATGATGACACAAATAGAAAAAGGTTTACAACACAAAAACAATGCATGTATCCAAGCACCAACATGGGTGATGAGGGTCATCCAGGCACACATAGCATGAATATAGGGGAACACATCACAAAACACACACACACAAGATCAAGAAAGGGCTTCCTCTTAACATTGATCGGCCAAGATGTCATCTACCTTCCAATCTAAATCCTCATAATGGGAAGGAGGATGAGCTTGCAATGGTGGGATGTTAAGAGGAGGAGCATCTGGCCCTCCCACAACAAGGGCTAAGGAGGAAGCCCCTGCAAGGTCTTCTTCACCAAGCTCTTATGGAGCTAAGGTCAACACTTTTGCGAATATCGTTGACAAGGCTGAGACTTCATCTATGGAATTAAACATGCACCCCATAGGAGTGTCGTGTTTAACTTCAACAAATGGGACAGGCTATGCCTAAGGCTCACTATTAGGCTCGTTGAATGAATCGAGAGTGGTGATGAACTCAGGGGAGGCTGGGACTAGTTCCATCACCGAGACATAACAAGTCAACCTGGGGTGGCCTTATGGAGAAGAAATAATCCTCTTACGTCCTCCACTGCTAGAAGGACCACCCTCCACCTCCTATTTCGTCGAAGGAGATGAACTCCCCATGGATGAGGCTAGAGGCACGAAGGAAGAGGAGGAAAGAACTATGACAGATACAATTGAGCTATTAACCATATTCACAAGCTTGGGGAAAGGCTAGATATTTGGAAGGAACATCAGTAAAGGCGACTCCACTGAGGGAGTGATGAACACCTATACCCATTTAGGGTTAGGCACATTCGTACTCACGACGAAAGCTAGAAGTAGTACAAAACTAGAATGAATAGAAGTAGAAGGATGGGAGAAAGAAGACACTGCAGGAGACCCTAAATCAGGGGCAACCATTTCTTCCTCCCTTTGCGAGGTGGCCATCTCAGCCAAGAGAGCCTTTCGCCAGTGCTTGTGTTCGCGCGCAAGGTAGTTTCTGTGAGTCTTGGAGTTAGAGGCTGGGTTTTGTGAAGGAACAAAAGGTTCCTGCTCAACCATAGGAACATCCACCATGGCCATTTTTGGTGGAGGGATAGTTTCTTGCATGGGAGAAGGGGGAACAAGCTGAGGAGTGACAGGAGGATTCTACTTGAGAGTCTCAATAGCAGGCCTTTTTTCGCCCACTTCCTTAGGAGCAGGAGCAATATGAGGCAGTGAAGGTTGAGACAAAGAGGACTCTCCTTAGGAAACTTTCTTCCTGTTATACCGAATGGGTCTAGGTTTTGTCTGTAGAACATGAAGTTCAAAAGTAAGATGCTTAGGCTTTCGCCAAGTAGGCACCATAGAATTCTCTTGCAAATGAGGAGTAGAACCTGATGCTACCTCAACAGAGCAAGAAGAAGTTCCAGACTGACCAGTAGAAGAGGAAGAAGGAGGATTGTGGGACCACTTCTCTTTTTCCTTCTTTTGTGCTTTAGCGACATTGTTGTCAGCTTTTAGGCAAGCCCTATGTGAGATGGCATAAGGAAAGGGAGGGTATCTAACTTTTGGCCTTAGAAATTCTTTCTTATAGTTTTGATATCTTCAGTGTAGAAGGTTTGTCCTAAGAAAAAGAGGAGCAACAGGCATAGGGAAAGAGTGGTCCAAGGAGTAGCTACCACATGTGTGCAACCACTGGTCTATAATTTGTGTCATGGATTATGTGCACAAAGCCCTCGTGGATAACTTTTAGATATTTATGCACAACGAAGGGTACTACATTCATCACCACCAACCAAGGGATACCCAACTTCACCCTAAAGAGCTCAGACCTAGGGATGATGTCAAACAAGAGTTTCATGGACTTAGGGATGACTAAAACTGACCAGACAATACTACCCAAAGGGGGCACGGAAAGCCCATCATGTGTGTGGATAGTACTCACAAGAGCATCATACACATCCTTGTGTAAGAATTTTATCAACATAATATCCTTTTTTATTATGTTTACTTGTGATGTTGGATCAATGAGAAAACCTACAATGTTTCCATTGATCCACGCAGGAATGTAAAGAGGAGATGGTTCCTTGTCAAAACCCATCAGTAGGTCCTGTGAAGTGAAAGTTATACTAGTACCACTATCTACAAGCTGCGCGGAGGGGATAGGTTGATGCATGAAGGAGGCCATTACACACACTAGACAACGCTTTCATAGAGTCCCTAAAGTTGATAGATAAGATGGTGACCCAATTAAGGTTTTGTCATGCAATACCTTTGGAACCTTCCTACTATGCTAACTAGGGGTCGTAGGCTAGGTTGTAAGGTGACAACCTTACAATACTCACACCTACAACACTCCTAGAGTACGAGCAGAGGAACTATCGAGATCACAAAAATGAAACCAAAATGGTTCGCGTCGGGTTCACCAAAAATGTAAGAGAGGGGGACCACCACATGAAAGACCCCAGGTCACAGAGGGCCAAGAAACGAGAGGCTACTCTAACTTACCTCAGCTAAGTGTAATGTAAGGGAATGCAAGGTGAGAGTGACAAGGAACCTGAGGCCTCTCAATCACTCTGCAGACCTAAAATATAGGAAGGGGCTAGGCAAGTTAGTATTTAGGTCCAACACTACACCTCAGGAAGTTGTCTGCCTGAGGAAGAAAGTGTAGTCTATGGATTTCAGCGAGGCACACTGGCATCTCTAAAGTGCACTGGCATTTGTGCGGCTAGACAACAGTGACAAGGTCAAATCAAGAAAAACTAGCTAATGACCTAGCTAACTAACTAAAAGGCCAGAATGATGTGATTAAGTAAATGAAATATTCTCAAATATTATAAAGAAAAAATGCAAGAGTAAAGAGGGCAAGGAGGGTCTCACCTAGGAATTTGTTTGCCAACTGATTCCTCAAAAAGCATGAACTCCTACACACAACAAGAGAGGAAAATTTTGGGTGGCTGTATAGGGGTCTGCCTTAGTCAAACCCCCATTTAGGTGTTTCCACCTCCACAAATAGCCAAGAGAATGAGATAAAGAAAGCAATGTAGTAAAGAGCACTAAATCACTACAAAACAGTAAAGTGCTAACTCAATGAAGTGATAGAGGAGAGGAGAGGGAAGCTTACCACCTCCACCAAGAGTACTCAAGGCTGCTTAGGGGAGAAAATGAGAGGAACTCACACCTCTACTACAATGGTGTGGTCCCAAAATTGCTCTACCAATGTGATGGAGTGTTGCTTTGGCTGCAATGAGGTGCAAGAATGTTGCTCAAAGCTTGAAGTGGATGCCCAAGGGTGTGTGAAAGCTTGCTTGAATGCCTAAAGTCTTGAAATGCTTGTTCAAGGAGTGAATTTGAAGAAGGAATGAAATAAATGACCATATTCAGGTCAGTCGGTTGAAGAGGGTGTTACAACTTGAATCCCAATGAGAAGTGTAACACCTCTACAAGTTCAACCACAGGAATCTGCCAGGGATGTAAGTGCACTGCGTGGGCATCTATGCATTGTATGGGCATCTCTGACAAAAATGCCTCCACCGACACTCAAAATAGGAACCAAGTGTGGTGCAAGCAGTAGGATTAGGTGGAATTAAGCCTCTAAACTTTTTTTTCTAAGGTGGATAAAGGAAAAAAGGGGATTTACACATGGGGTGCAAATTCACTCTTATACAATACCCAAACATGCATTCATGTCTCTTGAGACTTGAATTATTGATGTGTCCCCTTTGTGGTGGTGTTTTTCATAATAACCCTAAGGTGTGGCTATCAATTCATTCCTCGATACATTAAACCTTTATTTATCCCCTGAGACGTTAAAAATTTCATCCTCAAAGATAGTAAACATTTATGTGCTCCCTAAGGCATTAGAAATCCATGATTACCTAACATAATGTAGCTTGCTAGCCTATGTATCTATGTATTTGCAAGCCACCTAGAATAACATAACTTTCTAGCTCATGGTATTTACTTATCACACTCATGGTCACCTAGAATAAGACAACCTTATAGACTATGGTCTATGGAGGCTTTCTAACATGCATGACCCCTAGGAACAAATAAATATAGTGCAAATTTATGTACCCTCATTTTGTCTATATTGATTGCTCATTGTCTACTTGTATGCATTCTTTGTAGCAATCAATTAACTCTATATTCTTGTCTTCTCTTTTAGAATTCCTTATGTGTTTGTTGCATTTGGGAGATGATTCTTGGTATTGAGATAACCTTCCATATTAAGGTCTCCTTACCTTGCTAACTCAAATTTTTGGCTTTACGTAGTGCATACTAACATTGTTTATATATGCTTCATGTTTGATTCATGTTTCCTCCATGTTTTTATCATGTATGCTTTGTGGTTGCTCCTTGTATTATTCATGTATGCTTCATGTCTGCTCTATGTACGCTTTGTTTTTTCTTCATATATGGTTTATGAATGGTTTTATGTGTACTCTATTGTTTTCTGAAGTGCATTCCTTATGCATTCCTTGTATTATATCTACTATGTGTGTGTGACTTTCTATCTTGAAATTATGGATTGATATGATCCTAATTCCTAGGGCCATCACATCTCCCAACTTAGTTTCATTATATCTCTTTAGAATTTTGATAAAGAAACCTATCTTCTCTATAATTTAGTATGATTATGAATGTAATACCATACCCTCACTAAAGTGAGGGCTAAATATAGTATTTTAAATTATCACCCTTGAAAATTTCACACTAGATTTGTCACCCTATTTCATATGTATAATTAATTACATTCATAATTTATTCATTTTGAGGCTAGATTGGAAAAATATATTTAATTCCTTGATATCTTGAGTTTTTGGAGCCAAAAAGTCTTGGACAAGGGTGTTGGGTGCCCTAGTCCTAAGAGTTTTCTTTCAAAAATTTAGGAACACTAATATTGGCCTTTGGTGTCTAGAAAATGATCTACTAGATCAACCTAGGTATAAAATTTACCCCAGATGCAAATATAAATAGGTATTTCCATCTCAATTGAACAATCATGATAAACTTTGATGAATTGATGAACATTTATGAACTTACACGTGACTTCTTCTCTACAAGCTTGCTACAACTCTTTGTTGTTTTATGTGGACTAAACCTTGTAGATATTCAAGGAAATTTGTTCCTTCTTCATCAAATCTTTGTGGAAACCTATGGTGTGACATCACTTCAACAAGGATTACATATCTAAGGTAGCTTTATCTCATGTTATTCCATTTATTATAGTCATTTATTATTAAATTTTCCTTTGCTCCCTCAAGAGAATATGATATATACCATCATCATCATTGTATTTTTAGATGTGGGAACACCAACATGGGGTTTGACTAAGGTAAAATCCTATACAACACAACCTTTTCCCTCTTTTTATGTGTGTGGATATGGATCCATAAATTTTGATAGTGACAGGTTGTAGAAGGAAAAAGTAGATTGTAACCAAGTGACCTAGCTTTTTAGCATACCAAAACCCTAGGGATAGGTTTCCCTATGGTCCTATCCCTCCATTTAAGGTTCTAGTTTCATCCAAAAGTACCCCTTTGTTTGGACATCTCAAATTTGTACCCATTTATGTGATTTTTTTTTTCATATGTGTGATCATTCGTATTTTAATATTATAGATTATATCAATTAGGTTAATTATACCACACTTTAAAATCTTCCCTCTTTACAATAAAGAAATAAAACCAAAGTAGGATCTCTCCTTTGAGGTAGTTAGCCAACCATAAAACCCTTATCGGTTTATGTTTGAATGTTAAGAAAAGAAAAGATAGATCCAAGCTAATTTACTTGTTAGATCTAGGATCACTTTTCCCACTCAACAAAAACTAGTTTAAAATTCATCTAGAAAGATAAATTGTTTAATTTTAAAGTGAACAAGATAACAGAAAATGGGGAACTATCATTTTTTTAAGTATGAAATGGACTAATTGTGTTAAAGATCATGGTTTCTCTCATGTAATAGGGGAGTATGGTTCATCTTAAAAAAATATAGAACTCAATTTGCAATTTTCTTTTTCTATATTGCTAATGACTATAGAGAGAGAATATATTGAACTAGTTGAATAACCTCCCAAGAATCCCTTGGATTTTCAGGGGAGAATTCAATATTGTAGAGAAAAAGGAAGATGAATGTGGTGGCCTTGAGATGAACTAGAAGGGAAATGAGAGATTATTTTTGAACATGATGATAACTAGCTTAAATTTGTTTTATCCTCTTAAAAATAGAAAGGAAGAAAGTAAGAATATCTAGTATACTTGGTGTAATGCTCAAAAAGTGGGAAAAATAATTCACTACAAATTGAATAGGTTTTATGGAAACAATGAATTCTTTTATTTTGAGCACATTGAAAATGGCAACTATATTAGAGTACATCCATGAACAATTTCTAACCACCACCCTATTGAAGTTTCTATTCTATTCAATGAAAGGATCCTATGGGATGAACCTTTTGATGATGCTTCAGAGAGCAGTAGCAAATCTATGATTGAATACAATGCTTGACTCTTCATCTTGTTTCTTGATCTGCTTTAACCTTGTGACAAGGTCATAAGGGTCTCTTGCAAATTCTTCTCTATAAGCATTCACTAATTTATTCTAGCAAGGAAATGACTTCTCAGGAAAACTTAGATACCAATCCTAAGCTCATGCTTCAAGGGATCTGACAAAAAATCTCATCCACATGTCCTAATGTCCAAATGAATGTTTCTCCATGAAGCTGGAAAAACTTTTGACATGTGCATCTCCTTCACAAACATTGTATCCATTAAATCTAGGCATCTTCTTATAAACTTGAGCTGACATACTCTCATTTTTGTAATCAACCCATGAAAAATCTAATTGAGCATACAATGGATCAAAAGAATTGACAAATGGTGCATTAATTTGGCAAGTAGACATAGTATTTTTTTCTCTTAACCATGTGTGTTGAAACATCTAGTGCCTTTGATCCATCTCTTTAAGTCCCCTTTCAAACATAGCTTTCCATTCCAACCTTATCTTAGACTTGTGCACTCTTAGATTCTTGCATTTTGGGGTATCAAATGCATGAGGATTATCAGAATTCTGACACTTCTTGACAACTTGTCTCAAAGTGTCTGACAATATGGCTATTTTATGATCCATGGGTATTTGCAAATCAAGGCTCAACTAATTGTGCATAATCACAACCTTGACCAAATGAAGGATTATTATGACAATTGCTGACATGGTAACAACCAACATATGAAAATGAAAATCCATGGAAATCCCAAGGATATACAAATGCATTCTAACCATCCATACAATCAAATATTTGAGCACTAAATGAAAATATTTCAATGGAACTACAATTACATTCAACAGATCTAGCAAATGGAAATGTGCAAACTTAAATTTACTATCCTTTCCCTTTATTAGTGCTAAATCACTCAATAGGGAACCAAAGTTTAGTCCTAAGAAGTTCAAATATGGTTTTCATACAAAAGTCTCTTAAAAACCAAAAGTGAAGAGTACCTAGAAATGTTGCAACTCCTGCAAATTGTTTTCCTGATCGGAAATAGTGTAGATCTAGAACTATATTCACCTCTTCAACAGGTTCTTCTGACAGAGTCACGACCTCTCTTCATAGAGGACTGAACTTCAAGCACTATGAAGTTGTTTCACATGTAAATTTACTTCTGAGTTCCTTTCACCAACAGAGCACCACAGATCATGAAACTTTCTAGTTATCTGCAACAAATGTCTCCTCTAGGTTTGAATTCCTCCAGTATTTGAACTAAATTCAGAATGGAAAATAATATGACTTTATGAAGTGACTCTTAACGCTAGATCCTTCAAGATTTTAATGACTTTTTGATAAGGAAATTTGCAACTAAATTTTTGAGTGCATTCCCCAGAAGAGTCACCATTTTGTTGATTCTCCAAATCAACCAGTTCAATGAATCCTAAACAATTAGCCAATTTCTTATACTAAGACTCAAAGAGGGATTTGGCCAACTAACAAGTTCCAGTCAAAGATTGAGATCTTCTGCACTTCTAGCTCCGCAGGACCAAGGTGGGTCTACCTATACAATTCCTAAAAACATAATTCACTCATACACAGACATTTCTTTTTATAGAAAATAATTCCCAATGAGAATACACCAAGGAGAGCGTTGACAACCTCAAATCTAGCTTGATTCTTGGTAAATTAGCACTCAATCAGCAATTGGGAGGTAGAACTGAACAACAAACCTCAACCAAATAACAAGGATTTAAAATGATTTTGA
The DNA here is from genome assembly GCA_007258455.2 of Sequoia sempervirens. Lineage (NCBI taxonomy): Eukaryota > Viridiplantae > Streptophyta > Pinopsida > Cupressales > Cupressaceae > Sequoia > Sequoia sempervirens. The sequence continues at coordinate 480,928,606 of VDFB02000015.1, read as the reverse complement.
ATTTAAAGTGTTTATGAGATTCATCAAGCTGAATGATAAATTAGTGCCGAATTCTAGGCCATGGAGTCAAATTCATAAAGTGAATTCACTAGTAGACATACTTCAACCAGTGGATTTACAACTGTTAATGTATTGCATCAACATATCCTCTCATGTTATCAATCAAATTCTTCTTATCATATCCAATCTGCACTCTAGAAATCACAATCATCTACTCAAAGTATTTTAACCATTTCATTGAAACAGAACCATAAGTAGATAAAACAATCTCAGAAAATTGGGATGACAAACTTAAAATACTTGGTATTATTGAATTCATATGACTGAAATGTACAAATCTAGAGACAATTTGATGACATTCATGACTTTCATGATTTATTTGCACAATCTGGCTGATATTTACTCATGAAATCAAAATTGATAGTTTACAGGCTCAAATTATGACTCAGAACTCAACATTTTCTATCTACCCAGCTCCACACAAGAATTCAGAACCTCTTTTTCAATGAGAGAAGAAGATAATAAAAGAAACATAAGCAGCTCCAAAATTGATCTAAAGAGGCTATCTGGAATCTTCATCCACTGTTGATTAAAAAAATTGCAAAGCCTCTCTCATCTCTCTTCCTTCAATAAAAATTTTCCTCCAATTCTATTTTTGCATCAAGTTGTCTAGCAACAGAAAATTTACCCATGTGGAGAATCTCCAATTTACCAGTAGTGGAAAATATCTTGCCCGTGAAATTTTTTTATTTCTAATCTTTTTATTAAACTAGAGCTGCACATTATTGTATGTTTTGCCTCCACATATTAAATTTTTCTAACTTTAATATTGAGGCCTTGAATTCATTTTCTCACTTACTCTTGAAATGATATTTTCCCAACAAATAAAAATTTGGTGAATATTTTATTCACCTTCTCAAGTTCTTTCCCTTGTGCACTTTACATTGCATCCAATTTAAAATTATTTTTCCTAGGCAGATAAAATATTTACCCACATTTCACTGAGCAACATCTTTTAATCTCCCCTTTTGCATTTCCTATGCAATCACCATTTAGCTCACATTTAAAATTATTTGCACTCGTGCTTTTACTTTATATTTCACATTTTAAATATTTTCCCTTTCCAAACAATAATTTGCATTGGGTAAAATATTTTACCCATCCGTCTTTGAGTTTTTCTCCAACCATTTATTTACTCCACCTCACTTTCCATCAGATACTACTTCAATTTTAAATGATTTTTCATTTGAAAATCAAATGGGGCCTCCTTTAAAAATTTCATCAGGCACTTTTTCTTTTAAAAACAAAATGGAAATTTTAACCATTATACCCCTTTTAAAACCTTCACCCATGCATCAAAGAATTCACTTGGGCCCACATGCCACCTAGTAGAATTTTGCTCACCCCGTGGGAAATATCAAGCTTGCATCTTAAACCCGTGAGCCAGTGGGGAAGGTTGAAAGTCCTTTAAATATTTCCCATGAAAACTATAGTCATGCATTTATTTTTGTTCCCAGGCCCACCATTTATGTGCCTCTCTCTTGTCAGCCCTGTGGGAAATATCCAACGAGCAATTAAATCTCACGAGCTAGTGGGGAATGGTCGTGATTTCACTGCATTTACCTTGCTTTTCCCATCATTGATCTTCCTTTGTGCCCTAATGTCCTCTGCCTTTCATCTACTCAATAAAATTTTGCAAACTCCATGCTATGGCAACAACTGATCAGGAACCCATCAAGCCCTTTGCATTGGATGTTAATTTTTTTGAGAGCCTTTCAACAAATACATTCTGCACACTTTGTTGATTAGCATAGAGGTCATGCCATCTCCTCCACCTTTGCATTTAATTTTCTAAGGTATTTTAAACAATTGTATCATGTGCATTGTGGTGTGTGGGGTTCCCTCATTGTTACAACCATGGCGTTTCCTTAAGACCACACATTTAGCCTCCCTCTAATAGTTTTTCCCTGCCCTTTTATTTGCAACACAAAAAGATTTCATATTGAACCATCCATTTCATTTTCTTAGAGGTTTCTACACCTTTGATAATCCATCTGATGTGTTGTTGGCACCCTTGTCTATGCTTTCATTTTATGCATATATGTCTAGTTGGGCATTGTGGCTTTGACGCAATTTCATACCCTCTTTGAAGCTCCAAGTTTCCTATTCATCGGTCAAATGTATTTTCCTTTAAGTCTCTGAAGTCTTCAATAAATCTTCTTTTGTGTCATCCCTTTGAATGTTTATTTATTCACCTTTTCAATATTTAATTTATGTATAAAAACCCATTAGCTCCCTCTTAGCTATATTTGGTTTTAAATTTATGAGACATTCTCAACTTATTCGCTCCCTCTTTTCTCCATATGTGCTTCAATGGATGCGAATGTCTCTCCTTTTCAACATTTGATAAGCTTTACGAGATTGAAAAAGCTTGTTTTGGTCCCATAATCTGGAAATAAAAAGGCTTGATTAGTAAGTATTTCCCAAAGCATCTTGTTGATGCTAGAATTTTCCAACTTTGTTAGAAGTCTAACCAGCTTTTGAACCTCTTGTTCAACATTCAAACTGTGATATCTCATGCTAGCAGCTTCAAAACCACTAAGATCCCTTTCATCGTTTTCCACATAACAATTTTCCATCGCACTGTTATAATAGAGATTTGGCTTGTTTTTTTCCAACTCATTCTTTCAAATAATTCATGTTACATCAGGCATATTGTTTTCCCATCACCATCATATAGCTTTCTATTGCACCATATAAAACAAAGCATCCTCTGTCACCCAATATTGTCATGGTAACTCAAATGTGACACCATTTTCATGTATGTGCTTTGGGACAAAAGCATTTTAATATTTGATTCAAGTTTCCCCATGGTTGTATGTTTGAAAGCATCCTAATTGAGCATCATTCTCACACAAATTATCTACAATTGCAAACTTTCAGAACAATGGTTGACAAGCATTGGTATGGATACTGATAACAATTCCTGTGTTGTCAATTCACCACCATTTACTGCTCTCACAACCTTGACTGGAAAGTTTCATTCAAAGAACTTCACAACTGTGCAAAGCATGCCAGTTCCCATATGGTCTTGACTAAAAAAAATCATTTTCAAACAAGTCTTACCTTGAATTGATCAGATATAGCCTCTAAATGCTTTTGGAGTGAAAAGATGAACTGAGTTTTCATTAAAATCTGCTTTCTGGAATATTTAAAAAATGGTGCTCATGAAGCTCTAAAAATTGACATGGGAGTTCATTTAGGCATGGATAATTGAGATTAGCAATCATTTTGACTTGATAGACAACTGGTTGCAAAATGCAAGCTCAAACAGGAGGCTACTTTGCAAAATTGAAAGTTTGCAAACAACATAAAAGTGCCAAAACCCTCGAGCTTCACTTTTTGAAACCCTATCAAAACTTATCGTGGGAAGCTAAAAATTGACATGAACATTCACATAGATCACATGAGTTATTCTGCAAATGGGTTTTGTACAAAAATCAATAGGCTCCTAAATATGACCCTCCAAAGTGGGTCACTTGGGTATATTCATCAGGTGCACATTTGAAAGTGCAGAGGAAATTTTTTGAAATGAGCACTTCAAATTTGCAAAATTGAGAGTGTCATCATAACTTCAAGGGTATAGGGTATAGGGATGAGGGTTGAGGGTTGATGGCTTAGGGTTTAAGGTATAGGGTTGAGGGTTAAGGGATAGTGTTTAGGGATGAGGGTATAGGGTTAAGTGTATAGGGTATAGGGATGGAGGGTGTAAGGAATAGGTTGAAGGCTTGAGAGTGTATCATTTAGGGTTTAAGTATAGTGTTGAGGGACAATGTTCAAGGTTTAGCATATAAGGTCTAGGGTATAGGGTATAGTGATGAGGGTTGAGGGTGTAGGTTTTAGGATTTAAGCTATAAGGTTGAGGGTTGAGGGTGTAGGGTTTAAGTATTGGGTTGACGGTATAGGGTTGAGGGTTGAGGGTATAGGGTTTATAGTTGATGGATAATGTTTAGGGTAGATGGATTAGGATTTCTGATATTGGGTATAGGGTTTAGGGCATGGGATGAGGGTATAAGGCATAAGGTTAAGAGTTGAGAGTGTATGGTTTAGGGTTTAAGTATAGGGTTGAGGGTTGAGGTTTGAGGGACAATGTTGAAGGATTATGGTATAAGGTTGATGGTATAGGGTGTAGGGACAAAGGTTGAGGGTGTAGGGTTTATGGCTTAATGTATAGGGTTAAGGGTTGAGGGATAAGGGCTTAAGTATAAGGTTGAAGGTATAGGGTATAGGGTTAAGGATTTAGGGTTTATAGTTGATGGATAATGTTTATCCCACTAAGTGTATAAGATTAAGTGTGTAGGGTATAGTGATTAGAGTTTAGGATATTGGGTATAGGGTTTAGCATATGGGTTGAGGGAATAAGGCATCGGGTTAAGGTTTGAGAGTGTGTGATTTAGGTTTTAAGTATAGGGTTGAGGGATAATGTTCAAATTTTAGGTATAATGTTGAGGGTATAGGGTATAGGGATAAGGTTTTAGGGTGTAAGGTTTAGGGTTTAAGGTATAGGGTTAAGGGTTGAGGGATTAGAGATTAAGTATAGGGTTAAGGCTGTAGGGTATAGAGTTGAGGGTTGAGAATTTACAATAGAGAAATAATTTGTATCCCATTGAGTGTATAAGATTAAGTGTTTAGGGTATAGGGTTTATGGTATGGGTTGAGATAATAAGGCATAGGTGTAAGGGTTGAGAATGTATGGTATAGGTTTTACGTATAGGGTTGAGGAACAATGTTCAAGGTTTAGGCTATACGGCTGAGAGTATAGGGTATAGGGATGAGAGTTGAGGGTGTAGGGTGTAGGGTTTAGTGTTTAAGGTATATGGTTGAGGTTTGAGGGATTAGGGATTAATTATAGGGTTGAGGTTCTATGGTTGAGAGATAATGTTCAGCTCATTAAGTGTATAAGATTAAGTGTGTAGGGTATAGGGATTATGGTTTAGGATAGTGGGCATATGTTATAGGGTTGAGGGATTGAGGGTATAAGGCATAGGTTGAAGGGTTGAGAGTGTATGGTTTAGGGTTTAAGAATAGTGTTGAAAGACAATGTTCAAGTTTTAGGGTATAAGGTTGAGGGTATAGGGTATAGGGATGAGGGTTGAGGTTGTAGGGTTTAGGTTTCAAGGTATAGTTGAGGGTTGATGGATTAGGGATTAAGTATTTGGTTGAGGGTATAGGGTATAGGTTTGATGGTTGATGGTTGAGGGTTTATAGTTGATGGATAATGTTCAAGTTTAAGTGTGTAGGTTATAGGGTATATAGATGAGGGTTGAGGTTCTAGGATTTAGGGTTTAAGGTATAGGGTTGAGGGTTGAGGGATTAGGGATTAAGTATTGAGTTGAGGGTATAAGGTATAGGGTTCAGGGATTCAGGGTATAAGGCATAGATTGAAGGGTCAAGAGTGTATGGTTTAGGATTTAAGTATAGTGTTGAGGGACAATGTTCATGATTTGGGTTATAAGTTGGAGGGTATAGGGTGTAGGGATGAGGGTTGCAGTTTTAGGGTTTAAGGTTTAAGTTATAGAGTTGAGGATTGAGGGATTAGGGATCAAGTATTAGGTTGATGGTATAGGGTATAGGGTTGAGGGTTGAGGGTTTTCAATTGAGGTACAATGTTCACGGATGACTGTCTAAGGTTATGATGCAATACAAGGTGGAGGAAGAAAACACACTTTCAAAATCTCATTAGAAAAAACTCAAAACATCCTTGTTTGATTACTCATCACTAGTTCACATTTTCCTTCACAAGACTTAACTCAAACACTCAAATTTTTATTCAGAGTTCCCAGTCTCCTTCAATGACCTTCAAAACATTTTAGTAATATCAACTTAACCAAAAACAAACAATTACATTGATTGCCCATTCATATTTCATCACTTCTTCAAGAATGCATCCAATGCTCCTTTTATCACCTTACAAATGCTTTATAATGATGTTTGCATCATAAGGAATGGCTTCCCCTTCAAATTCAACTACCTAACTACCTTCTTAATGAGGTGACTCTTCACATTCCTTTGTATTTTTTCCTTTTGTACACTTTTACACTCTTGAATATTTTGCATTTTTAACAACTCAGCAACATTTTTTTTTACAAATTTAACTTCACCAACCCCATGATGATCTACTTGCGACCTTAAATACATTGAAATAGGTCTTCACATGACCTTTTACATGAATTCATAAATAAACATTTAATTTTTAAAAAAATTCCTATGAGAGGTAACTAGTGAACTAGGTGCGCCTGCACCATACAACCAACCAACAAAATTTTTGAAGTCCATTGGAAACATTCTTGCACCTGCAAAAAAAATTCAAATTTTCCTTGGACTGCTTCCTCTCTCTTTCTCTTCTCTTGTCTTCTACTTGTCTTTTTCTTGGTTCCATCTTGTCTTCAACTTTGTCTTCATCACTACCTTCACTTTGTCCTTGCCTTTTATTTTTCTCTGCTCATCATATTCACAAACTCTTCTTTCTTTTTCAAAGGACACATAACTATCCTTTCATAACTCTCATCTTTCCTTTGACTCTTGTCTCACACACAACTATCCTTGCAAACTTTCCTCTTTCTCATAATTCATCCTTGACCTTCTCTGACTTTTTTTCTTCATCTTTTCATCTTCTCATCTACTCCCATCAGTGGAGTATTCTTCAGGCTGCAAACTCAAGTGCTTCATAGACAATGATCCAGTTGGTTCTAACTGCATCACAACACAACTTAGCAAACTTCCTTGCCTCACCTAGGTGTCTCAACTTTTCTCTCCCTAGTCTTTTGGCAACCTTCAACCAAGTTCTTTCTTAACCTGCACACAACCACAAACTATCTCTCTACAGCTTAGATGGATCAAGCACCTGCAACCAACCAACAAAAACTCAACAACCAGCTTAAACAACCATCGATAAGCTACAAATCCTCATAAACTTTCCAGCTTTGATACCAATTTGATGCAATACAAGGTGGAGGAATAAAACACACTTTCACAATCTCATTAGACAAAACTCAAAACATCTTTTTTTGATTTCTCATCACTAGTTCACATTTTCCTTCACAAGACTTAACTCAAACACTCAAATTTGCATTCAAAGTTTCCAATCTCCTTCAATGACCTTCAAAACATTTTAGTAATATCAACATAACAAAAAAAAAACAATTACATTGACTACCATTAATATTTCATCACTTCTTCAAGAATACATCGAATGTTCCTTTTCTCACCTTACAAAGGCTTTATAAAGATGTTTGAATCATAAGGAATGACGCCCCCTTCAACTTTAACTACCTAACTACCTTCCCAATGAGGTGACTCTTCACATTCCTTTGTATTTTGTCTTTTTGTACACTTTTACCCTCTTGTATATTTTGCATTTTTAACAACTCAACAACATTTTTTTTAACAAATTTAACTTCACCAACCCCCTAATGATCTACTTGGTACCTTAAATACATTAAAATAGGTCTTCACAAGACCTTTCAAATGAATTTACAAATAAACATTTAAATTTGATAAATTTTCCTATGAGAGGTAACTAGTGAACTAGGTGCGCCTGCACCAGGTTAAGTGTATAGGGTATAGGGATTAGGTTTTAAGATATTGGGTATAGGATTTAGGGTATTGGTTGAGGGTATAAGGCATATGGTTAATGTTTGAGAGTGTAGGGTTTAGGGTTTAAGTATAGGGTTGAGGGCTGAGGCTTAAGGGACAATGTTCAGGGTTTAGGGTATAAGGTTGAGGGTATAGGGTATAGGGATGAGGGTTGAGGTTGTAGAGTTTAGCGTTTAAGGTATAGGGTTCAGGGTTTACAATTTAGGGATAATGTTTAGGTTTGAGTGTCTAAGGTTAAGTGTATAGGGTATAGGGATTAGGGTTTAAGATATTGGGTATATAGTTTAGGGTATAGGTTGAGGATATAAGGCATAGGGTTAAGGGTTGAGAGTGTATGGTTTATGGTGTAAGTATAATGTTGAGGAACAATATTTAGGTCAGAATAGGGTATAAGATTTAGGGTACAAGTTATTGGGATGAGTGTTGAGGTTGTGTGGTTTATGGTTTAAGGTATATGGTTGAGGGTTGAGGAAATAAGGTATCGTGTTGAGGGATTGAAGCTATAAGGAATAGGGTGAAGGGTTGAGAGTGTTTGGTTTAGGGTTTAAGTATAGTGTTGAGGGACAATTTTCATGGTTTAGGTTATAATTTTGAGGGTATATGGTATAGGGATGATGGTTGAGGTTGTAGGGTTTAGGGTTTAAGGTATAAGGTTGAGGTTTGAGGGATTAGGGCTTAAGTATTAGGTTAAGGGTATAGGGTATATGGTTGAGGGTTGAAGGTTTACAATTGAGGGTTGAGTGTCTAAGGTTAAGTGTGTAGGTTATAGGGATTAGGGTTTAATATATTGGGTATAGGGTTTATGGTATGGGTTGAGGGTATAAGGCATAGGTTTAAGGGTTGAGAGTGTAGGGTTTAGGGTTTAATTATCGATTTGAGGTTTAGGGTTAATGGATAATGTTTAGGGTTTAGGGTATAAGGTTGAGGGCATAGGGTATAGGATGAGGGTTGAGGGTGTAGGGTTTGGGGTTTAAGGTATAGGGTTGAGGTTTGAGGTACTAGGGCTTAATAATAGGGTTGAGATTATATGGTATAGGGTTTATAATTGAGGGATAATGTTTAGGGTTGAGTGTCTAAGGTTAAGTGTATAGGGTATATGGATTATGGTTTAAGATATTGTGCATAGGGTTTAGGTATGGGTTGAGGGTATAAGGCATAGGGTTTAGGGTTGAGAGTGTATGGTTCAGGTTTTAATTATAGTGTTGAGGGACAATATTTAGGGTCTAGGGTATAGGTTGAGGGTATATGGTATAGGGTTGAGGGATTGAGGGTATAAGGCATACGGTGAAGGGTTGAGAGTGTATGGTTTAGGGTTTAAGTATAGTGTTGAGGGATAATGTTCAGGTTTTAGGGGATAAGGTTAAGGGTATAGGGTTGAGGGTGTAGGGTTTAGATTTTAAGGTGTAGGGTTTAGGGTTTATGGTATAGGGTAGAGGGTTGAGGGATTAGCAAAGTATTGGGTTGATGGTATAAGGTATAAGCTTGACGGTTGAGGGTTTACAATTGAGGGTTAATGCTTAAGGATGACTGTCTAAGGTTAAGTATGTAGGGTATACATATTAGGGTTTAAGATATTGGGTATAACATTTAGGGTATAGATTTAGTGTATAAGGCATAGGGTTAAGGGTTGAGAGTGTATTATTTAGGGTTTAAGTATATTGTTGAGGGATAATATTAATGGCTTATGGTATAAGGTTGAGGGTATAGGGATGAGGGATGAGGGTTGAAGTTATAGGGTTTACATTTTAATGTATAGGGTTGAGGGTTGATGGATTCGGGCTTAAGTATTTGGTCGAGGGTATAGGGTATAGGGTTGAGGGATTGAGGGTATAAGGCATAGGGTGAAGGGTTTAGGGTGTATGGTTTATGGTTTAATTATAGTGTTGAGGGACAATGTTCAAGGTTTAGGGTATAAGGTTGATGGTATAGTGTATAGGGATGAGGTTTGAGGGTGTGGAGTTTAGGGTTTAAGCTATAGGATTGAGGGTTGATGGATTAGGACTTAAGTATTGGGTTGAGGGAATGGAGGGATAATATTCAGGGTTGAGTGTCTAAGGTTAAGTGTATAGGGTATAGGGATTAGGGTTTAAGATATTAGGTATAGGTTTTAGGGTACTGATTGAGGGTATAAGGGATAGCGTTAAGTGTTGAGAGTGTAGGGTTTAGGGTTGAAGTATAGGGTTGAGGGTTGAGGGTTGAGGAACAATTTTTAGGTTTTATGGTATAACGTTGTGGGTATAGGGTATAGGGATGAGGGTTGGCAGTGTAGGGTTTAGGGATTAAGGTATAGGGTTGAGGATTGAGGGTTTACAATTGAGGGATAATTTTCAACATTAAGTGTCTAAGGTTAAGTGTATATGATATAGGGATTAGGGTTTAATATATTGGGTATAGATTTTAGGGTATGGGTTGAGGGTATAAGGCATAAGGTTAAAGGTTGAGAGTGTAAGGTTTAGGGTTTATGTATAGGGTTGGGAGTTTATTTTTGAGGGATAATGTTCAAGGTTTATGGTATAAGGATTAGGGTTGAGGCTATAGGTTTTAGTGTTTAAGGTATAGGGTTGAGGGTTGATGGATTAGGGCTTAAGTATAGGGTTGGGGGTATAGGGTATAGGGTTGAGGGTTGAGGGTTGAGGGCTTGTAGTTGAGGGATAATGTTCAAGGATGAGTGTCTAAGGTTAGGTGTATAGGGTATAGGTATTAGGGTTTAGGATATTGGGTATAGGGTTTAGGGTATGGATTGAGGGTATAAGGCATAGGGTGAAGGGTTGAGAGTGTATGGTTTAGGGTTTAAGTATAGTGTTGAGGTACAATATTCAAGGTTTAAGGTATAAGCTTGAGTGTATAGGGTGTAGGGATGAGGGTTGTCGTTGTAGGGTTTAGGGTTTAAGGTATAGGGTTAGGGTTTGAGGGATTAGGGATTAAATATTGGGTTGAGGGTATAGTGTTGATGGATTGAGGGTATAAGGAATAGGGTGAAGGGTTGAGAGTGTATAATTTAGGTTTTAAATATAGTGTTGAGGGACAATATTTAGATTTTAGGGTATAAGGTTGAGGGTATAGGGTATAGGGATGAGGGTTGATGGTTTAGGGTTTAGGGTTTAAGATATAGGGTTGAGGGTTGAGGGATTAGGGCTTAAGTATTGGGTTGAGGGTTGAGGTTATAAGGCATAGGGTGAAGGGTTGATAGTGTATTGTATAGGTTTTAAGTATAGGGTTGAGGGACAATGTTCAAGATTTAGGGTATAAGGTTGAGGATACAGGGTTGAGGGTTTAATGTATAGGGTTGAGGGTATACGTATGTTGCATTGAATGGAAATACACATGAATTTTCTTGTCATGTGCAATGACATATATGACATAACAAGGGAATTGTGGTGAAATTTCATCACACACAAAAAAATACATAGATAACACTTACAAGATTTCATCATTGCCACAACAAAGGTCTTAGAGATATACCTCAACCCAATCCCCTACACACACATGATGACACTCAAAAAACCTTAAAAAATTTATCAAATGAAAAATGTGAGCATGCTTTGAAAAAGTTGAAATTTGGTACCATTTGGAGAAAGCCATTTATGCTCATGCTTTGTGAAAGTGAAAGTGCGCTTGCATTATAATGCGGGTGAATTTTGGAGACTTCTAAATATCGTAAAAAAGGTAGGACATTCATGATCCAAGCTCACATGCTCTATTATTTTCATGCTTTTGCACATTATCCGATAAAAAATGAATTTTCATGTTGTTGGGGAAAGCACATGCATGTTTACACATTCCTGTTGAACACACTGTAGTGTCGAGAGAGGGGTGAATCATCATATAATAAAAATTAAACATTACCATTTGCAGATTAAACATCACATCACATAAACTAAAAGAAGTGAAAAATTAAAAACATGCACCACATAAGGACATCAATATTTTTACATGAAAAAACCCAATAAGGGAAAAACCACGGTGAGTTAACTCAAAATATATGAGGTTCATTGCTTACAAGGATTATAATGTAGTTTAAGCCTCACTACCTATGGACTTATAGAGTGAGGCATACAACCTTAGGGAAAGATACAAGGACCTGATGAGACACACTATCTCAAAGTAGGATACATGAAAATTATAATGAGAACTATGAATATGTACTACTATGAAGAAGAACCCAACATATGTTGTTGTTGCAGTTCCTTTTTTGCACAATTAATTGTTCACACTAACTTCACACACTTTATTTTCAACATACTACACAATATCAGTTCATCATCCTTGATCACACTCACAAATTATTTTAATCCTCTATAAATATACTCTACAACAACTCAAAACCTTAATTAGGTTAGCTCCAAGATGACCTTTAGATGAAACTTGAATGTTATCAAATAGGTTGGCTCCAAACACATACAATATGAAAAAAAAGAGTGGTGGATCAAAACATGAAATATTAGAACAAAAAACCATATCAACACATCCTTCAAGGTAAAATTAATTAATTAGGATCAACCGCAGATGAAGGAAACAAGCTTATCAGCACAAAAACCATCAAGACCACCAAAAATACCAACTATTCATCTTGACACCATCAAGGAGAGACCAAAAACATAATGTGGACCAAGATGTGAACAATGTATTCCATGCACAATATCTCCTCAACCTTCTCTTGAATAAATTGATCATCATATCCTAGCGCAAGAGGATTTAATATATCAAATTGATGAAATAGAACATCTTGGAATCAACTATACAACTCTAGCATATGAAAACTAATCTTGTGGAACACCAAAACACTTGAGAATTACAAGGAGGAATCCTTATAAATTTTTGAAGATATCCCCAAGTCCGCATAGTCATATCGATCTCACTGGAGGAATGCAGAGCATTCCAATAGTCCCTTATCAACACTTTATACTGCTAGAGTACAGATTGGAGCACTTTTATTTATAACTTTCACTATAGAAGGTTTGATAACATGAACTCTTGAATATAATACCTTCATATCTCATCCATATTAACTTCTAAAATGCAAGACAAAAAATTTCTCTACAGAGGGATAGAGACCAAAATACCATGACTCTACCTTAAAGTATGGATTATGACTTCCTTGAAAAAACTTCTACAACATATCTCCATGATGTGTAGTTCACAAAACAAGTATGATAGATCAAAGTGGTCATATCGTAAGTATATCAAAACTTGTGTACCTACCTCTACAACATACTTAGACACTTGAATGAATACCATATAGCAAGTTGCTAACATATACTCTACATACCAATGATCTTTGGAGTATGTACATCCTTCAACATACACTTTTGGCATCAATGACAACACATCCTGAGTTAACATCAATGACAACACATTGCCTATAATCTCCCCCTTTTTCATTGATCGCAACACTCATTTATCTACAAGTATTCTCTCCCCCTTTGACATCAAGGGAAAAGCACATAATATAAAATCCTCCTAAGATGGAAATTCCCAAAAGGAGATGATATGTACAAAAAAAAACCCAAAAAGATACTACAATCCTCCAAAAAACTATACAAAGAAAAAATTATCTCTTCTACACCTTTGCACTTTCCTTAGATGGCAAAATGTTCTTGTAAATTACCTTAAGTTTTTCCAAAGTTGTAGTCCATTTTTTTGTTTCTAAGGTGAGAAAGTGATTTTTACATTCAAATTCCATGCACAAATCCTCAACCTCATTCATATTGCTAGGAGCCTTCATTTTTTGATCCACTTGTTTTGCTTTATCCAACAACCCAGACAATGATGCAAGCCATACATTGATTGCTTCTCTTAATAATTTGAATTGTTTATTTAACTTCTCTCTCTAGTCCAGAAGCAATGTTAACTGCAAATGAATATTTTCTACTTGTGCTCTGCTTGATCCATCCATATCTTTTGATAAATCATGTCTTTTCCAATTGTGTAATATGTGACTCAATAGATTCAATTTGACTCTTAATGATTTTGGTGGAGCTTGGCCATTTCATGAAAAATTGATAGAGAGTAGTAAGTTCATCCACACAATACTTAAACATCTCTATATTTTTCAATTTAATATGTGCACTAGCACACCTATCAAAGGCTTCATCCTTTCTCTTACCAATTATCTTTCTTAAGGCTTCTTGTTCTTCCTTCTACTCAATGTGTGAAGAATGATCCTTAAAAGTATCCATTAGAATTTTCAATTTTCTTTTTGAATGCAAGGAGGAATCAATGTTTACTTTTAATAAACCTTCTTGAATGATCTTCATAGCATCATCAATCAATTCACTTTTCTTCACATGTTCTTGTAAAATTTCTTTCCTTGTGGAGGCATGTAGAATATCTCCATGATGTAACTTATGGAGAGGAGAAATACCTAATAAATAAACTTTCCCTCTGTGAGTGGGAATCTAAAGAAGTTGGGGTGTTACCAAAGGTTAAATTGCATTTTCATCCCTAATAGGTCCTTGAAATAATCTAAAGATGAAGACCCTAGACCAATATCCATAGAAGCATCTAGATTCTCAACTATCTTTTCCTCTACATCCTGACGTTTTTTAGGATTGTCCCCTTTCTTTTTTAATGATTTCGTAAAATCTTCTAAGAGGGAAATTTATTTTCTTCATCAAACATAGTTTTCACTAGAGTAGGGACATTCACTTCACTTTGATCCCCTACACATTGTGCACTAATATTCACTGGAGGATAAATCTCCTCATTTTACTTAACATTTTCATTTGTCTCATCACCTCTAGTCATATTTCCCTCAAGAATTGATGAATCTATATCATGTGTAGGAATATCAGGTATATTTGAGGTATCCAAAGGAGTTTGATCTCTAATTATTTCAATATTCTTCAATTCTTCAAATATCCTTGTTTTCTTTTCTTTTGTTTCTCTCTATCCTCTTTGTTTCTTATTCATCTTTCCCCATTAAAATATTTATTATTTGTTTTATTTCGAATTATTGTGACTGATACTGAGATAATTTGACTCTTTATTCATGAGAAAGAGATACACCAACCTTTTCTAAAGCTTTTTGCCTTATTTTAGCTTCTTCTACAATAGCTTCATTTCTCTTGTTACTTAGTACATAATCCTGGATTTCTAGAAGTTTATCAATGATTTTGTTTAGTGCATATTAAAATTATTCATAAACATAACTATTTCCTTTTCAATTTTTTTTGTCAATAGGGGACATCCCATCATAAATAGAAACAACCTCTTTCAGCGCATTATGTTGTACAATTTCATTAATAGTGGCCTCAAGTTGTAGAGGCTCATGTTAAGGTGTTTCCAATGGAGTCTCTTTTGTTTCCTTTTCCATTTTGTTTTCTATGGATGTTTCTTCTTCTTCTTGTCTTGTTCTCTTTCCTCTTCTCTTTAATATATAAAATTTCATTTCTTCTTCTTCATCCTCTTCATCATCATTCACATTCACTGGAGTAAAATTTTCTCTTGTTTCTTTCTTCTTAGTTGTTGGCTTCTTTCTTTTTGTAGTCTTTGTTTGTGTTGGTACTTTAGTGGTAGCTCTTTTTCTATTGGAAGGAGTTTGAGTAGGTCTAGGAGTTATGGCAAAGACAAATGCAAATCTACTTATCCTTCTAGGATCTGATGTTATACTAAAGACACTTAGAAAAAATATGTATTTGAAATAACCTTTGAAGAGTTGGGAAAGGGATGGAAGTATGACCAAGTCAAAAAGTCAAAAAATAGGCTTAGGAAAATTTTAGAGGGTGGGGGATAAAAAATGCCAAGGATGAAAGGAAACAAGTACCAAAGTTAATGGAAGGTCATGATTCTTACTCTAAAATACTTAAAAGAACCTTATGTAGTGTCATAAATTGTCACCCTTGAAAACTTCACACTGGGTTTTATCTCCCTCCTATGTGCTTGGACTTAATTATGCACCTAATTTCCTAAATTATGCATTCCATGGCCAATTTCAAAATTTATTAGAAAATCAAGTGTGAAAGATCAAAGTATGCACTTAATATTTTTCCTCTCACACTTTGGATCCCAAAAAGGAGATGTCTAGTCTAGGGCACCATGTACCCTAGACCTACCTCTTAAGTTGGCCCCAAATTCAAATATGTCAGTGTCGGTAATTTATTATTTGAAATTCAAATCCTAATTTTTGGCTATTGGGATTTATTTTTTGATAAATTAGATTAATTACATATAAATAAATAGTATGTTGAATGCATAAGACAACTAAGAGGGGGGTGAATCAGTTGTACCTTAAAAATCCAAAACCCTCACAAACATTCAAATCCACATTAATTTAATTAACCCTTAATCTATTAGAATGATTTATCAAGAAAGAAAATAATAGAAATAGAACCAAGACAACACTATGCACAAGGAAACACCAAATTTATGTGGAAAACCCAAGAAGGGAAAAACCACAGTGAAGATTAGCTCGCAATATAAAGTAATATCAACATTGATTACAAAGGGTCCACTACCCAAAATAAAGAAAGGCTCACTGCTAAAATAGAAAATAAGATAGAGAAGAATGTTATAGTGAGAAATCCATCGCAATGCAACAAAAAGTCCACCATAGCATCACCAACACCTTCACAATATTATTGAAGATTGTAGACACCTTATGCTCATTGCATCTAATAATCTAACACATGAAAGCTTGCACTACACTACACAAATTCATACCTTACAACTCTGTAATTTGTATCATTTGCATCACACCCATCTTATCATCCTTCAACAACTCAACACATGTTTATAGCATTTCAATTTTGAAAACATTCTCCAAGGTCGTCTATGCTCCTCAACCATGCAAATTCAAATTAGTTCGGTACTAAAACATTCCTGCAATGGAAAGGAATGAGGGTAGACTACAACACACCTTAGCACAAACCTAAATCCACTCATACATGTCACACCACACTTCCACAAACATCAAACCAACTCCAAAATTAGTGTAAACACCCAAGGTTAGTCAAGCTTGTGTTAACACCATTAACATTTAAGTACATGCTTTATCAAATCCAAATACAACTCACAAAAAACACACCATGCTTGAACACAATCTAGAATATTCCACAAATGCCATAAAATCCAAAAAATTCCTCCATAACAACTTTCACCTAAAGAATGTACACACCCAATACACTCAAATGATTTTGTCATACACTGCAACTCAAGAAACTAACTTCCAAAGCACCAAAACTCAAACAAATTCAACTAAAGAAAGATACAAACACTATTAGAAACATTCCATATCTGTAATACATTAAACCATTCTATGAATAAATGCATACCAAAACCATTTCTCTCAAATGCTTCTACAATACACAGTTCACACACTGGTGAACACAACTTTTTTGGCACAACAATCAAGCACACCAAATTCTAGATACAACACCTCTAAACACACCTGATCAACATATTCAAGCCACACAAGTAGATCTTCAACATAGAAGAAATTTGGAGCCAAACCAAAATACTACTCTACAATATAGAACAACACCTCAACACACTATTTCCTCTTTTTATTCAAATTTCTCAAAATCACTTGGAAGCCAAGCACTAGAGACACATCCTCAACATCTTTAGCACTTCCTCATCACCACCACAACAACTACAACATTGAAACTCAACCATAAATCCATAGAAAAAATCTTACCAAAGAAACACTAGAGGTTGACACCAGTAGCTTACTAATGACAACATAATGTAACTAATCAAAGCATCATCAACGATAACATCAAATCCATACCAACTTCTCACACTCTTGTAACAATCTCTTTCTCATATAGTTGAAACCAATGAAAACAAAAAGGCTTGTTCGCATCAATGATAACACCAACTGCACATACTTGCAACATAGTATTTTCACAATTTTATGTAATGTCTTAAAACGACACCCCTTGCAATTTCACATACATTCTTGTATCCACTTTAGTGTCCACTATCTTAGAATTTGTGTAGGTTCATTTTAGCCCCTGCATCCTATTTTTTTTCTTAGGATGCTCAAGACCCCTTTTTATCATCTACCTTCACATGTCAGCTTTGTGTTAAACCTTGTTCTTTTCTCATTCTAATTGTTTTGTAGCATAATTTTTCTAGACACTTTCACGTTGCATGGACGTTTGTGCGCCACGCTAGTGTCCTATGAAATTTTGATGTTCAAATGACCTTTTTTGAGTTCATTTCCACTTTTCAACTACTTTTGTCAGTTGTAATGGCCCAGGACGCCTTGTAACGTCTCAGGAAGCTTCTTTTCCCTCCTCTTCTCTCTTTAAAATCTATCTTTTCAATCCATTTGGTCTTCTTCTTGATCTCTCCCTCTTGGACACACTCTCTTTTATGTTTCTCTTTTTCTTGCATATTTCTCTTTCTTGTTACAACAACCTCAAACTCTTAAGTTCTTACAACACTCTTTGTAACTCTCATGGCTCTCTCTCTTTGGCTTCCTCAAGCCTTGCAGGTGATATCTATCTTGTTCCTTTTATCTTTGAGCATCTTGGGATTTCTCACATTCCCTATCTATTGCATATCTATTCTGTGATACAAGTTCTCCTCCTTCAGCGGGGATTTCTTTTATTACTCTTCCATTCAATTCATTTATGCTTATTATTCCTCTCTATCTATCTAGTTGTCGATGGAGGTGGCAACACCGAAACGGGGGTTTGACTATGGCAAGCCCCTAAACATCCTCAAAATTTTCCCTCGGTCTTATGTGTGCAAGTATTGAATATATTTCCTTGTTGGAGGCTTCATTACTTGGATTTCTGTGAGCACTTTATTTTCCTTCCTTAGTTTATCATTCACATTTAGTTTACTTTACTTTAGTTATGTTATTCTTTGTTACTTTCTTGCATCTAGAGTTCTTATCATTCAAGGTAGAAGTAGTTAATTTTTGTTCTCTATGACATTCTCAGTTTTTAGTCTAAATGGGATGTCAATGCACCTCTGGGACTTTAGTGCACCATATTGTAGCATATACTCCGCATTGCTGTCCTTGGTTGAAAACTTGCCAATTTGTCTAGAAAACCTTTATGACCTACTCATTTTGATTCTAAAACTCTCAATTTTTTCCTCAAGGTATTTTAGGGAAGTTCATTCCCTGGAACTCGCTTGAGAATAATGAGACTCGTGAGCAGTGAATCCCCCTTCTCTAAATTTTGGTGAGCCTGATGTGAACACACCTTCCTCGAAAAAAAAAATTGGGCAATTCCTCAAACCCCATTTTGTACTGTCAAATTGATGTGCCAACCTTCGACTGACTTGTTTATGCATTGTTTATTATATATAACTTATTATTTTCAAAATGAATTTAATTTATTATTTTATCACTTCAATTTCTAATTGTATTCAAAGTGTTGATGATGTTCCATTACATGCATGTGATGGTGGCTTGGCTTTGCCCATGTCACTTTGTATCTTTGATCCTTCTCATGAAATTCCTCTCACTTTGGAGGATATTTTGTTGCAAGAAGATGAAATAATTGATACTTTTCTTAACATTACTCTACCTTCTCTTCATTTCAATGCACTCTCTTCTAAAGATGATGCATTAGTGAATGATGAAGCTCCTCTCACATTGGATCCTCCAAGTATGGATGTTGGGCATATTTCTTCAAATTATTCCTCTATAAGTTGTAAGGAATCCATAAATATCATCTATGTCCCTACTGCCCCTAAAAGTCCTAAGAGACCAGTCATTTATCTGACCCTAGCTAGTCCTTCCCCTAAAAGGATTTATTCTATTAATGGTGTTCCATTTGATAACGACTCTCTTGATCTTTCTAAGGCTCACACTTATAGAGTGGTAGCCCATAATTATAATACTAGAAAGAATAAATTAAATGTTAATCAACCTATTTCTTTACCACCTTCTCAACCAATTCTTCCTTCAGCACCTAAACCCATGACTAAATCACTTGGTGATTACGATCTTGTCAAGCAACTCTATGTTACTCCGACTAAGATTTCATTGTGGGACATGCTTCATTCTACTTCAATTTATCAAGGCATGATTCAAGAATCCTTGCAAAATATCCTCTTGCCTTATTCTATTAGGCCTACAAATGTTAATGCATTGATAGCTCATATTCGTGTGGATTCGTTGAAATATTACGTTCTATCTGTAGGAACTCCTGCCTCTGGAAGTACAAAAGTAGGAGGGCCCTTTGATGAGCATAGTTAACATTAATAAAATTGGCATTAGAAATACTCTCATTAATTCCAATTCAATTCTTAATGTA
Source organism: Sequoia sempervirens (assembly GCA_007258455.2). NCBI lineage: Eukaryota > Viridiplantae > Streptophyta > Pinopsida > Cupressales > Cupressaceae > Sequoia > Sequoia sempervirens. The sequence continues at coordinate 480,908,729 of VDFB02000015.1, read as the reverse complement.
TGTAGCATTGATTTGTTACCTAAAATTAAAATTGATTCATCTTCTCTTGTTGTTGCTTCCTAAATCCTTATGCATTCGTGGGTTTGATAATATCAGTCAGAAAGCCTTGGACACAATATTCTTTCCTTTAAGGTTGGGGCCTATTACCATACCCACCCTTGTATATGTTATATCAAAAAATTACCATATAATCTTCTCCACAGTAGATCATGGATTCATGTTATGGGTGCAGTCCCATCTACCTTGCATAAATTTATTAAGTTCTTTTGTAACAATCAAGTAGTCACAATCAGGGTTGACCCTGATGCTATACACTTATGTGAGATATTAACTACTAGTTAGGCTTTGGTTGGGCCTACTCTTATCCCTTTAGTGTCTTCCAATGTGTCAACATCTACTCTAGTGGCACCTGCTACAAAGGATACGCTTGAGGCAGATGTCTCTAAAGAAGATCCTTCTGAGGCAAGAAATCATAAGCTTGCTCCTTCTACCTCTTCTCAAAAGAATGCATTTCTTGGTGATGATTGGGGTTTCTTATACTTTACATAATCCTTCATTAGGGAATATAAAGTTGACCTAATCCACTTATACCTTCCGATAACATCATCCAAACCTACTATCAAATATGATTATTCTTATGCACCGTGGGATACAATAAACACAAATTTTAATGTTCTTAATGTTGATCTTCCCCCTTCTAAGGAAGAAGATCATGCTTATGTTAAAGAGGCTAATGTTAGCAGTCTTATCAGGAAGGTTGATGGTGATCCTATAGAGGAGTATAATCCCCATTGTTGGAATAATGCTTTCTATGAATATCCTCCTCCTTCTCAAGATTTGCAAACACATTATGTGTTGCAAGTATGAACAAGCTTGGTGGTGTTGTCATTAATGTTGTCATTGATGTCAAGATGGTTCAAAATGTTGTAGATTGTGAATGTATAGTTCAAATGTGTTGAGATTTTGTGAGTACATGGAGCTATCCTTATGATGTTGCAGATATGCTAAATGATGAGTTACCAAGTGCTTTTGAGAAAATTAATAAAGAGTGAAGTCAAAGTTATGTATGTGTTAAGAATGTGCTCTGATTTATGCTCTAGATTTATTCTATGTTGATCCTATGCTTGTGTGGATCTGAAGGTTTGTTGTTGGGGATCTATTGGTGTCATCTCCTTATTTGTAGCTTCTAGTTTGATGGAGTGTGAAAGTTGTGTTCACCGGTGTGTGAACAGGATTGACAGATTTTCTTGTCTATGGGTTGGGAGAAGTGTTTCTACTCCACAGTCCTCCATTTTTTTGTTTCAGATCTTGTGGATCTAGAATATTTATTTCAATCGTGTTCTCTGGGTTTTGGCAAAGTTGTTCGTGGTTTGGTGCTCTAAAAGTTGAGTTTCAAAGTTGATGTATGTGTTTGCATAGTCTGGATGGATTGATAGAAGGTGTTCTTTGTTTGAAGGTTGTTCCACTTGCTGTGAATGTATCTGAAGGTATCTGAGAGGTGTTCTCATGCATGATAAAGTGTGTTACATCATTTGCAAGTTATCTTCTCACTGGGAAGTGTGTACTCAAATGTTCATTTATGTTTTCATTAGGTTTGGCCGACTTGGTGGTTACACTTCATATGAAGAATTAAAATTTTATTAAGGAAGTGTGTGGTTGATCCAAGATATTGCTTTAGGTCTTGGTTAAGTATTTCATTGGTCCACTCTCATTCTTTTCCACCGCGGGAATATTGATTTGCTGACCTAATTTAAATTTATGAAATGAAGTGTATGTGGCCAACCTTGGAGAAAGTTTCTAAGGTTGAAGATGGTATAAATACAAGTTGGGTTGCAAAGGATTAAAATATACCAAGTGATGAAGTAAGCCACAATTGAAGAGAAGAGTTGTGTGAAAGTGAGTTGAGGCAGTAGTACTTTATTGTGTCAGATTCCTGAAAGCAGTGAGCTAAAGGTTTCTGCAAACTTCTATTCAAGGTTGACGATGTGTGTAAATTGTTGTGGTGGATCTTTTTGTTATCTTTTGTATCTATAGGCAGTGAGCCTCCCTGTTGGACAATAAGTCCTTTTTGTAGGTAGTGAGCCCTTAGTAGTGAGCCTCTTGTATTCAGTTTTTCTATCACTTTATATTGTGAGTTAATCCTCATCGTGGTGTTTTCCCTCATTGGGTTTTCCACGTAAAATTTGGTGTTAATTGTGTTAATTTTTCTTTCTATTATCTACATTTCATGTTCATACTTAATAACAAAATAGTGTGGTTGTGAAATTGATAAGTGTTTGAAGTTTTTTGTTTGAATTTGGTGACAATTGATTCACCCCCCCTCTCATTTGTCTTGTACCTTTTAACATAATGGTTGGTTTTAAACTTGCCTCTAAATGTGGCTATAGGTATAAAGATTGTGGGAATAATGAACAAGGAATTCAAGTACCTCGTAAACATAATTTGGGGCTTGGTTGCTCAAATGAACAATCTAAATGAAAACCACGGTTGAATGTTGACATGATTTCTACTCAACCTCATTCTCCCAGATTGATTCATCTATCATTATCCACTATCATCATGTCTTCTTCTTCAAAGCAGTAAAACTCTTCTTCACAAGAGAAAAGGTTGCTTCCTACTCCTCATCCTCTATCTAAGAAAGAGCATATCATTTTGAGGCTTCACAAATCCCACTTGATTACTCTTCCTCCTTCTAGACATAAGAAATTTCATAAACATGATCAATCAAAACATTCTTTTGGTGCACACCATCAAGTCCCTATCCATTCCACTAGTGAATGTAAGGCTTTGAAGGATAAAATACAACAAATTCTTGATTTTGGTGTCATTGTTCATCTATTTGTTGATGCACCTACCTCTTCTTCAAATAATAAGTGATACCGAGGCCTGCCTCTATCCTATCTATTCTAAGAATCTTCTCATGAGGTTATCCTACCTCCCTTCTATTGTGTTGTTTCCTGCTATGTGTCATTTGTAGCTTTACTTGCTCATTTTCATTCATGGTCATACACTATTTTGAGTAACCTTACACTTTTGTGGTAGTGACACAATAGTATCTTGCATGATTCTCCCCCCTATATGCTAGGGGGAAGGGATAACTTGTTCTGGAGATGTGTGTCCATCTTAAGGACCCTCCTCTCTTCTCTCTATCTTTCAATTAAAATGTCCCTTAAGTGGACCCCTCTCTTTTGAAGGGTTCCCTAACACCCCTTTGAAAGTTCCTCCTTTAATTTTTGACTGTTTGTATGACTTTATGTCTTCCTACATGGCTTTTTTCTATCTAACATGTTTTGTCTATAGATTAACATGTTGCTTTATAGGATCAAGCACCTGTGAAGCTCCATTTTCAATGAAGCTTTGAGGACCGAGCACCTCGTGCTTTCCTTACAAGATCGAGCACCTATAAGGGCCTATCAGACTCTATGTAGCCTTTCACATCTTGCCTCCTCTATAGGACTGAGCACCTGCAAAGCCTTTTGTTCACCTTTCATATGTCTGAGGGCCTATGGTGATTTTGTTCAAATATCTGAAGGACCAAGTACTGATGGATTCATCTCTCTCTTCTCTTCTGAATTGTGTAAACCAGATCGAAGACTTGCATCTTCTTCATCCTGAGTATATTCCTATTTCTCTCTTCAACATTGGTTGCTTCCCTAACTTTTGGGTGCATTCTTCTCTTGAAGCAATCAATCCTTACATTCTTCTCTCTGTTTAAGAATTCTTCTATGTGTTATTTCTTAATTTGGGGATGATGCATAGTATTAATACAACCTTCTACATCGATATCTCTTTCACTTTGATTACTCAAATCCTTTAGTTTGTTGTGTGTGCCTATGTGTATGTGTTTTTATATGTTCTAACCCCATGATGTAATCATTTTTTTTGTTCTAACCTTGTTGTCATATGCATATTTTTCTTGTCTAATATGTTTTTTTGTAGGTATTTAGCCTAGCAGCATGCTTCCTTGGTTCAAAGAGTTGTCTACTTCCTCTACAGTATCCTTTTGGTATCATGATGATATTCATGTTTAGTAGATCTCCTTTAGCGTGCATATTAGTGTAGATTCACATTCCCACTAAAGTGGGGGAAAAATTTAATGTTGTAAAATTGCACCCCTTGTAATTTTACATACATTCTTGTATCCACTTTAGTGTCCACTCCCTTAACATTTGTGTAGGTTCATTTTAGCCACTACATCAACCTTTTTCCCTTCTCAGGATGCTCAAGACCCCTTTTCAATAGCTACCTTTGCACATTAGCTTTGTGTCAAACCTTGTGCTTCTCTCATTCTCATTGTTTTGTAGTGTGACTTGTCTAAACACTAGCATGTTGTGCAGACGTCTGTGCACTACACTAGCATCCTATGAAATTTTGACATTCAAACGACCCTTTATGAGTACCTTGCCACTTGTCAACTACTTTTTTTGGTGGTAACGATCTGGGACACCTTTTAACAACTTAGGAACTTCTTTTCCCTCCTATTCTCTCTTTAAAAGCTATCTTTTCAATCCATTTGATCTTCTTCTTGATCTCTTCCTCTTCGACAAACTCTCTTTTCACTTGCTTTTTTTCTTGCACAACTCTCTTGCTTGTTACAACAACCTCAAGTTCTCAAGTTTTTACAACACTCTTTGTAACTATCTTGGCTCTCATAGCTTTGTCTCTCTCGTTGGCTTTCTCAAGCCTTGCAGGTGATATCTATCTTGTGCCTTGTATCTTTAAGCATCTTGGGATTTCTCACATCTCCTATCTATTGCATATCTATTTTGTGATATGGGTTCTCCTACTTGAGTGGGGATTTCTTTTATCACTCTTGCATTCATTTCATTTTTTCTTATTATTCCTCTCTATCTATTTGGTTGTCTATGGAGGTGGGAACATCAAAATGGTGGTTTGACTACGGAAAGCCCCTAAACAACCCAACATTTTCCCCCAGTCTTATGTGTGCAAGTATTGAAGATATTTCCATGTTGAAGGCTTCATTAAACTTGGATTGTTGTGAGCACTTTCTTTTCCTTCCTTAGTTCATCATTCACATTTAGTTTACTTTACTTTATTTCAGTTATGTTACTCTTTGCATCTTAGAGTTCTTAGCAGTCAAGGTAGAAGTAGTTATTTTGTGTTCTCTGTGACATTCTCAATTTTTAGTTCAAATGGGATGCTAGTACACATCTGGGACTTTAGTGCGCCGCACTGTAGTCTATACTCCACATTGTTGTCCTTTGGCTGAAAACTTGTCAGTTTGTCTAGAAAACCTTTGTGACCTATTCATTCTAATTCTAAAACTCTCACTTTGTTGCTTGAGGTAGTTTAAGGCAGTTCATTCCCAGGGACTCTCTTGAGGATGAAGAGACTCATGAGAAGCGAATCCCCCTTCTCTACATTTTAATCCTAAGAAATTTTAGAGAGAATATTTATATTTCAAAAATTAGTCCAAGAGCAGTCAAGAGCATAATTTTTAGAATTATTGTAGTATTTTTTCATCTAGGCATCATGTCAAGTTTTATGTAAGTTTTATTAGTATTTTGCATTTTATTTTATTTTGGATCACTAACACTTGGAGGTATTCAAAACAAATCAGGCAACAAGGAATCCTTGAAGGTGATAAGAATGACTTCAATCCATCAAGGAGATCATATTTGAATGGTGATTTGCAATAAAGTATCAATTCATCATTTGTTTATCATTTAGCCTTTATCCCTTAAAATGATAAGCTCTCCTTTATCATCATTTTTTCCATTATGGAGGTTAAAATACCAACATGAGGTTTGACTAAGGAAAGCCCCTATATGGCACAACCCTTCCCTCCTTTTATGTGTGTAGGTTATAGATCTTAAGAGGATTGGATGAAGATTGAAGATAATTTACTCATTCTTGCATCAAAACCCTACAAGTTGACAAGTCACAGAATCTACATTATCTTAGTAACAAAAAAAATCCGAAAACCAAATCCAAAATTACACAAAGACTATAGACCAAGCTCCTCGGGACTGTAAAATCAATTTCTAGAAATAGGGTTTTAGTCCAAGGTGTAGGGCACCCTAGACTAGTAAAAATCAGCTAAAATTTAAATCACAAATGCATTATTGTTTGATATTTTGTTTTCTAGAACTTAAATTTATTTGTGTGATTTCATTCTAGAAAAAATCATCTCAAAATGTTGCATTTTCATAATTTACTCAATTACATCATTGCATCAACTTTTTAATCCATCAACCCCGCCACCTCCAAAAAGAGAATCTAGATTTAGGGTTGGTTGATTCACCTTGCAAGTTGTTAGTTAACCTCACATCCTTGTTGGTGTAGATTCTGTCACACATGATTTTGGAAAAGGTCAATTTTTTTCATCTATCCATTAGACCTAGGATCTCCTTTTCCAATAAAACACTTTGAAGTGGCAGGTGTCAATAGTTAGGGAGGACATGTGAAGGGTACTTGGGGACAAGGAAACCTGTAACCCTAAATTTGAAAAAGTACTCAGTGAAACCAAATTAGGAGTCAAGAAATATGGAGGAAGCAAATGAGGTACTTCATCAAGGATGGTTTGGCTTCTTTTTTTAAAAAAAATAAATCAATTTTTTGTCAGTAAAGACTAGGAAGTGGGGAGAAGGTGGAAGGAGTACTCCAAGAAAGGTAACTCCAATAGATTGATAGGAATTAGTGCTAGGAATGGATGAATAAGTCTAAAATTCCAACAAGAGTGATACTTAATAATTTTAATAAGTACTTTTGAGGATATAAGGGAAGCAATATAGTAAGATGACCAGTTTAAAACTCTAGTGAAAAAAATATTCAAAGACATTAATATATTTTATAATTTGGATGACTAGCATGGCAATCTTAACAAGTCTAAAAGGTTGATAAATTTTACACAGAAAAAATTATAAAATTTTAGACTAAAATATCAAGATCAAGTGGAAGAGTATATTGTGAGGATGAACTTGATAACTCAATATAACAAAGGGAAATTAGAGATGGTTGGGATGACATACTAGGATGGAAAACTCTATAATTTTGAAACTCTAACAACTTATAGAACATCAAGTAAATTACCCACACATCACACTTATAATTTTTTGAAATTTTTAACATTGAAGTATGATGTGCTTATAAGGGAAAATGTATGCCAAACTTAGATGATTTTCTTACAAAGGGAAATCCCACTTATATTATTTCAAGTTGTTCATAAGAGGTAGGTTTACACAAAGTCACTATAACAAATGGGAAAGAATAACTAAATCAATAAATTCTCTCGATATACATGGCTAGGATCTAATAGTTGGTATTGTAATTACCATGAATATCTCATCTTTTGTAATTTTCCATTTCTAGAATCTTTTATAACTAGTATATTTTCTTATTTCCATATTTACTATTTATATCTTCTTCAATTACTACTTCCTCAAGATATGTAACACTCATATTAGTATCATTGTATGTGTATATTTTTTCCTTCACCATGGAAAGCGAATTATTCTATTTTAGAATAAAAGGTCTAGCATAGCTAATAAACCACTCTAAGTTCAACAAGACACCGAATGCATCAAATGATTCCTTCATCTTTATTACTTGAAAATCTACTTGTCTATTTGGTTTACCTCTGTATTCCTACATTTTTAAATGGTGGTTAGAAATGTCATATCTACCAATTCAATGTTATATGGTGTATCATGCCATGTTGTTTTACCCATTTTATCCCATGTTCTTTTAAGCATTATAATCGCATTCACACCCAAGTAGACCTATTAGAAAAAAATTCATTCGTTTATTGTGAACTCTTGTGAACTCTTGGCTCAATCAAGATGGGGTGCTTTCTCCATTTTGTTTATTCTTTATTTCACTTCTAAGATATCCTTAAATGTATTATCCAACTTTCATTTTTTCCAATACTTGGAAAATTATCTCAATTTTTCTATTATTTTATGTCTATAAAAATTGCTAGTTTTTTTGACAAGTTTTCTTCCTTTTTCTTAAAAACATTATTTTTCATAATCTTCCTTCTATTTTTCTTCCCGAATAATTTTTTTAATAAGGTCATGGATTTATTTTTTAGAACTCTGCATCTCTTTCTTTTGAAACTTCTTGAATTAATTTCCCTATATTGATGTTAGTCCTTGCCTTGTTGATCATCACAATTTTGTTTCTTGTTATCCTCTACTATAGCATTTTTGTGAAACACCTTTCCTATTATTCTTCTACTACATATTCTTCTTATATCAAGGAATACATGCTTTTACCTTCTTATCCTTCATATCTATCCTCTAAAATATCCTATCATTTGGGGAATTCTCTTTTTGGATTTTTATAGTCAATTTTTCTCTTATTACCAAATTTTGCCTAGATAGTTCCTCAATCTTTGTCAATGTTTGGTCATGTTATAATTAAGTACATGATATTTTCATAGTTCAAGACATAAATTATAAATTTTATGGTATATAATTGAACTTTTTTACATCAATATTTTAGATCACACACCATGATCCATCATTAGGAAGAGGTTGAAAATTATGCCACTCTAGGCTAGTTAAATCAATCATGTTGTTAAGTCACTGCAAAAGCCACAAGTCAAGTCATCTTTTTTATTATACATTTGTTGACATAATGTCTTGATTTTCCATATTTGAAGTAGGTGAAATCGTCCCTTCTTCTTTTTCCTTGACCTTTTCCCCTACCACATCCTCCTTGGTTTCTGTGATAGTTTCTATTTCTACCTCATGAATAATCATCTTGGTAATTGGTGGAGGGTTGTTCATCTTGTATCAGTGGTATTTAATTTTAATTATATTTATCATTTTTTATTTATTCCTCCACTATGGTTATTGGTATCCATATTCTTATTCATAGAAATATCTTTCAATCAACACTTTAGTTATTTTCATCCCTCCATGGGTGAGCTCATTATCCTCACACTTGTGCTTAAACAAAGGTTCATGTTCTTATGGTTCTCCCCTTTATCTAATATTTATATATCTACTTCCAGATATTCTAATTTCAATTTTACTTATTCTATTTCACTTGCATGCCCATTTTTCTATCTTCTCCATAGTTGGGATTCAATTTTGGAGGCTAACTCTATTGGTTTTATGTAGATATTGGAAATTATTCCATTTAAAGATACTCTAATATTTGGTAGCAATATAGACACAAACCATTCAACTCTTTTATTATTAGTATGTGGCTCTTGTAACTTACGAACTACTCATTTAAATCTTTTCCCAAATTATCTTACTATTTCATTTTTCTTCTAAATCTTTTCTCTCATCTTAATGGCACTCTTTATGGGAGCTTTGGAGATTGAAATTTATTTAAGAATTTTTCTTTCAACACAAACCATTCTTTCCTATGTATAGGAAAAAATTTAATGTAACACTTGAATACTTTTTCCCTCAAGGTTTCAAAAAAATCATGAATATTTATTTTTTATCATTTATTACATTTCTTCTCCAATGTAAAATTAGGGATAAATATGTGTTCAATGGATTCCTTGGTATCCTTACTAAACATAGAAAATTTAATCTAGTTTTGTTTCATTTTTTGAGTAATAGGTGCCTCTAATTTTTTATTGATTATGAATTGTTCTCCTTTACTCTTTATTCTACCTTCTTTATTTTCTCTTAGTTCTTGAGGTCCTTTTTCCTTTCAAATTTTAAGATTCTTACCATAACTAGAAGCCTTATGTTGTCTACCAATTTTATTATTCTACCCTTATCTCTAGGAAACTCAATATCAAATAAATTCTCTCCCAAAATGTCTTCACATAATAAAAAAAATTCTCTTCTCCTTTCCTCTTCATTTAAAAGGGTCTAATAAAGATATCTTTTTTGGGAAACTCTCTATACTTTAGATGGCATAAGGAATGAATCTTGGTTTGGTGGGCCACCTCTTTGTATGGTATTTTTATTTTAGGGGATGTATCTAATAATAACTAAATCCCCACACATGAGCTATTCCTCCCGCCTGTTATCCTATATCCACCCAAGGCATACCCCACCGACCATATTGGCCCAACTCTATAGCCTCCCACGCCCTTATGGACGAATAGGTTGGTCCTGCACGAAGGGCCCAGGGGGGCGGTGGGGTTGCAGAGGCACCAGGGCTTTGCCCACTGTGAACCCTAGCTTCACCACGGATGAACCGTCTCACCCCACCACCCCCCCACCCTGCCATTATAGTTCCATATGGAACCTTGAATTTTTGGCTCACTAGGACTTCTCTTGCTCTTCTAGGGTTTTTCACCTAAAAGGAGAGAGGTAGGGCCAAAAATGTTAAAGGTTTCATTCAAATTAAGTTATGTGTGATGTTTTCTAGACTAAATGAAGTGATCTAAATGCAAGTGAATGATTTAAATGACTGAATTTGGATGCAAAACTAACATTTATGCTATGTTTGAAAACACACTGATATGCAAACAATGAACAAAAAGATGAATTAATGCAAAAAAAAAAAAAAATGGGATGAAATAGAGTGCACTTGGGAAAGATTTAAGGAATTTGGAGTTGTTTGAATGTTGTCTGAAGTTATTGAGAATCAACATTGGGACTCATTCACCCAAGGTGGTGAATTAGTCCTACTACTGGTGAAATCTGTTAAGAACAAGTTTTTGACTGTTGGGATCTAGAATCTAACAAAACTTAGATTTCCAATCTTAAGGTGGGACTCATTCGCCACTGGTGGCGAATTAGTCCTCTCCCAAAATTTTGAGAAATCAAGAGACAACTCTGCAACACCAAATCTGGAAATGTCTGCTTGTTGGGTTGTTGAAGTCAATTTTGCTGGAAACAGAAAAAAAACCTTATCCAAGCTTGAAATAGAGTTGATTTGACTTGAAGCACCTAGTTGACTTGTTGACCAATCTTCAATCACCTAAATGCTTGTCAAATATACATACCTAGGTCTGAAAACACACATGCACAAAGGGAAAAAATGGTTGAGGGTTAGCAAATAGGGGTTTGCCTTGGTCAAACCCCACTTTGGTAATCAAACCCTTGATAAAATAATTAAATCAAAGAGAATGATAAACTAACAACATGCAAATGCTATCAACTTACCAAACCCTCGATGATGCAAATCTAAAGATATGTCAATGACTACCTTTTGAATGCTTGATTGAAGCTTGATTTGATGTTGTAAGATGCTTGAATGCTTGGATGTTTGAATGAATGCTTCAATGAGTGAGGAGCTATAAAATGAGGTGAAAATCACATATTTATATAATCATGTGCCTTATTAACCCATTCATACCTCATCACAGGTTGACATCAAGTGTTTTTGAATAAAAACCCAAAAGGAAATTTGAAATATTTTGAATTTGGAGCCAAGGGGGACTCATTCACCACCCATGGCTGATGGGTCCCACCAAGGACCTAAAAATGGGTGTCGAGAATTATTTTGTATTTATGTTGTTTATCAGGTTTACATTCAAAAATGCACTTAATTAAGCCTTATAAGGGCATAAAGGGGTCAAATAAGTCTTAATAAAGGGATAAATAGTGAGGTTGTCCCTAGAAAAGTGTGAAATCTTGTTACAATACTTTACAACACTTCAAAATAGGACTTGTTTAGCGATGAAAAGGTGATTTTTAGGTGAATTGTAATGAATAGAGTCTAGAAAAATGTAGAAATGTTTTACAACATTTCACAACAACTTCACAAGATGTCATTATTTGAATTTTAATACCTAAATATGCATGTTCAAGCCATGTTGCATCATAAAATCAAAGAAAAATAGATCAAACATCAAGAGGACAGGCCTAGAAAGACCATGAAAATGACAAGTGTCCATTTTTCTACGGTGCATTTAGCTCCCACTTTAGTGAGAGGATGAACTTGCTTCAAACTCACACTAAAGTAGCCATGAACATTGAGAGGAGGGTTCAAATGTACTTACGTTAGAAAGATGGAATGACAACAATCAAGAGGGATGATCAAGCCCCCAAGATGAAGATCCCATGGCAAACTAAGCATAACAACAAAGGAACACACAAGTGTTGAGAATCATATGAAGCTTCGTTCATCTATCCAACTAGTTGTGGATTAGATCTAGGCTTAAAGAGAATGTATACTCACTCTGGGGTGATAGAACTCATGGTGGTCTACCAGGTGAGAAGGCCCAAATATACTCACTCTGGGCCACAGAACTTCTAACTCTCTATGGGGTGAAAATTCCCAAAAGGTAAGAAACATACACTAGTTGGTATGCACTCACAAACACAAAGGTGGCTATGGGGAAAAGTCATGCCGCTAGGTGTGCTTCCAGCTCAACCATATCAAAGTTATACCTCTCGATAAATTTAACAAAGCACCAGAAGGAAAAAGAATGTTCATGAACAAAAAGCAAGGGTACACAAGCATGAAAGTTGTGTTATGCAAGGTGGAAAAAATGCAAAATGTAAAATGTAAAAGATGTTCAAAGGAGTCTTGTTAAGTTCATGCAAGGTCAATTGCTTAGGGAACATTGTGCCTAATGTCTCCAAGAGAGGACCAATCAAAGAATAAAATATTCACAACTTAGGGGATGTAGTGTGTCGCATCAAGCCACCAAGAGGGATGTAATATCCTAAGATAGATCACACTTATGAAGGACATCACACCCAATGTCATCCATAAAGTGACGAACGCATCACATACATGACAAGGCTACGCTAGGAACCAAGAATGAAAATGAATTATGGTAATGTATACCCCCCACTTTAAAGGAATTGCTACACATTGTTTTGTGAGCAATTACTTTAAAGTATAAAAGGGAAGAAAATGAAAAAGGAAAACAAGACATGAGAGCCAACTTGGAAAGCCCTATGCCAAGTCATATGTTTTGAAGTTAGGTTGTGTCATGTCAACAAAAATGAAAAACAAAGAAAGGGAGTTGTCCCCCAGAAAAGAGCACACCAAACACATAAGGGATCTATGGATTTGGGGTCAGTATGTTTTTTGTTGCATTTTTTTTATGAAAGAGCTTGGAACCATCATCATTCCCCAAAGCACATAGAACTTGAAGAATGACACAAAGAAAATGAAAAAAAAAGAAAAAGGAAGTATTTTTTGGGTCAACATGGAAGAGACATTGAGGTCTCAATGCTTTGCATCATCCCCAAAAGGAAAACAAAAGTGAAAAGGAAAGGAAAATAAAAAAGGAGAAAGAAAATGAAAAATATTTGGGTCAACATCAAGGAGACATTGTGGTCTCAATGCCTTGTGGAAAAGTAGTAAAAAAAAAGTGACCTTTTGGTCAAATGGAAGAGACCAATGCTTTGCGTCATCCCCAAAAGGAAAACACAAAACAAAAGAAAAAAAGACAAGGACCTTTTGGGTCAACATGGAAGAGACATAGGGCATCTCTATGCCTTGTGTCATCCCCAAAAGGAAAACACAAAAAAAAATATGAACAAGCGAAGATGCATGACATATAGAAGAGAGATATAAATAGAAGAATTTTACAAAGAGAGGGAAACAACAAACACATGTTATGAGGGAACACAATATACACATGAAAGAAAAATAAAAATAAAAAAAATACACAAAAGGCTAGCAAGGAGAATGCAATTCAACCATCTAACAATTCGTCCACCTTCCAATCATGTTTAGTGTAATGTGAGGGTGGTTGATTGTCCAAAGGGAGAATTGTAAGCACCGAACTAGGAGTTGTACCAAGTTCTTCACTTGATGGAAAGGATTTATCTTTTAAGCTCATTGTAGATGAAAATAAAGAGTTGAGGTGATTATGAACTTCTTCATCTATTTTGGCAATTGCCGCATCATTGTTATCATCAAGATTGATGAAAACGGGAGGACGAAGGGTGATTTATAGGGAAGGATGTATCAAAATTTGTGGTTGTTGGATTCATTCAGTTTGTTGTGAAGGTTGTACTAGACTATCTTATGGTGGGTCAAGAGAAGGAGGGTGGTCATCTACTACTTCTGGTTGGTTTTCTTTATTTTCTTCTATGCAAGATTGATGAGCAAGGAGACGATGATGATGCCTACATTCCCTAGCACCATGGTTTCGTTTAATTCAATTTTCAAGTTGTTGAGGTGTAAGAGCAGATTGAGTCATCATAGGTTCTACTACTTTTGAAGAGGGAAGAACAGAAGAAACCAAAGATGACGGGTTTTCTCTTTTGCTTTATAAACTTGTGTAATGCGAGGAGGTATGACATGATTTGTTTTGTTTTCCCTTGGTCATTTAAATGATGGCAAGGAAGTGTCTAAGGGTGGTTGGTCATGAGGTTGTATGGTTTGTTCGATGTTTGGCTCAAGTTCAAGCATGGTTTCATCTATGATAGGAGGTGCAGTGGATGGGGACATGTTACGAGAGACAATTTGGCTATGCGTTTGGCTTTGAACTTTGATAGGCTATGAAAAAGAAGTCCTTTCGAGGTGTGATGGGTTCCATGGGTGTAGGCCAAAATGCTTCTAAGGAAAAATTTCCTTTAGAGGATAGGGGATTAAATACGCTATGGTGTATAGTAAATATTTCATCACCATGTGGAGACTTCAAACACTTGTGAACCACTGATGGGACCACTTTCATTGAGAAAAGCCAAGGGTGACCTAGCCACAAATGAAATTGGTCAGATTTTGGAATAATTGAAAATGTTACATCTGAAGTTTTAGGTCCTATCTATAAGTGGAGTATGATAGATCTAATCATAGGGGATCAAAAACCAGTATGTGTCTTAATCCATGTAGTCGTCTTATTATAATCATCTTGATATAGCTCATGTAATACTAGAAACTCCTCTGTGATCACATTCTTGCCACAAGTAGGATCTATTAATATCCCATTAGTGGGCATATCATAGATTCTACCAGCTATGTAAATAGGACCATCAGGAAGCTTTTGTAGTATGTATTTAGCAGAAAAATTGATATCAAGAGATTTATTTTTTGGCCCTTATGAGGGATAACATCTATTGCACCCACAAGTTTATACATAGGACTAACTTGGGTAACAATTGGAGTTATATTAGGTTGTTCACTATTTGTATCAACATTCATTACATTAGTATTTGAATGTTCGCTAACCTTGACAAAGGAAATATTGTGTTTAGGTATAGGGTTGGTGAAAATTTGTAAATTATAGTTAGGGGGTGCAATAGAATTATTGCCTTGATCGTTAACACCTGCACTAGACAAACGGTCTAAATCAATGAGGTCTTGAACTATATGTTTTAGACGCTTGTAGTGTTTAGTGTCATGTCCATTTTAGTGATGAAAATGACAATAAGCATTAGGTTTGAAGGTGGGTGGTAATGGTTGGTTTGGATCAAGTGGTTTAATAGGTAGCAAAGTGAGCATGCGTTGTTGAAGTAATTGGTTCATTGTGTTATGGAGGGTATTGGGTAGGGGAGTAAATTCTCTCGTCGGGTCCCCATAGTTATAAGGAATTGTTGCTTTAATAGCTGCCACTTGATTTCAAACTGGTTGGGTTGGTTGCAGTTGAGGTTGAGGAGGCAAATTAAACTGTAAAAATCCTCTATTTGGTTTGTGAAAGTTTTTATTGTTATTGTGGTTTTGATTGTTGTGTTCAGGTTTTTCAGATTGGTGAGAAGTGGATTTTGAATCGCAACATGAAACTGAGTTATAATATTCACACAAGGTTGTACATAAATGCATAAATGAAGGGAGTTTCATCATATTTAGTTTATCCTAAAGATTTGTGTGCGAGTTTTTCATAAACATCTTTTGCAGATGTGCATCAGGAATGTTGACATCTATTTGAGCATACAAGGATTGGTAATGTGAGATAAAATCAGTTATTTTTTCGTATGTGTTTTTTCTACATCTCATGAGGCCAGCCATTGTCTTTTTAGGTGTCATGTGAACTTGAAAGTGGCTTATGAAAGCATCCACCAATTCATTGAAGGAGTAGATGGAATGATTGGGCAAGTTGGAAAACCATTCTAATGCGGTATCTTTCAAGGTCCTTGGAAAAAGTTTAGCTAAAAGTTTCTCATCAAGGACAAAATCACTACATAAAGATGTATAAGCATTAACATGGTTGATAGGGTCTCCTTTACCTATGTATTTCTCAAACCAAGGCATTTTTATCCCTTGTGGCATCAGGGTACGTAAGATTTTTAAGGATAAGGGGCTGTTATGGAGATGATATGTGGGTGGAGTAGTTTAACCTTGGCTAATTGTGGAAAGTTGGTGTTTCATGGAAGAAATATTTTTAAGGAGTTGTCTAAGAATAGGGTCGAGGTAAGTGTTTTGAGGTGGAAGGGAAAATGGTAATAGAGTGTAGGTGATGCTAGGGGAAGTGAAAGGAATACTAGGGGGTGTGAAAGTGGTGGAGGGAATTTTGAAAGCCACAAGAGAACTAGGAATGCTAGGTGGAATTGGGAAAGAAGGAGCCACATAACTAACCTGGTGCATAGTTGTGGTGACTTGTGGATTGGTATATGTTGGTATGGATGTGATGGTTGAAGGGGGAGGAACTTGAGGTTCTCCTTGGCTTACATGAATGTTTGTGGATTGGGTATTAGAAGAGGCATGCTTATTGTAAATCATTGCAATTTTCTTCATAACTTGTAATCCATCATCACTTTCAATCAAACGATGAAGGGCTTCAATGGCGAGTATGGAAATGGTGTAATTTTTTTCAAGTAACAACTCTTGTTGTAAATGTGAAAAATAGTCATGAATATTAATGACCTTTTTCTTGTGGGAGGGATTTTTTTTGGATGTCAACATTCATTGGATGGAAAGGTGAATACATAGAAGTGGTATTGTCAATGCCTAATGCACAAATTTTCCATACTAGAAGTACGAGCTCTTGAGATCGCAGGTCCACAACGAAAGTACTATTGTGGGAGGCCATGAGTATAGAACTTTGTCTCACTAAGGTATTATCAATGGGGCACCAAACACTCATACAAGTACCATAAAAGATAGGGTGAATGTAAATGAAAAGTAATCTAGGAGTTCTAAATGAAAATAATAGAAATTATGCTAATTATAACCAACAAGAAACTATAGAAAAAAAAATGTAGGAAAATGCCAGAAAAATGGAAGAAATGTTGTTTAAAAAGTGAAGAGGGACTGATTCACCTAGGGTGGCGAATGAGTCCCAATATGATACTTTTTTGTGTTTTTCAAAAAAATTTAAATGATTCTAATGCTTTTTAGAATGCAATTAATGATGCAGAATGCAGATTTTCTATTTTTTCAATGATATGCAATGCAAAAATGAAACCTAAATGAGTGTTTCACTAATGCAATATGAGAAGTCCTAGAATGCAAAAACAAAACAATAACCTAATTGAATGTTATGGAAAATGTAATCTAGGATGCAATATGTGAATGAAATCATAAATGCAAAGTGTTCAAAATGAAAATTCACGTCGGGTTCACCAAAATGAAATGTATATTTTTGGCTCACTAGGACTTCTCTTGCTCTTCTAGGGTTTTCACCTAAAAGGAGAGAGGTAGGGCCAAAAATGCTAAAGGTTTCGTTCAAATTATGTTACGTGTGATGTTTTCTAAACTAAATGAAGTGATTTAAATGCAAGTGAATGATTTAAATGATTGAGTTTGGATGCAAAACTAAGAATTATGTTGTGTTTGAAAACATGTTATATGCAAACAATGAACTAAAAGATGAATTAATGCAAAACAGAAAGAAATGGGATGAAACAGAGTGCACCTGGGCAAGATTTGAGGAATTTGGAATTATCTGAATGTTGTCTAAAGTTTTGAAAATCAATAGTGGGACTCATTCACCCAATGTGGCAAATTACTCCCGCTACTGGTGAAATCTATTGAGAACAAGTTTTTGACTATCGGGATCTGGAATATAACAAAACTTACATTTCTAGTCCTAAGGTGGGAATCATTCACCACGAGTGGCGAATCAATCCTCTCCCAAAATTTTGAGAAATCAGGAGACAACTCTGCAACACCAGATCTAGAAATGTCTGCTTGTCGGATTGTCAAAGTCAATTCTATGGTAAACAGATATAAAACCTTCTCCAAGCTTGAAATAGATTTGATTTGACTTGAAGCACCTAGTTGACTTGTTGACCAATCTTCAATCACCTAAATGCTTGTTAAATATGCATACCTTGGTCTACAAACACACATGCACAAAGGGAAAAATGGTTGAGGGTTAGCAAATAGGGTTTTTCCTTGGTCAAACTCCACTTTGGTAATCAAATGCTTGATAAAATGATGAAATAAAAGAGAATGATAAACTAACAACATTCAAATACTATCAACTTACCAAACCCTTGATGATACAAATCTGAAGATATGTCAATGGCTTCCTTTTGAATGCTTGATTTGATGTTTTAAGATGCTTGAATGCTTGAATGTGTGAATGAATGCTTGACAGAGTGAGCAACTGTAAAAAGAGGTGAAAATCACATATTTATACAATCTTGTGCCATAGTAACCCGTTCATACCTCATCACAGGACGACATCAAGTGTTTTTGAATAAAAACTCGAAAGGAAATTTGAAATATTTTGAATTTGGAGCCAAGGAAGACTCATTCACCACCCATGGCGAATGGGTGCCACCTAGGACTTAAAAATGGGTGACGGGAATTCTTTTGTATTTATGTTGTTTTTCAAGTTTACATTCAAAAATGCGCTTAATTAAGCCTTATAAGGGAATAAAGGGGTCAAAGAAGTCATAAGAAAGGGATAAATAGTGAAGTACCTAGAAAAGTGGGAAATCTTGTTACAAGACTTTACAACACTTCAAAATAGGACTTGTTTAGTGATGAAAAGGTGATTTTTAGGTGAATTGTAATGAATAGAGTCTAGAAAAGTGTATAAATGTTTTACAACACTTCACAACACCTTCTCAAGATGTATTTATTTGAATTTTAATACCTAAATATGCATGTTCAAGCCATGTTACATAATAAAATTAGAGCAAATTAGATCAAACATCAAGAGGATAGGGCTAGAAAGACCATGAAAATGACAAGTGTCCATTTTTCTACAATGTAATAACTCAATGCTAGTTAGATTTTTTCTAATAAATATCGATTTATTACATCCCTCCTCAAATGATTCAATTATATGGATGACAAGTTCCCTATCATTGAACATTTTTTTTGCATCAACATTTCCTTCACTTTTCTCCCTTTCATTATAGTTTTAAGTTTTTTAGTATTTATCCCTTCTACAAAAAAAAAACATTTTTACTTGCCACTTCATCTAGATACTCTACACTAAAATTCAAGAATTTTGATTTAGAAATTAGGGTTATTAAACCCTCGAAACCTTCATTAATAGTGACCTTTAAGTTTGATAAATCTATTTTATAATATGGTTTTTGATTAAAAGTTCAAATGGATGAGAAACCTACTTTTAGGTCTTAATTGAGCACTATTTTTTCTAACCCCTCCTCTAATTAATTCCATTAATTCATCATATTCTTTTATCTTTTTATGTCAACCTTGTCAAAAAAGAATTATTTCATGATAAAGGTGATTAATATTAGAGTAATCATTTATTAGCTAATAATTAATTAATCTTAAATTGATTATTAGGCTAATTTTATTTTAAGCACTTAAGCTAAACTTAGAAATGATTTTTCATTTTATTAGATTGAGCTATTATTAGATCATTATGTCTCATCACATAGGATGATGAAACTTGTCATGATCTAAGATCCCTTTCTCATTTATAGTTTTCTCTTATAAAAATTCTCCTTATTTGTCTTATTCAATTTTGTAAGTTTTTCTTCTTGAGGATATAGAAAATCACTTTTTGTAACTCTTGTGTGTGGAAGGTGTTCTTGTTTGTTATTTTCTCTTGTTTTTGTGTGCTTTTCACAATTTCAACATGGTATTAGAGAATGAATTCAACAAACCCCTCCTCAAATTTTGAGGGTTTTCTTCAACTAGGGTTACATGAGCATAAAATCTAGAATTGTCATATTGTTTTGTAGGTTTTGGACTTGGACATTTTTTTGGTGCATGTTAGAGAAAAATGGAGCTCACCATTGCATTCAAGGGGCCAAACAAATGAATTTTGGCTATAATTTTTCTTATATTCACCAATGGGAGCTCCTAAGCAAATATTTTGTAGAACGAGGCCCTTGTACAAGTCCAACGGTAATGAGGATTTCAAATAAGATTCAATTCTCTTTATTTTTTAAAAAATTCCAAAAAAAATTGAAAAGGCATTAAAAAAAGGGGGCGCTTTTATTTGGTGCTCATAGGGTACCTATCAGAGTAGGACCTATGGCCCTATACCCTAGGCATGGTCTGACATGGGCACATTGGTGGGTCCATAAAACCCCATTGGTAGCCTTCACTCAACTTCCCGACAACTTTCTCCATAGTCAATAGTGGCTTTCATTCCCCAACAAAACCTAGAATTTACCGACAACAATTACCAAAAAAACTTCTGACAACTTTATATTTTTTCCAACACCCCTTTCTTGACATCAATGATTTCCCAACAATATGGAGAATATTCCACTTCACATCAACATATTTTGGCATTGGTGAATTTTCCAAGTATCTATATTTTGGGAATGTTCTATTATTGACATCAACATGATGTCATATGTATGGTTAGCCTCTTGCCTAGCTCCTATTCATTTTGGAGAGATCTATGATTATAGATTTTGTTCCTATGTACTAGATTGATGCAATAGTTATTTAACCATGAATTTAATTGAGATGGATCATTTACCATATGGACACTCTTGCATTCCTATTTATGGAGGTTCTTCATTTCAACACTATAACTGTAGACATTGAAAAAATGTCCTAAGTCTGTGAGCATCATTTTTCTTGGTCGTCATCCTCCGATAATTAAATAATTTTAATTATTTGATTATTCTTGATCATATTCCTATATTAATTAAATATTTTTTAATTATTTAATTAATTCACTTTCTAATCCTTATTCTATCCTGATCCATTAAATAAATTAATTATGTTGCTAATATCCCCCTTTCTTCAATAATTAAATGAATTATTATTTATTTAATTATTTTCTTGTCATCTTTCATCTATGGTTAAATAATTATTATTAATTATTTAACTATTCACTCCCCCTTCTAATTCTTCCATTTGTTAAATAATTGTCAAAATTATTTAATTGTCCTCCATGTGTCTCTTGTGTTAAATAATTAAATCAATTTAATTATCTAATGCCTCTTTTCACATTTCCTCTCATTTAATTAAAATAATTTTGCAAATTATTCTAATTAAATCTCCACTTGTCCTTTTTCTCAAATAAATAATTCAAATGAATTATTTATGCCTCCTCTTGGTCAAAGATCCTTTCCTCATGAATTAATTATTTTTCAATTTTTAATTCATCCTTTATCCCTCCACTTTCTCATTAATCTCAGTTGTCTTTGTCATAGCAATATTTGTCATAGTTTTCGGCATCATAGCTGTCCCTAGCCCACCACTTTTGGTGCATTGATCCTCCACCATTGATCTTGGCATCTTTCTAGAAGCTTAATCATGTCTGTCCATTAGAATGGATGTCTATAAAAGAAGCCTTTCTCCTCCTTTTTTTTCCTTAACAACCATATTTCTCCAACTTTCTTGCTTACTATTTGCAAGTATTTGCAAACTTCAACAACAAATTTGAGAGAAATATTGGCGAAAGAAGAAATAGGAGATACAATCTAAGAAGTTATTCAACTTCAATATGGTGAGTGCTTTATTTGAATTTTTCCATTTTGTTCCTCATTTTTATTATATTCTCTTGTTTAGATTGGGGTTCTAGCTTAGATTTTTGTTGTGGATGTCACTTAGTCTTTGCTAACTTGGTTTTCCCCCATTTTACATTGGTGAACCCAACATGAAGAAAAAAATTTGCAACATTTCATACGACTTTCTTTCTATTTTTGTAGGTTTCCAGTATGGAATGACGCATTTTCTCAAAATAGCAATGCATCTGATAGGAAATGGAACATTTGTTGAAAAGAATGACACATCTATGGAAGGAATTAATGGGTAGGAAAATTTAAATTCAAAATTGCAACACAATTTTTCTGTTGTGACACAGTGCAGTGACACATGTGCTGAAAAGAATGATGCAACTACTTGTCTAGTATAAAATTTCTTGTTTCAGTTTATTTTCAATTTTTCTTTTGGGTTTTCAAGTAGAGTAGGGTTTCTGGTTGCTAACTTTCTATTTTTAGCATGTGGCCTTGGATTAGAGCTCCCAAAAATTGTTTCTTTAGAGACAAACAAAAAAATCAAGCTTTACATTAGTTTAGTTTTAAGAAAATTTTCATTTTGTTTGTTTCCTACTATGAATGCTTAGTCTAGACCTGCTCCAACATGATCAAACAATCCAATTTTATTCAATAAAAAAATCTAAAACAAACATTCCCCATGCAATTCATTCAAATGCAATGAACAAGAAAACAAAGATAGAATATCAAATGAAAGCTTATTGAAATCTTATTCAAAACATTCAAACCAGCAACCCATGGGGGAGTTGGTGCTTCCTTGATGTGGAAAGAAGCCCTTTCCCAATTCCTTGCAAAGCTTTGATACACCTGATGATGATTATGTGCTCCTTGGTGAGAATTGTCAATAACCTAGCTAAAATTGATAAAAATTATGAGAACTTGGATGAAAATATGGATAAACTTGGTCAAAATCTGTAGATAGTAATCTTGAATAAAGTTGTGGATGATTGTGGATTCAAATGAGCATAGTGTTCTTACATGGATTGTGGATGCCAAATACAATAGAGAACACCTCTATTTATAATGGATAAGAGTTGAAGAATGAGGAATAGGATGAATGTGGGATTAACATTTGAACCAATGGCATTGTGCCACTAGTCAACATGCTATTGAAGAGAGCTGGAGAACATTTTGAAAAATGTGAATGTTAAATGCATGTAGGTAGAATTTGAAATTCAAAAGATGGCTTGTGGAAGAATATTTGTAAGAGGAGTTAATTCCAATTTGGCTCAAGAAAAGGACATGTAAGAGCATGTAATGCCAAGTTGGAGGACAATTAGGAGGGAGATTTCAAATTTGTGGAATATTCCAAGGATATGCCACATTTGAATGAAAATAGAGGAATTAATAAATTGAATAAATTGATTTACATGTGCAACTTGCAAAAGCTAGAGGAATGGAGGATTAGTATTAGGAGTTAATTAGGATTAATTAACTTAGATGAAGTTAGTTTCATTTGACATTTGATTTAGATATTTAGATTTATTTAAATCAAATGAGAGGATAGTTGGGAGATAAATTTAATTAAATAAAATTATTTATTCAATTAAATGAAGAACCTTGGGATTAAATAAAGTTGATTTATTTAATCCAAGGAGGTGTTGGATGTTGTGGTTGTGTTGTTGATATGTGGTTGTCATTGATGTCAACACTATTAGCATTAATGCATTAGAAGTTGTATATGTTGAGGATACTAAGAAAATTGTAATAAAAAGAGCTACAGGTTGTTAGTGGTGAAGTGAAGTTCAGTCTATCAGTGAGTTCAGTATGTTGTTGTTATGAGGTTGTGGAATAAAGGGTTTCCTGTTGAGTATATCTAGTTTATCTGCATCGAGTTTCACAGATTCGCACAAAGATTTGTATTCTAACAATTTATCTGTTACTTCAGTATTATGTTCCTAAATGAATATTATGTGATTTCTATAAGTTCAGTTGCTACGGATGCTTCTCTGGTGTTTCATGATGTTTTTGGATGTTTCTATGTCATGCTCTATCTGTGTTGCACATCTGCATTGATCGTTGTGCTTCCAATCCAATATTTTCTCTTGTGTGTTCATGTTTTTCATGTTCTTGGCCAACAAGGTGTTTGTAGTGTGTTGTGGATCTTCGAGGAGTAATTAATTGAAGTGGTTCATGTTTGAGGATGTTATTTTGGGTCTTCACTATGTTATGGCTAACCTTGGTTGATTCGCATGAATAATCTTTATTGTTTTGGGCTGATCATTTATATTCTTTTTATTATTTTGTTGAAGCTGACTTATAGCAATGTAATTTCTTGTTGTGGATATATATAAGCAACTGCTTATGTCATTTGAAGGTAGTGGTGTGCATGAATAATGTTCTAAATCATTCGAAGGTGGATCAGAGTGTGAACAAGAGTGAAGAAGTGTTCATGAGCTTAACCGAAATTGTAATCAGGCATTAGCAAATGCTATTTTTCTCAGTTCAAATCTAATGGATATAATCAGAATCTTTATGTAAGACAATGTGTCTTCCTTTGGGCAGTAAGCCTATTTGTAATTCAGCAATGAGCTCTAGGCAGTGTGCCTAAATGCATTTGCATTCCCCATTCATATTTCCTTATACTTTTAACAGGGTATAATCTTATGGACTGACCTCCACCATGGTTTTTCCCCTAATAGGGTTTCCACGTAAAAATATTTGTGTTATGTGTGTTTCTAATGTGTTGTTCATTTATGCTTTCATGATTAATGATCAAATATGAGAATAAGGTTAATAAGTTGAATAAGTTTTAAATTCTATGACAACTAATTCACCCCCCTCTCTGTTGTCTGCCCTTGTGTTGCAAACAATTGGTATCAGAGAAAGTTCCTTGGAAGAAGTTTAACAGCTTGAGGTGATATGAGATGGTGACTTATAAGAAGGATAGTCCTAGATTTGATGGAATAAATTATTCCTTGTGAAAGACTCGAATGGAGTGCCATTTGAGATGCATTGGTGAAGCCTACTAGAGTATTACAAGCAATAGGTATACTATTCCTCAAAATGGTCCTACTACTACTACTAAGATTAGGGATGCTAAGTATAATATCAGGGAGCTAAGGAGGCATTGTTGAGTGCTTTGAATAATACTAAGATGACAAATGTGATGGATCTGAAGACTGCTTATGAGATCTAGAAAAAGTTGGAAACTTTGTATGAAGGTGATGCTAATGTGAATATTGCTAAGCTACAACGTCTGAAAGGGAAATATGAAAAGTTGAGAATGGGTGATGATGAGAACATTACTACTTTCATGCAAAGAGTGAATGAACTTGTGTGTGGTATCAAATATGTTGGTGGACAATTGGATGAATCAGAGATTGTTGCTAAAGTCCTTAGATCCTTGCCTACTTCCTACAAAATAAAAGCTAGTGCTATTGAAGAGCTCCAAAATGTAACAAATTTTACCAAAGATATGTTGATTGGTAAGCTTACTACTTTTGAGAGTGAATTTGGTGATTCCCTTCCTAAGGTAGAATCTAGATTCAAGGCCACTACTTCTGGAAGAGATAAACAAAGATATAATCTAGGTGAAAGTTCATCAAGAAAGACATTCAAGTATGAGGATGAAATGAAACAGATGGAAGAAGAAGAAAGAGAGCTAGAAGAGTTGGAAGCACTGATTATGAAAAGAGAAGCCAGAGGATAAGGTAAGTATAAAGGGAAGTTTCCTATTAAATGTTTCTCTTGCAATAAGATAGGTCATTTTGCATCAAAGTGTCATGAAAGAGTTTCTAAGCCAAGACATAACAAGCCTAAATTTCAAAAGAAGTGTTATTTTGTTACTAATGAAGGTTTGATAGATGATGAATCTGATAAAGGAAATGGAAGTGAGGATGAATTTGTATTTATTGCTATCAAGGAAAATAATAATATGTCTACTAAATCTGCTAATTGTACAAATGTGGAGAAATCCCTAGCTGCTTGAGTTGAAGAGAAAGATGAATGGGTGATCAATAGTGGATGTTCACATCATATGCTAGATAAAAGTAAGTTTGTGAGTTTGGAAAAGTATGATGGTGGTGTTGTGAGATATGGTGATGATAAAGCTGGTGTTATCTGTGGTAGAGGATGCATTTCTCTTGATGGTAAGCTTAATACTGATGATGTCCTGTATGTAGAAGGTTTGAAGCATAATCTTTTAAGTGTTGGATAGATGGTTGATAAGGGATACAATCTTTAGTTCAAGGGTGGAAAGTGTAGAATATTGGGGAATTCTGGAAATGTGATTGCATCAAGTACAAAAAAAAAAAGTAATATCTTTCACCTGAGTGCTGCTAGTAGAAGTTGCTTGATTTCTCGAGTTGATGAAAGCTAGTTGTGGCATAGGACAATGTGTCATGTTAATTTTTATAATATTGTCAAGATAAGTTCTACTAAGGCTGTGAGAGATCTTCCTAAGTTGATGAACCTACTAATGCCATATGCAAGGTGTAGACACCTAAAAATGACCTAGGCCTGCAAGCTTCATTTTTACCACTTTCGTCCTAGCATAATTATGTCATTTAATTATGTCCTTGGTCCACATTCGACTATTGATTAAATAATTCATAATTATTTAATTAATTCATGTCATTTATTCCTCATGATTATTAAATAAATAAATTTTATTTATTTATTAAATATGTCATTAGCTGTCTAAGTCTTTCTTTAATTAAATAAATTTCTTAATTTATTTAATTTCCCCTTTTGCATTTAATTCTTCATGATTATTAAAATAAATAAATTACATTTATTTATCTAATACGTCACTAACTGTCTTAATTAAATAAATTGATTAATTTATTTAATTAGTTAGTCTTATTTGCTAAATTAAATAATTAAATTTAATTATTTAATTGCTAATTATATTCTTCTCATTTTAAATAAATTAAATTATTTAAAATGTCATGTCAATCTTACCTGTCAGTCCTTTTTGATAAATAATCTGAAAAGATTATTTATTATCTCTCAAAATCCATAATTTGAATTATTTTAATTCAAATTAGTAATTAATCTTCCAAAAATCAAGTAATCGGCAAATTCTTGATTTTCCAAATCTTATCTTCGGTCTGAATCTTATCTCTTTGATTTTTTGAATCTTGCAAATCAGGCAATCTTATCTTCTTGATTTTTCAAAAATCTTTATTTTCTAATTAATTGGTCTCATTTATTCTCCACCGTCGATCTGATTTTATTCTGACCGTTTGATTAAAGATTTTGCCCTAACCCTAATTAGGGATTCTCAGGTTTAATCTGGATCGTTCATTTTAGGTTCTCATCATTGATTTATCTCGTTCATCCGTTCGAAATGGCCTTTTCTATAAAATGCCATCTTCTTCTCATTTTTCAAGGGAGACACATTTGGCGTAATTACTATAGGCATTTATTTACTCTCACATGTTCATGGTCATAGGCAATCTTAGTATTTCAATTTTTGCATTATTTTAGACATAGGCATTGGTTTGTAGACATAGTCATTTAGGCATATCAAATCCTTCAAATCTTGTTGTAGGGCTTAGGCATTTTAGATTGCTCAAAAGATGAATCTGAGGGCAACATTCTCTAGCAAGCAAGAAGGTATTACGAAAGGGAATCATAGAGGTATCAACAATCAGGTATAATTGTTCTTTTGTTTACTTCCTTTGTGTTTCGTAAAATCTTTGGGTTTCGATTATTTATTGTTTATTGCTAACTCTCCAAATCTAAAGAAATCCCCTAATTACACAAGGAATGTCAGTTAGGAAAGAAAACTAGAATTTCATTTTAGAGCAAACAACAAAATTCAAATGGATTGTTGGATCTTGTGCATACTGATCTGTGTGTTCCTTCTAGATTCAGAAGTTTGCAAGGATATAGGTACTTCATGTTGCTTATTGATGATTATTGAAGAATGATATAGGCTACTTTCTTAAGGGAGAAATTTGAAGCTCTGGAGAAGTTCAAGATCTTTAAGGCTATGGTTCAGATAGAGACAAGTCTAAATATTAAATGCATGAGATCATATAGAGGTGGCAAATTCACTTCTGGTGAGTTTAATTCTTTTTGTGAAGAAACTAGAATAAAGACACAATTATTTGCAGTGCGGACCCCTCAACAAAATGGAGTTGTGGAAAGGAAGAATAGAACAATTCTAGATACTACTAGAACTATGTTGTTAGAAGGAAATGTACCTCATATCTACTGGAGAGAAGCTTTGAATACTATTGTGTACACACTTAATTGGGTATAAATCAAAGGTGATTCTAGTAAGACCCCTTTTGAGCTATGGACTAGTCAAAAGCCTACTACTAAATATTTCAAGATCTTTGGAAGAAAATGTTATATCAAAAGAGATGAAGATATAGGAAAATTTGATGCTAGGAGTGATGAAGGTATCTTTTTGGGTTATTCTACTAAAATCAAGGCCTAATCGCGCTACAATAAGAGATTGAAGAAAATGGTTGAAAGTGCAAATGTCAAGGTTGATGAAGACATAGCTACTCCATCCAAAACTTGTGGATATGATTCTGATGATCAAAATGATAGTACAAAAAAAGGAAATCAAGACTTCAAATCAAGTTCAAATCATTCTGGTGAATCAAGGAGATCAAGAGAAAGGAGAAACTAGTGAAAGTACAGAAGAGAGATTAGAAGAGCCTGAAATTCAAGAATGTCCTAAGACTAAGGTATGTAAGATTGAATCATTCAGAAGATCAGATCATAGGTGATAAGAACAAAGGTGTTCAAACTAGGAGAAAGATTGTAGAAGAATAATATTTAATTTCAAAGATTGAGCCTAACAATGTGAATGAAGCATGCAAAGATGAACATTGGGTTGAAGCAATGAAAGAGGAACTACAACATATTGAAAAGAATGATACATGGACTCTTGTTCCCAGACCTAAGGATAAAAATGTAATTGGAACTAAATGGGTCTTTAGAAACAAACTAAATGAGCAAGGTGAAGTGGTTAGAAACAAAGTGAGATTGGTGTCTAAGGGATATTCACAGATGGAAGGTATTGATTTTGAAGAGACCTCTGCCCCTGTTGCTAGAATTGAAGCTATGAGATTGTTTCTTGTTTATGCTTCTTACAAAGACTACAAGGTTTATCAGATGGATGTCAAGCCAGCTTTTCTAAATGGCGAGTTGGAAGAAGAAGTGTATGTTGAACAACCAGATGGATTTTAGTTGACTGATTAGGGAGATATGGTTTGTTAGTTGAAGAAAGCATTGTATGGACTCAAGAAATCCCCTAGAGCATGGTATGCTAGATTGGATAAGTACTTGTTGAAGCTTGTATTTAACAAAGGTACTGCTGATAGTAATTTGTATTTCAAGATTGATCATAATAAATATTTGATTGTGGAAGTCTTTGTTGATGATATCATTTTTGGAAGAGATGATAGCTTGTGCATGAATTTTGCTAATGAGATGTAGAGTGAGTTTGAGATGTCAATGATTAGAGAGATGGAATTCTTTTTGGGATTGCAAATTACTCAGTTAGATAAAGGGATCTTTATATCTCGGTCCAAGTATGTGAAAGAATTGTTGAAGAAATACTTGTATGGAAGATTCAAATCCAATTGGTATACCCATGGTGACCGGATGCAAGTTGACAATAGATGATGATTCTCTGAAGGAAAATCAGACTAGATACAGATCAATGATTGGTGGATTGCTTTATTTAACTCAAACTAGGCCTGATATCATGAATGTTGTATGCATTGTTTCAAGATTTCAAGCTGATCCTAAAGAATCCCATGTGACTATTGTGAAGAGAATATTTAGATACTTGAAGGGGACAGTTGATTTTGGCCTATGGTACCCTAAAGATGATGATCTTACTTTGATTGCCTTTACTGATGTTGATTGGGTAGGAGATGTGAATGATAGGAAAATTACTAGTGGTGGAGCATTTTTCTTGGGCAAGAAGTTGATTTCATGGTTAAGTAAAAAGCAAAATGCTTTTTCTTTATTTACTACAGAGGCATAATACATTATTGCTACTAACAGTTGTACTCAATTTTTGTGGATGAAGCAGATGTTGAAGGATATCAGAGTTGTGTATGATGAGCCTATTTTTCTATTTTGTGATAACTCAATTGATATTAACATTTCTAAAAACTCAATACTGCATTCAAAACCCAATCATATATCTATCAAGTTTCACTTTTTGGGAGAGAAGGTAAGTGAAAAGGAAGTTATATTGGAGTATGTGCCTGCTAAGGACCAGATTGTAGACATCTTTACCAAGTCATTGCCTAAGGATACTTTTGAGTATCTCAAAGGGAAGTTAGGGGTGAGTGCCTGCTACTCAAGGGGAGTAGTCAGATGTTCATATATGTGGTTCAGAGCTTGCATAGAAGAGATCTTTGACATTGATGTTAAAGGGGGAGAAGAGAAATGTGAAAAACTTTATGGGAGAGAAGAACCTTATGAGGAGAAGAGTCAGAACCTAAGGGGGAGATTGTTGGATGTTGTGGTTGTTTTGTTGATATGTGTTTGTCATTAATGTAAATACTATTAGCATTAATGCATTAGAAGTTGTATATGTCAAGGATATTAAGAAATTTGTTATAAAAAGAGTTACAGGTTGTCACTGGTGAAGTGAAGTTCAGTTTGTCAGTGAGTTCAGTACATTTTTGTTCTAAGGTTGTGGACTAAAGGGTTTCCTATTGAGTATATCTAGTTTATCCATGTCGAGTTTCAGAGATCCGTGTGAAGATTTGTTCAAGTTATGAAGATTTGTATTCTGACAGTTTATCTGTTACTTCAATATTGTGTTCCTGAATGAAAATTATGTGATTTCTATAATTTCAGTTACTACGGATGCTTCTCTAGTGTTTCATGGTGTTTTTGGATGTTTCTAGATCATTCTCTATCTGTGTTGCATGTCTACATTGATTTTTGTGCTTAGAATATGAGATTTTCTCTTGTGTGTTCATGTTTTTCATGTTCTTGGCCAACAAGGTGTTTGTAGTGTGTTTTGGATCTTCAAAGAGTAATTAATTGAAGTTGTTCATGTTTGAGGATATTATTTTGGGTCTTCACTATGTTATGGCCGACCTTGGAAGATTTACATGAATAATCTTTATTGTTTTGGACTGACTGTTTATATTCTTTTTATTATTTTGTTGAAGCCAACTTGTAGTGAAGTAATTTCTTGTTGTAGATATATATAAGTGATTACTTATGCCATTTGAAGGTAGTGGTGTGCGCAAATAATGTTCTAAATCATTCAAAGGTAGAGTAGAGTGTGAAGAAGAGTGAAGAAGAGTGAAAGAGAGTGAAGAAGTATTCATGAGCTTAACCGGAACTATTATCAGGCATTAGTAGATGTTATTTTTCTCAGTTCAAATCTGATGGATAT
Source organism: Sequoia sempervirens (assembly GCA_007258455.2). Lineage (NCBI taxonomy): Eukaryota > Viridiplantae > Streptophyta > Pinopsida > Cupressales > Cupressaceae > Sequoia > Sequoia sempervirens. Next base: position 480,877,712 of record VDFB02000015.1, on the reverse strand, counting down.
AATAAGAATCTTTCTGTAAGGCAGTGTTCCTTCCTTTGGGCAGTAAGCCTATTTGTAATTAAGTAGCGAGCTCTAGGCAATGTGCCTGAATGCATGCACATTCCCCATTCATATTTCCTTATACTTTTAACAAGGTATAATCTTGTGGGATGACCTCCACTGTGGTTTTTCTCCTAACAAGGTTTCCACATAAAAATCTTGGTGTTATGTGTGTTTCTGATGTGTTGTTCATTTATGCTTTCATGATTAATGATCAGATCTGAGAATAAGGTTAATAAGTTAAATTTTAAAATTCTGTGACAATTGATTCACCCCCTCCTCTCATTTGTCTGCCCTTTTGTTGCCAACAAGAGGAGCATTAGGAATTAATTCAATAAAGTTGATTTATTTAATTAAAGAGAGAATATCAGGACTTGATTAAATAAAATTGATTTCTTTAATTAAAGAGGAATTATTAGATAATGTTGATTTATTTAATCAAAGTGGAAATTTGATTAATTAATTAAATAAAGATTATTTAATTAATTGGTTAGTAAAGGAATGATTAAGGAAGAATTGATGTTAGTGAATTAGAGTTGAGTGCATGATATCAATCAAGATAATTTGTGTGTCTACATTTTTCCCCTCTTTGAAGCAATGTACCTGTTGCATTGGTTCAAAGAATAATCTTGCTAAGATCAAAATTCAAAAAAATTCTAATTTTTTTAGATGGCCCACTATTGCCCCAGTGGAAAGAAGTACACTAGTACACTACCCCCTCGAGAGATCGAGCGAAAAATTTGATTTGAGGGTTGAGTCACGATAAAGATTCAAGATCAGTTCAGCTCAGAGAGGACTAGAAAGCTTAAATATTTGATGTAGACAATTCTAATGATGTATAAACAGTCATTGACCATGGGTAGCCTCATGTATATTTTGATATAACACATAGATTCGATACTTGGATAGAAATGTTAGTAAAGATAGAAGAATGAGAGGAATAAGATGGATATAAGAAGAATAAGATGGATGAACCCTTGATTCTAAGAAGATGTAGAAGTCCAATAATTCCATGAGTCATTAAGACTTTATTAGATATGATGATGTATTGCTTTTCAGGAATTGGGATTTTAAAAGACCTTACTTACCTTATGTTTGATAATACACATAGATACGGTGCATCAAGGTATGAAGAACCAGGATGGTTAGGTATCTAGTGTGATGGACTTTGACTCAACAATAGATTATAGTATTCTTGTTCACACCTCACATACAGAAACCTCACTAGGATGTACTTCAGATATTTCAAACATCTTGGACCAAAAAAGGGAAAGGAAAAACCTAACAATGTAATAGTCAACAAGTTGTCCAAAAAATCTTCCATCCACACCTAATAAAGCAAGTATTTTCCAAGGTTATATCACAAGAACATCCAAAAAACACAACAAAAAAGAGATAGGGATCAATGCCCCACTCCTTTCTCTCTAAATCATTTTGATTAGACATCATCGAGAGGTCAATGGAATGAGCGCAATAAGATAAATCAAAGAAAATATCAAGTGAACAAACAAGTCAATGTTCTTCATACCTCTAGCCAAGACTAAACTATAGTGATGCCTAATGTTGATGTTCATTGTAGGAAGGATGAATCCTAAGACATGATGTTATCAGATGATTTGGGATTGACTAGATGATGGGCTATTGATACGAAGAGTTGACCAACTTGTTTACCTACTGACCTAGACTTGAGACCCTGATGTTTTAGTTTTCACTTTCGATTTGTTAAAATTGTTTCTGATTATGTTGCCAAAGGGTGAAGGTGATGATTAATTTATTGTGAGTAGAAGTTTATTGCGGGTGAAAGCAAGACGGGGTGGATGGATTTTATTTTTTTGGTGTTTTGAAATGTTTTGAGGCTTTTTTTCTTTTTGATTTTTAGGTTATTTAAATATTTTTTTTGTTTTTGTGTCTCGGGGGCTGATCAAAGATTATCCTTGCCTACATTTAAGCTTAGAGACGACATAGTTTGGATAGCATGTTTTTGACATTTTTCTAACTTTTAACCTTTTTCGGGATTTTGATATGTTTTGAATGTTTTTGGATTTTCACATGATTTTGACAATTTGGATATTGATATGTTCAGTGATGATATCAATGCCCTCTTTTGGGATTTTGTTGAAAACCAAGCTAAGGTTGCTTGATTGGATTCATGGATTTCATGATGATAAAATTGTTGAGGATACACAACAATGCAAGGATAGTGTTAAGCAACACAAGGATTAGGATGGATATCCCAAGATGATGAGGGATTGATTGGATTTTATTGATGGATTGATGATGATAACATTGTTGAGGATACACAACAATGAAAGGATAGTGTTAACCAACATGAGGGCTGAGATGATGATGGATTGATTAGACTTGGTTGATTAGGATTTTGAAGCTTGATTTGAAACAAAACAAAATTGAATGATTTGATGTGACATTGATGTGCAAATTAGATGCAACTGATATTGATTGTTTGAATTGATGTTTAATGAAATATAAAGCTTGATAAGGAACATCTTCTCATCAAAATATGCCATGGGCTAATGATTTGGATTTTGGCTCACAAATGCTTTGACCAATTTGATTTCATATTTTCCAATGTTTGGATCACCGCATAAGTTGGAGGATATAGATCAGTATTTATTCCTGAAGCAAGATGTAAATATCTACCCCCAGTGTCTAGCAATGTATGGAATTCCATGGGTGGATGCTTGGATAGGCATATGGATGGATGGATATGAATTATATTGTGATAAGATAGGGTGTTCAAATAAAGAATGCTCATTTCGATAGTGCTACATGGCTTAGATAATGTTGGGTAGGATAGGACCAATGAAAATGACCCATGTCAAGATGCTTACAATAAGCAAGTGTAAAGTGTGCACCAAAATTTTATCAAGATCAAGATAATTTGGAAGATGGATGTAGAAGGATATAGAAGGATGAAAATGGATAAATGGTTCATGGATGAATGGATTTATTATGGATAAGGTGGATGGAATGTTGGATTTATTATGGATGGGATGAGATGCTTCCACCTAAACTAGCACACACAGATGCTCAATTCTACACATGATGCATGTTTTCCAAGTTTTTATCATGGTACCTATCTAAAGAGCTACTATAGTGGTTTTCACTGGAGGACATTTTTTTCTTTACCGTTTTCAATTTGTTTTTTTATTTTTTTTGGATTTTTCATATTTTTTGGTTTTTTTGTATTTCTCTATGAAATATTTTTAAGTTCATGTTGAACCACCTTGTGGTGTTGATGTAGATGCTTCTATTATAATGTGCTATCGATATCCTACTTGAGGAAGTTTTTTTTCCAAGATGTGTGCACTTGAATACAAATTTTGAGATTCTTGATCTGCTTGTTGATACCAGAGTTAACTTTTTATTTATGTGCACATCATGATAGAGTCCCTTCAGAATGCTTATGATGAAGGGTGGCTGCCAATAAATGGTCAATGTGAGAATTGGATATCATGCATGGAGGTGTGGATGGAGTGTGTTTAGGAATAAAAGATGGATTGGTTGATAGTTTGGAAACTTTTACTCTCCAAATGTGGGAATATGAGCAATGATGGGTGGATATAGAAGTGTGCATGGAATTAGGACCAATCGCTTGATATACTTTGTACATTGCTTGAGAAGCCTGCTTTTGCTTGTGTGGACATCTTTGATGGATACTTTTCCCTTTTTTATTTTTCCCCATAGTTTCTTTGACTAATGGAGTTTGACAGGGATAATCTTTCTTTGTATTCTTTGGTATCCACTTGTATTTTATTTGGCCTTCATGATTCGCTACTTCATTTCTTTGATGACATTCTTGGTGCTTTGATTCAAATCTTTATTTTGATGTTGGTCCCAATTCACGGATGGGGTGAGGGGTGGATGAAGATTCATGGCATGGATAGTTGTAGTATTAGCATTAGTTCTATCACAAGGATTCTTTGTGCTCCCTTATATGTTGATGCTTGCACTAGATAAAATTTCCCACAGTATTATAGATGTATCACTAATATTTTTAGATCCCTTAATTGTCAACTAACCAAGACCTTGATGCTTAGGATTGAAAATAATCTACACTAGCTCTAGGATACCCTATTCATGTAGGCCTAATCCTCTGCCTTGATAATTCATCTGTTGAAACATTTTATTTGCAATAGGATATGATATACCTTGAAAACAAGGTGTTAATCCTTCTCTAATCTATTGCGGATCTTCAAAGGTGATATCTTCTTCATTGATAAGATAGCTTTCCCTAAAAATGGTAAGTGATCCTACTTTATAAGTGATAGAATCCTCCATAAGTGGGATAACTTCTCGATTCATATCTTTGGCTTGATCTTGTGAAATATCATATTTTAATGCTACTTCAAGAGGTTGTGATGATTCACTTTCCACGTAAAAGTCTCCCTCATGATTCATTTTTTATATTCCTTCATAGGATGTTTTTTATTCACAACTTCTGTAGAATCCTTCTTCATGACCCATTTTTGATGTCTCTAGATTTTTCTATGCCTTGATCATGTGTATAAATTTTAAGAGTAGGAGACTCTTGTTCCTCGGTAATGATATCAAGAGTATGGGACTCTTGTTTTGAATGAAGATCATCTACATTTCCATTAGGAGTAAGCATATCATGGGTAGATGGAGGAATATTTGCTATATGGATATGATCATCATTTGTGACATCTTGTATAGATAGGAGATTTCCCATTAGATCATTGTAGTATCGTGGAGATACAAATTCTTGATCTTAATTAATTTTGGAATTTCTTTTGACATGATTTGGATCAAGTTCTTGGCATGGTTTAGTTTCAAAGGATGGATTGCTTATAAAGGGTTCTTGGATATCTTCATTAAACATAGGAAGTGGCTCAATATCCTCTTGATCTTTGAGTGAATTTGGATCAAGTGTTGAGTTGAGGATTCCTTCACTATCTGTAACCATGAGGTCAAAGGATGTCAATATGTCTTGGAAAGGAACATTGCTAGACTTTGGTGAAAGATGTTGATCATGCTTTGGAATGAATTCTTGAGATATGTCCTCAAACTCATTGGGTGATGTAGAGGCATTGTCAAAATGATCACTGGTGGAAGGATAATTGATTATAGGATCAAATAATGTTAACACTCCTTCAAATAAATGATTGTCAAATATTAATGAGGGGTTTTTATCATGATCAAAAAGTGACCCTTGATGTATGTTGAGTTGATCTTCAGACGAGATAGAAACATCTTCAAGGTTCTCATTGATGAATAGATCTTGATCATTTTTTTCAACAATTGTGGTGGGAAGATTGTCAATGCTATCACTAGTGGTTGAATCTTCATCATTGTCCTTAATAGTTATTATTTTTTTATCAATAAGGTCTTGGATGATACTTTTGAGTCGAATACAATTTGATGTTGTATGTCTCTTTATTTTGTGAAAATCACAAAGGTGCTTCTCGTTATACCATGGTGGTTTAAATTGAGGCTCTTGATAACTTTCATAAATGGGGATTTTGATGAGATTTTCTTGGACTAGCCATTCCATGATAGACTCAATTGGTTCCCAAGTGGTGTGTATTTTCATTTGTTACCTTGTGAGATTTGTACTTTAATTTGACCTTATGGTGATAGATTTTGGAGATGTGGTGATTGATCTTTGAGACGTGGTGATTGATCTTCAAGATGTGGAGGTTGGGTTTGTTATTGATTTTGTTAATCTTGATATCCAACTTCTTGACATTGGAGATATTGTTCTTGATGTGGTTGTGGACACAACTCAATGTTTTGATGACATGGTTTAACCAATGGAAGAGTGTGTTGATTTTGGGTTGGAGATTTCTCTTGGTGATATGAATCCACTATTTTGGTAAGTGTAGAAATTTGATCTTGCAAAATTTGATCTTGATTTTGATCTTGAAACCCTTGATATAGTTGATTTTGTTTTCGTTCAAGCATATTTGGAATGTATACTTGTGGTGTTTGTATAAGATCATGGAAAAATTGATTTTGGACAATGTTCTGATTTGGGATGATGTTTAGATTTGGCATTATAGGTTGAAATTGAACATTATTGTGATTTGGAATCACATTGCCTTGATTTAGGTAACTTTGATTTTGCATGGTGTTACCTTGACTTGGATCAATGCATGGAGTCATTAACATATTGTTTGGACTTTGAACAACATTTGTATGATTCTCAAACATATGTATCCCAAAATTTACCAAGTGTAGATTTGAAATGTTCATGTTTGGTAAACTTGTACTTGGTATATTCACATTTGGCATGTATGGATTTGGTAGGATAATGTTGTTTTGTTGAAGACTTGTGCATTGATTGTTTGGTTGATATATTTGTAGGTTTGGACTTTGATTTAAATCTACCATAGGGAAAGGTGTTCCAAAATTTAGATTGGGAATACTCACATTTGTTGTACCATTGAGGTTTGTAGGAGATAATGATCCCATGTGTGGATTGTATAAATGTGAGTTTTGATAATCAATCGGCATTGTAAGGCTTTGATAGTTTGGTTGATTTAAATTACTCATGATGTATGGATCAAGTTTATATTCCATGTTCTTCTTGTGTTTTGACCTTGTTGACTTCTAAGGGATTTAGGACCAATGATGAGATGAAGGATGAAAGGGGTGAATGATATGGGTGTTGAAATTTTAAGACCCTTGGAGGAATACTAGACTTTAGGATTTTTGGAACTTTTTATTTTGGGTTTGATTTGGATTTGACTTGGATTTGATTTGGATTTGGATTTGGATTTGGATTTGATTTGGATTTGATAATGAACTCATAAACTCCAAGAGGTTAGATGTTGTCTTGGAATAAACTTGTCCACAAGATGATAGTTTAACTAGTTGTATGAGGAAGGATTCATCCACACACACAGCCAAACAAGGTGATTTTGATGTTGATTTGAAGGATTTTACCAAAATTATTGTATGAATGATTTTTCCAATGGTTCAAAAGTTATTTGTGAGATGGGATTTGATTGGTGTTTCAGATGGGTGAAATGATTAGTTGTTTTGATCCTAAATGAACCCAAGAGGGACTTGTTTACAAGACCAAGGTTTTGAAGAACATGCTTTTCCCTAAGAGTACTTCAAACCAAAAGATCAATGTTTTCTCAAAAGACCATAAGACAAAAGATAAACAAGCACATGTGTGGGGTTCAATTGATTTCATCTTGATTAATGAATTTCTCTTACCACATCCAATGTCTTGCTTATGTTTCAAACTAAATGTCTATGTCTTAACTCCTTTTCATCCCACAAGGTCCATTATGTGGAAATTAAGAGAATCAAGGAAATAGTTCCCTAATGTTTAATTTAGAGAGAAAATTGAGATATAAATCCAAATACTTAGAAGCCTCTAAGGATGAAATCCCTAGGGACAAGCAATATCACTTGGATTTTTCAAAGGTATTTGCTCCAATTAAAGGGTTTGAAATTTGATGATTTTGTTGAATGTTTGTTTTCTAATGTTTTAGATCCAAGAAGAGCGCTTTTATTCTAAAATGATGCACAACCCTAGGATGGAAAGAGACAATATTTTTTGAATTCCCACTTGGATAAATCTAGTTGTGCCTATTCTTAGCAGATGATTAGAAGCTTAACCACACTGGCTCCCCTCCACGGCACGCACTTCTTAGGTTAGTCAAGCTTCAATTCTCATGAATCTCCCATGATGAACTTCTCATATCTACTAAGAACCACAAAAATGTGGGAAAATTTTAGAACGACTATTCTTGCACCAACAAATAGTAAGGATTTTGGCCTCTATACAAATTGGTTCTTAGTCAAGGTGAATGGGGACATGGCACCTTGCGAGTGTCCAGCAAGCCACTAAAGGATTTAATCAATTCTACTAGGGTATCTTATACTTTTTACGGTAGTACCCCATTCTGAAAGACACTGTACGACTAAGGCCTACATACCATGAGGACTTGATAGTTTAGTCTTATCCTTTTATATACTGGCCCGAGTGAAAAACTAGTTGGAGTCACCTTTGAATTAGTCTTAGGAAAGCCCCTCTAAAGGTGAACAATAGCAAGTAATCATATATGTAGTTCGATCAATCTTTGTTTGTGTGAACAAAGAGAGAACACATGCAATATACTTAGCTCACACTAGCAAGATTTGTTCAATTTTTGAAAGTCCAAATTGAAGTATGGAGGCAATCTTTTAGACAACCTAATATCACCAAAATAATTTTGATTCTCAAGATCACCGTGAAGCGTGAGAGAGTGCATATGCCCTTTAAATGATATTAATTTGTAAAAAGTATTACAAAACAAAGAAGACGCATGTTCATTTCAGACCTCAAAAGCAGTAATGGATTCTCTTTATAGCACCAAGATGAAATGTTTGGAGTTGCTTGTTCAATTATTAAAATCCAAAACCAACTCTAGTAACTTCCTAATGTTCTTTTTAACCCTTTGATTATTGTTTTTTTTAAAACCCAAACAAAATTTATTTGAGTCCTAAAACTGAAGATAACAATATCCTTAAAAAAATTGGATTATAAATGTTCCCAAAGTGTTTAAAAACACTTGTTACAATCATAAGATAATTTCATAAGGAATATTATACTTTTTTCCTACTTCCCTTCTTGATCACCTCAACCTACAAAAGTTGATTAGCCTACAAAAAATAGAGCCATAAGAGAGCTTAAAAGTCAAAGGTAATCAATGTAAAAAGCACATGTTAAAATAAAACTGAAAAGTGACCTTTTACCCAACTCCAGTATCACAATCCATAGAGGCATTGCTATTTGGAGAAGTCAGGTCACTCTGGTAAAGTCAACGTCACTTTGTGGAGAAACAGAGACTATGATTGTGTCATTATTTTTGCTTAGCGTCACACTTTGGATTTTCACTGGCCAAGTCTCAGGAGAATCAATGCAGCATTGCTTTTTGGAGTAGAGGCAGGGTCACTATATAGTGACACTAGATTGATAGCGTCGTCATTTTTCCTTCTCAACGTCATTGTTTCATGAAAGTACAAAAATTTGAAAAAAAGAACAAAATTTGACAAAAAAATGTGTTAATTTTGAAAGATGTTCCCTCCCTCTAGAGCCAAAATGTGAATGCTTAGTCTAGAACTGCTCTAACAAGATCAAATAATCCAATGTTAGTCAATAAACAAATCTAAAACAAGCATTCCCCATGTAATTCTTTCAAATATAATGAACAAGAAAACAAATATAGAATATCAAATGAAAGCTTATTGAAATCTTATTCAAAACATTCAAACCAGCATCCCATGGGGGAATTGGTTCTTCCTTGATGTGGAAAGAATCCCTTTCTCAATTCCTTGCAAAGCTTTGATGCACTCGATGATGATTATGTGCTCCTTGGTGAAAATTGTCAATAACCTAGCTAAGATTGATAAAAACTATGAGAACTTGGATCAAAATATGGATGAACTTGCTCAAAATATGTAGATAGTAATCTTGAATAAAGTTGTGGATGATTGTGGATTCAAATGAGCATAGTGATCTTACATGGATTGTGGATTCCAAATACAATAGAGAAGGCCTCTATTTATAATGGAGAAGAGTTGAAGAATGAGGAGAAGGATGAATGTGGGATTAAAATTTGAACCAATGGCATTGTGCCACCTATCAACATTCCATTGAAGAGAGGTAGATAACATTTTGAAAAATGTGAATGTTAATTGCATGTAGGTGGAATTTGAAATTCAAAAGATGGCTTGTGGAAGAAGAGTTGTAAGAGGAGTTAATGCCAAGTTGGGGACAAAAGTCCTTTAGGAGGGAGATTTCAAATTTGTGGAATATTCCAAGAATATGCCACATTTGAATGAAAATAGAGGAATTAATAAATCAAATAAATTGATTTACATCTGCAACTTGCAAAAGCTAGAGGAATGGAGGATTAGTATTAGGAGTTAATTAGGATTAATTAACTTAGATGAAGTTAGTTTGATTTGAAATTTGTTTTAGATATTTAGATTTATTTAAATCAAATGAGAGGATAGTTGGGAGATAAATTTAATTAAATAAAATAATTTTTTTAATTAAATGAAGAACCTTGGGATTAAATAAAGTTGATTTATTTAATTAAAGAGAGAATATTATGACTTGATTAAATAAAATTGATTTATTTAATCAAAGAGGAACTATAGATAATGTTGATTTATTTAATCAAAGAGGAATTTTGATGAATTAATTAAATAAAGATTATTTAATTAATTGGTTAGTAAAGGAATGATTAAGGAAGAATCAATGTTATTGAATCAGAGTCGAGTGCATGATATCAATTAGGATAATTTACGTGTCTACACCTATGACTTGCATCAAGATCATAAGGAAAAAATGAATTTGTATTTTTCACTCATAAGGTTTTAAAAAGAACAACAATATGCATACTTCACTCATGGGCATTAAAATGAACTTGCTTATAACATCATTGGTCTAGAATTTACAAAGTCTTTTCAAATCATAAGCAAGGATTAAAATCTACAATTGTCTTTTGTGTTTGGTGGTTTGCAAGTGTCATAGATTGTGTATTCTCTCCTCTCGTGCCATTCAACGATCTTGAGTGACCAAAAGCACCTCTTTGGAATTTGTATAATCACACCACACATTTGGATTTGGTGCTTAAAATGAACCCCATGTGAGTGTGAGGCAAAGGCAAAAAGTATCCTCTATCCTTGTGCTTTGTGTGATCTAGGATGATCAAAAATAAGTGTACTTCCTCACTATTGTTTACCTTTTATTAGAGGGCCTACAATGTTGCTTCGAAAGATGAGAATGACCCAAGTGGTAACAAAGCTAAGGCCAAGCTCTTCCAAGCCACTATAAAAAAATGTCCTTGAAAAAATTTAGTTAGCAACAGGTGTCGATGTGTCATACCGACAAGTGCCACCCTTAGTAGCCCCATGAGCTACAAGAGAATCCCTCCTTAGGGAAAGGACTGGGAGGCATCTTGACTCGCCATAGTCTTGAGCCAATCTTATCGCATGTATGTCCACTCTGAACGGATGCCCTTACTAAAAGCTAATTTGTGTTAGTTGCCAAAAACACTTTTATAGGCTCATTGATTGCAAGAGATCAAACCTCTGAAGGTGCCCCATGTCTTCATTGAGCATGTGTAGAGACAAGAATTCCTCCTTGGGGGTATGAGACTTGGTGAGCCCAAGAAGCAAGTGTCATGGAGGGGAGCTAGTGCCACCATGTCTCTAGCTATCTATCTTTTTCAAGTGGCTGGAGAAATCCAAGTGGGGATATCAACTAGTGGTTTCCTTTCCAACCATAGGGCTTGTGCATTATTGTGGGTGATGCCACAATAGTGGTTTACAACTTTTGGCCAAACTGGACACTGAAATTATTATTTTTAACTAAATCTTCACTTTTGGGCACCTATAGCGGCTAAACCATGAGGAATTTGAAGATGATGCAAACTAGTGTTTCATGACATTTAATTTGTAGATTCTAAATATATTTTTTTCATTTTTTTTGGAATCATATTGCACTTATTTTTCCATCTCCCTCAAAAACTAGTTTTTTTCAAAAAACATGTTTAAAAAGTGATGATCACCGTATAATGCATAAATTTTTTTCCATGAAGGATAAATTTCTAAGTCTTTTGAATTTATATTTTTAACTCTGATATCTAGTGCTTCCACTTGGTTAGATAGTTTTTTATTGAATATTTTTTCTTTAATCAAGTTTTGAAGTCAAACCAATTACAATTCAGACATAGCACGACCGTATAACATGTAACTTTTTTTGTATGTATCAACATTCAATTTTTTATTTTTTGTTGGATCAAGGACTTCAATATCTAGTGCACTTATATTTTTCAATATTTTTTTGATAATCTACTATTTTTCCACATGTGCAGAACAAAGAGATTGATTTTCAGTGAAGAATCTACATTCACAAGAATAAAAAATAAATATAATAATTAAATTAAATTTATTTAAAATTATACTTTTTGGGAAGATTATAACAAGGACTACATACTTACAAAAAATAAATTTTAAATGAATTTATTTGATCCCCCAAAAGGTAAATCAAAAGTGGTTTTTTATCAGCATTTTGATAGGTGTAAAGGATACTTCGTTATAAGTATGGTTTAAAACTAGCGGGGTTCTATCCAAGGGGGTTTGATCTAAGGTAGTTTGATCAAACCCTCTTCAATTGGAATGCTTTAAATGAAACTTTTTAAGGCTTAAATCATTATATTTTCTAAAAATATGTGATTTCAGCAAAAAATAGAATCTCCCAAAAATTGTAAACTAGCTTGTGGGATCACCCTTGTCTATGTGTGTTTTATTTTGAAATAAAATATTTTCACATCCAAAACTAGACCAAAAACAAGTGCTTGATACTAAATTCTATGCTTTCCAATCATATTTCATCAAAATCAGTCAAAATCAATTCAAAAACTAGCTCAAAACCATCAAATTGTCAAAAACAACATTTTGTGAACCACAACTATAAAAAAAGAGCCACATTTGATATTTTTCACTGAAACAAATCACTAGAAAACCACAACTATAATCCTAAAACACATTTGCAAAAACAAGAGCCACAACTGTCATTCTAAAATGCAACTGTGATCTAAAAACCTACAACCTAAAATGACGCATTTGCAGAAAATAGTGTCGCAATTGTCTAATAAACAAAACTCTCAAAATCTTTGTCCAAAATCTGATCAACTCATTTTATAGTGACCTTTGACTGTTAAACCAAAAACTTGCAAGATTTATCAGTTCATTCTAGCATTGTCATTTAGGAATACACTACATTATAAGTTACCTTCCCCCATTCTTTGCATTGCATAGATTAAACTTAGACCCTTAGGTTGCATTTAGACTTTCAGATTTTGAACATAGGAAGACTATTAAGCTTTTGGAAAATCCTTGGTTACATATTCTATTTTTCATTGACCATCATCCTTCACATTATCAATCTTTGGCATTATCACCTTTGTCAAATTTGAGTCTTAAGCTTGTGTCCTAGCCTTAACTCAACTTTGTCAAAATTATCCTCTTAATTACCACAAAGGTCAATGGCACTTGGAATTGTTACCTTGGGCCCACATTAGCTTGATTGCCATCCTTTATTTGAAATTTTAGGACTCCTTTGCATTAACTTGACCTCCATTTAGATACATATTACATCCTTTTGATCATAGGCTCTTATCATCATCTTGCCAAACTTTGATCTTTAACCTAGATTTCACTTTGCACTTATATCCCAAAAACAAAAAAAAATAGTTCATTTTTACCTTAGCCTTAGCATCATATCATTCTTCCTTAAATTAACAATTATTCAACCTTTCATATCCTTTTGAATCCATTAGTCTCATTATCCTTGCATCCTTATATTAAAAAAAATCCAAAAACATAGTTTAGTTTCATCTTGCATTATCCTTCAACTTGCAAAAGTCTCACATGGTTAAAACAAGGTCTCGAGCAAAAAGAAAGGACATGGATTTTTCAAGTGACCCTTTTCATGACACTACCCTTGGAATAAATTCAAATCACTCCACACCTCCAAGAGATACACCACAAAGAGACCAAACCAACACATTGGAAAACCTAAGCCTAGAAGAATTCAACAAAATATTGACTCCTCAAGAAATTGAAAGAGTTTATCAAGACCCAAGAGTTTTAAGCATGGTTGATCAACTCGTTGGTGTTGACCCTGATAGATTCTTCTATGCACTAGCTAAAAAGGGTTCCAAACTACCTCAAGGCTTTGATGTATCAACTATTGTAGAAGAAGAAACCCAAAATCCATTTGCATTTGGCATGCCCTCATCACAAAAAATGACAAGCATGCCCCTTGGGACAACTACACACATGGAAACCACCACTACCACACACATCCCAAGAATTTCAATAGTTGGAAACAAGGTAACCCATACTACTACACAAGCACAAAGTTTCACACTTGGAAGTTCCTCAAATTCCATGGGTAAGACCTTTACAAATCCCCTTTTCCAAAACACAAATCAAGGTTCCTTATTCCAATTTCAAAGTAAACCTTCCTCAAGTCAGCACCCACCAAATAAATCTAGAAAGGTTCACATTGCCTCATGAAGGATCCCAAATCAAAACAATAATCAAGGATCTATTCCATCACTCCAAAACACTAATCAAGGATCTAATCCTTTATTCCAAAACACTAATCAAGGGTCCATTCCCTCATTCCAAAACTCTACTCAAGGACCCATTCTTTCATTTCAAAACATCAATCAAGGGCCTACACCCTCATTTCAAAACATCAATCAAGGGCCTACACCTTCATGTCAAAACATCAACCAACAACCTACACCTCCATTTCAAAATGCAAATCAAGGACCAAATGCTCAAAACCAAGGCACAAACCAAGGGTCTACACCTCAATTCCAAAATACCATAACAAATGCAAACATGACCTTTGGAACAAACCTAAATTTCATCCAAAACCAAAATAACATACATCAATATGGCAATCAAGGTCCCACATCACAAAGCATAAATCCTAATTCAAATCCAACACATGAACTTAATACCAACATCATGACACCAAACCAAAACAATTCAACACCATCTCTTTCAGATACACTGATACAACAAATGAAAAACATACAATTGGGGACCAATAAGAAGACCTATTCCATGGAGGAATTGTGGCCCTTTCTATTTGACAAAAAAAATGTACATGCCACCTTTTCCCCCTCATTTCACAACACCACCTTTGCCTAAGTATAAGGGGACAGGGGATCCAATAGAGCACATTCAAGAATTCAACACATCATGTATGGAGGTCTCATATGATCCTACCTATTTGATGAGACTATTCCTGTGAAGCCTCATAGGTCAGCCCTAGATTGGTTTGCACACCTTCCTCCAAGGATTAGAACATGGGGTGAATTGGCTGATAAATTCATCAATCATTTTTCCTTCAACATTAAAAATTATGTCACCCTTGCAACATTGAGCACAACCAAACAAGAAGGGGAATCACTTACCTCATTTTAATAGAGATGGTGAGGTTTGGTTAGCAAATTCCCATGTCACATTCTTGAAAAACAACTTGTCATCATGTTTTTCAAAAACCTTAATGATGAAATGATGAGTCAAATTCAAATCCAATGTTTCACAACCTTTGAGTATATCCTTGAGAAAGGTGTCATTATTGAGAAAGGTCTTATCACAAAAGGACTAGTCAAGGCACACAAGGAAAATCCAAAACCAAACAATGGCAAGAGAAAATATTGGTCTTGAAACAAAAATGTCACAAATGATGGAGTTGTTGATGCCAAAATGATAACCAAAGGTCCAACCATTCAACTTAAAGTCCCTTCCTCATCAAATACATCCAATGCACCAAACACATAGACACAAGTTCAAAACCAAATGCTAAACGTAGTCCAAAATAATCAACAATGAAGAATCCCTCACTGTCCTAAAAGAACATACACTCAATTGGGTGAACCTATCAAATCACTTCTCAAACAACTTTTCCAATCTAACGTCATCACATTATCGAACATCAAAAATTATGAGCCCTCATTAATAAACCTGATTGGTGGAAAGAAGGAAAATACTATGAATACCACCATGGAAAAGGACATAAAATAGCTAGATGTTGGACACTAAATAATATCATTCAAAACCTTATTGAAAGTGGGACCATATTAGTAGTAGATTCACAAGGAAAAACCAATGTTAATCATGCCATATTCAAAACTCCCTTACAAGACCATGATAAAGGAAAAGCCTCTAGTTCAGGGAACAACAATAATGCCAATTATGCTATCATCAAACATTATTACAACATTATTATCCTTTATGTGAGACCCTTTGATGATTGCATTACCACTATTACCATAAACAAGCCAAGTTCAAAATGTATTGTTACTACCCGCTAAACCAAGATAATTATTCTAGGACCTCCATCTAATTCACAACCAAGAAGTCAATATAATATTTTGGATCAGTCGGGAAAAACCCCCAACTCATATTTCTATCTTGGAGCCCCTTTGCATATCCCCACAACACAGAGCCATCCTTGATAAAGCATTACAAGAAGCATATGTACCCACTAACCTAGATGTCAATGAATTTCATGCCATGGTTGGATACCTAGCTATGCTGCACCATGTCACTTCTTTGAACAAGACTTTTTTGTGCCAAAATCTAATCATAACAACCCCCTACATCTTGAAGTCTATGTTAATGAACACAAGATCAGACGAGTCCTAGTAGACAGTGGAGCATGTATGAATATGTGCTCACTAAAATTGGTGAAAGCATTGGGATACTCTAAAAATTTTGATCAAATGATGCAAAGAAAAGACAAACTAAACATATCACAAACATGGTTTCAATCCAAAAGGCGAAAAAAAATGTGCATTCTTGTTCATTCTTGACAACTTGCTCTTAAAACCTAAAACATGTGGGGGCAACAATTTGGATTTTTTGGTCATAACTTCTATTGTAGACTTTCTATTTAAAATTTAAGACCTTTTTGGAATACCATTTTAGCTCTTACTACACATATCTAAAAATGGGCTAGGGTTACTTTGTACAGAATAGGTCAAAAATGGACTGTTACAGAATTAGAAACCCCATTTTTGTGCTTTCTTGAAGTGGACTAGTGAGGACTACTCCCAAACGTGAGCATTTGAATTCATAAAAATAAATCCAAATCAAAATATAGATCAATACAAAATTTTGGACAGGTAGAAAAAAAATTATTACATTTTTAGTGCTTGTTGTCAGGCCTAGCTAGGGTTTGGACAATTTTCACCAAAATCACTGTAACTTTCTCATTTCTCCATGAAAATGCCTACAATTAAAGCCAAAAGAAAGTATAAACAAATTACTTTAACATTCAAAAGGTTTCATTGCACAAAAAATGATGTATAGTCCGTACGAAATCTAAAAACTTGTTGCAACTACAGAAAACATTGGAAAATCTTATTCAAATTCTTGCATAAACACCAAAAATCACTTCCCATGTTCAAAAATCGACCATTCCAGGCTCCAACATTCCTTTTACAATACATTTTTTCTATTACAATATGTTTCCCATTTCTATTAATGATTTTTTCATCATTTTTGCCAAGTTGCCAAAATGCATGACACCCAAAATAACAACTTTGACATTTTTTTTTAAAATTGCAAAAAACTAAAATCCCACACCCAAAATGGATTAAAAATGGTATTAAAACATTAATCATGGTCATTCAAGACCATATTAACCCCCTAAGACAACAAGGACTCCAAAATTGCAAAAAATGCATTATTTGAGCAAAAATTGCATATTAGGTGCTCCTGCACCATACTCCCAAGGAAGAAAAGAACTCAAGCTCCTCTTGAGTTAGGACCTGAAATAGTAAACGATGCCTGGGAATATCATCTAAAAACATTCAAGTAACACCTTCATGAGGCATATCCTTCGAGTGTACTAAAGACTGAAAATAGACTTGATTTCTTGTCCTCTTGAGCTCCTTCATGTCAAGGATGCATCCCAACCCCAAAGGTTGGCTTGGTGGAAGACTTCTGACCCACTCAACATCTAAAATTTCATGTAAACCCACATCATGACCTTGATCTCCTTCAATGGCTTACTTCATTTTCACCTTAGGCTACTCACCTCTCAAATTTTCAATCTCATCAAGAGCACTTTGTATTCTCTCTTTGTTTCTAACCATCATGTCATCAAGTATTGGTTCTTGGCCAGTGTTACTTCCCTCTTCTAAAAGAATTAAGTCATAACTAACCTTTTCACCTTTATCATTACACTCACTGACATCTACAACCCTCTTTTGTTGCTCCACTTGTAGTGGATACTTGTCTAATTGTCCATCTTCCATCTGCAACTTGGTTTGATCATTATGCTACTCTACACTTCCCTTTTCCCTCAAGCATTGCTTGCTCAACTCTAAAATATCCTTCACAACAATCCTCTTACCTTTGGAATCCAAATTCCTATCATTTTCAACCCTCCAAACATGTGCATCATCTGTGTTGACACCACCTCTTTCTTTCTAGACACATTGCATTCTTCAATTTTATGTCATAGGCTATTGTATATGATAGACCAACCACTAGTGAAAAAGCCATATAGTGACTAGATCTCTCCTTGGAAGAAAAAATTCACAAATTTCATTCACCACTATGTCCACATGATCCTTCAATACCTCTTGAACTTCCCAAGGAAACTCTTCAATGTTTTTTAATGTCGAAACAGTCCTTAGCTTACTCACCATTGCATTACCTACCTCTTCCTCTTTTATTGGTTTTAAAAACTCCTTTGTACCTGTTGACATCACTCTAGAATCCACTTGTGGGTTTTGACTTTCATCTTTCAATGGTGTAGGGGTGTAGGAAACTCCATCTTTTTCTATAACATATGTATTTTTTTTGCCATCATATTTGGCATTCCTATCATATTGCCAAGGCCTTCCCAAAAGAAAATGGAAAACATCCATTGGTATTATGTCACATAAAACATTATCCTTATAAGCCCCTATGTTGAAATCTATCCAACTTTGTTCATTCACCAAAACATGTTGACCCTTATTTAACCAAGAGACTTTGTAAGGAGTAGTATGTGGTATTCTTTCCATATTTAACTTCGCTACCATGTCTAAAGAAACCATGTTATCAATGCTACCTGAATCAACAAAAACTGTACAAACCTTACCCTGGGATTTACATGTATTCCTTAAGAGAGACTTCCTTTGTGGGGGTTCCTTCTCCATAGGAACTTTGATCAATGTTCTCCTCACCATGACCAACACACCATCTTCTAGATCAGCATTTTGTGATGGAGAGTTTACACTCATTGTCCTCTCCTTATGCAAATTGATTTCTTCTTTCTCCTCCAAATGAATTAGTGGACTTATTTTTAGTTCATTTCCATGCTTGATGGCCTACAAATTTATTGCACTTATAACATTTCCCTATAAATCCACTTGATCCTCCTCTTTGGCTTCAAAATATTCCCCTTGAATCTGATCTACCTCTTCTAAATTCACCTCTTGAATTTGCAGCTTGTTCTTGGACTCTACTTGCCTCTCCTTGACTCTCATGTGACTTTCCTATATCAGCAAATGACCCTCTTCCTCTAGAATTCCTTCATTTACCTCTACCTTTCTTCGCTTTCCTTCTCTTTAATTTTTCTTCAGCCTTGATGGCCAATTGATAACATTCTTCCACCATCCTTGGAGTAGTGAGGATTAGTTCATCTTGAAGATAGTATCTCAAACCATTGAGATATCTTGCTACTTTTTCCTCATCATCTTTTACATGACCTACCCTTATAGTCCATTTATAGAACTCCTCTATATAGGTTTTTCACATGCATATCCTTCTGCTTAAGTTTTTTGAGCTTTTTGAACAACTGGATGGAATATTTATTAGGTAGGAATTTACTCTTGAGTTTAGCCACCATCTTAGACCAAGAGGTGATCTTATACTTTCCTTTCTTTCACCTTTCATATTGTACAAAATCCCACCAAAGAAAAGAATGGCCCTTCAACTTTATATTGGCCAATTTCACCCTTTGCTCCTCTAGTACCTCTTCATACTCAAAGTAGTTATTCATTTCTCCTATCCAACTAGGATCTCTTCACCATCCAATTTCCCTCCATACATTGGTAAATCCATCTCAATTTTAGGACTTTCTCCCTTGACTACATCCAATAGCCTTGCCATCCTCAATTCATCAAGATCCATCTCTTCCTCGGACCCTTGGGAACTTTCATCTTTCCCTTCTTCTTCTTCTTCTCAGTCACTCATATCACCTGTGACCACACCTCTCCTCTGACTGGTTTCAACTATAGCAAGTCTAGATTGAAGGGATTTTTTCAATTCTTTCATCTCTCTTGCATGTTTCTCCTTCAATTCATTCAATTATTTGGCAACTGGATTTCCTTTTAGAGTCATTTTTGCTTCTTCTCACTTCAACCTTTCCCTTGTTCTAATCCAACCTATGCTTTGATGCAAATTTTATGCAAAGGATAGAAAAAAATACATCACAAATAGGGTTTCAATCCAAATGGAAAAAAAATGTCCATTCTTGTTCATTCTTGACAACTTGTCTTAAAACCTAAAACATGGGGGCAACAATTTGGGTTTTTTGGTCATAACTTTAATTGTATACTTACTATTAAAAATGAAAGACCTGATTGGAATACCATTTTGGCTCTTACTACACATATCTAAAAATGGGCTAGGGTTACTGAACTATAACTTTTTGGGGATAAGGGGCTCTCTTTCACTTCTAGGGTTTTGCACCTAAAAGGAGAAAGGTATCCCAAAAATCTATGTGGTTCACTCAAGACTAATGCAAATATGATTGAAATATGTCTAAATAAAATCCCCCAGATGCAAAAAACTGATAAAAGAGATGTATTATTAATGCAAAACTAAGAAAATGCACTTTGTTTGAAAACACGTTGTGATATGCAAAATGACCTAGAAATGAAAACAAAACTAAACAAATAGTTGTGAAACAGAAAGTGTGCACTTGGAAAATTTTGGAGGCTGGAAATGCTACTGATCCTGGAATTTTGACCTACTAGAACACTTACACCATTCTGGGGGACTTAGTCCCAAATCTAGAAAACTACATCTGAGCCCATTTCAACCAAATGGGGGTCCAAATCTACATAAAACTCTGAAAAAAATGTGCAGTGGGACTAAGTCACCATTTATGGTGACTTATTCCACTTTTCCTTTTCTAAAAATCTGAAAGTGGAGTTGGAAGCTCTCAGTCTGCTCTTTATGTTCTTCAAGGTGTCTGGTTCTGAAACTACCAAATTCGGGCCTAAAAATGAATTTTTGTGTAGATTTTGACCTTTCCAATAGGGAGATGACTTCAAAAAGCTTAAAATTTATTCCTCAATCATGTCCAAGCCATCCAAGCACCTAAATCTACAAACACACAAAGAAAGAAAGAGAAATGTTGAATGTTTGGGAATAGGGATTTGCCTTGGTCAAACCCCTTTTAGGTAATTAAACCAAATGAAGAAATAATATAAAGCATGAACATGAAATGAAGGAATTAGAAAATTTCCATGATGATTTATCTTGAATTTCTACAACAATGGATGAACAATCTGCCCTTGAATGCCTTAGAAGTGGTCTTGATGACTTAGAAAGCTAAAACCCTAGCTTGCTTGACTTAAGAGAGGTAAAGAATGATAAATGAATGATGAACGGGTTGTTAGGTGGATGATTGGGTGAAATGAGAGGAAAAACCCTATATTTATAAATGATTATGAAAAATTTCTTGAAAATACCACATCATAGGGTAACCTCAAGGTTTAGAAAATAATATCCTACCAGATTTTTGAGATAATTTTGATTTTTTAGCTAAGTGGGACTAAGTCGACCCTAGCAGTGACTTGGTCCCACTAGGGAAATTTAATTGGGTGTTGGGAATTAAATTGTATTAAATTATGTTTAATGAGATTATTCTCAAAAATACACTTAAGTAGAACGCCTATAAGTGTATAAAGGGGTTATTTAAACATAAGAAAGGGTTGAATTATTGATGACAAGCGTAGTAGATTTAATATGCTAAGTTAAGGAAGACACTGCCAGTTGGGCAAGCACCATAACATCTAGCAAAGGAATCACTCCAAGTCAAAGGAGGCCGACAATAGAAGATTCTTCATGCAACTAAATTTAACCACCTTGTAGTGGAATTTAATGATCAAGCATGCACGGGCGTTACTGTTGAGCTGAATCTACATTTGGACCTGCATGTCTGACTAGATTTCATGCATGCATAACCGCTATCACTCCATTTTCTCTATTTTCCCTAAATGGCATCCTCCCACTTGTGGAGTTGACTGCCTCATTTAGCTATTAGTATAAATAATGATCTAATGCTCCTTCTTCAGGGGTTGCATGATTTGATATTGTACTTGCACTCTCTAGTTTTCAATAATACAAATACATTACTCTTTTGTACTCAAGGTTCATAGTGAATAAAATAAAGTTCTAAGTTTGAGCATCTAAGTTTTCATTAGTTTTAGAGGATACTTATCTAAGGGGGGCCACTTGGTGAGTAATATGTCTTCTTAGTTTAGCATTAGTTTAGTATTACTTATTGTTTAGTACTTAGTTAGAAATCTGGCACTGACTATTCCTGCAACCACTAGAATTTCATTTTGTGACTGTTCCTACAACCAAAGCAGACAGAGTAGTGTCCTGTTTGTTGCTCAAATTTTTATTCCTATTATGCATTTCAGCTTAGCATAGTCATTGATTGATGTTCAATATTTTTTTCATTCCTTTTCAAGTAGTTTACTTTTAGTATTGTGTGTTCCTTGGTTGTAGAATGAAATGGCTACTTTGAGTTCCTAGTGCACATACTGTGCTGACCCATTTCAAGTTCATGTCCCTGGGTTGACAAGTTAAATGCACCTTCATGATGATTGAAATGGCTATTCAGGGTAGATGTCCAATCTCTAAATCATGGTTGTAAAGGCTTAGTTATTAAGATCATTGTAGGAGGCCAACATTTTTGGTGTCATTGCCGAGGATGGTGTCAAACTAGGGAGTCTTTTGGATTCATTGGTATTTTTTCTTACTATAGAGTTTTTGGAATTTGTTCTTAGTATATCCTCATTTAGGAGGTAATGACCCCCCCTTATTGTTTACCAATTATTTGTGTGAGCTAACTGATAGTGAGTGATGCCTCATGCATAGAGGAAGGAGAAGGGATGCTTATAGGAGATTCCTTCCTAACAATCCTAATCCATTCTAGCTAGTTGACTATCAGAATGTACCAAAAGAAGAAGAGGAAGATCCACACCCCTTTGCTGATGCATATTTTGATCTGACTAGTTCTAAAGTCTCCTCTAAATATAAAAATCAACTTGAGAACCCCTTTGATTTGGAACCACATCAAGCGAGCATGGGTGATGCAAATAGTAACAGACCTAACCAACCAAGTTTTCCTTTCCCCATTGCCCATCAGAATGAAGTTGAAAACATCAAGAACATTCCTACCTCAGCACTCCCAAATTTTTATGGAATTTTCACAAAAGATTCAGATACCTCTTTCTTTGAGTTAGATATACTCTATAGGAGTTATGATTATACTATTGATGCCCATAGACTTAAGCTATTTCCTACCACTTTGAACGAGGTTGCATTAAGATGGTTCATGAGCCTAGGAAGAGATACTATGGAAACTTGAGAAGACATGAAGAAAAAATTCCTTGAGAAATACAAGGAATATGCAAAGGCAGTGACATGAAATGAGGTGACATTTTCAAGATGCAAAAAAAGGAAGATGAGAGCCTGCAAGACTACATTGCAAGGTTTCTATTTTTCCTATAAAAATATCCACACCATACACTTAATGAAGACTCACATAAGTTTCTTTTCCTAAGAGGAATCAATGACAGTTGCACTGATGCCTTGGACCTCATGGGAGGAGGAGATATTTCCCAAGTTCCTTGGGACGATATCAAAAAAATATGTCAGAACTACTCTAGGGCAGCTTCAAAGAAAGGGAGAGCTTACCAATATTCCATGGGTAAGTCAACTACCAGTGGAGTCTCAAGAATGGAGATTACTCATTTGTTGGTAGACTTCAAGCAAGACATTATCAATAATCTAGCTACTCAGCTAGATACACTTCAGGCCAACAAGAAGCAAGGGGAGATATAGGCAATGCTGACAGAGTATTGCCCCCACTGCAGAACAAAATAAGGACTGCAGATGTAAGATGGTAGCTAATTTTGAAAGAAAGTAGGTTCCACCTAAGTACAAGTCTATCCAAATTGAAGAAGACCAAGTCTAATATGATGCACAAAGGAAGCCTTGGGATCCACGACAAGGTACGCCACTAGATCCACTATCCTATTTTGGGCCATATTTTAATTCCTATTCATCTAGTAACCAATTGCAACCTCCATATCCACACAATTATAGAGGATATCCACCACAGCCTTGGAGTAACCCTCCAAATGCTTGGCCCAGTCATTAGAGTTATCCACCCCAGTGGCAGCAACCTCAAGGGAATTGGCAACAGTTTCAAGGGCATTAGAAACCACCTCCAGGAAATTGGCAGCAAGCAAATCAATGGAGAGGAGGACAGCAATGGCCTACTCAAACAACTAGTTACATGCAGCCACCTTCTCATCCCTAGCAGCCTGCTATAATGCCTCCACTTGCTAATCCAAGCTCAAATACACCTAAACCTACTCAACTACCAACTCATCCCACACCCAATCTAAATAACAAACCACAGCAGTAGCTTTCCTACTTTGTTGATACAAATCAATTCCCTGCATATGTTGTGAGTGTAAGTGATATCCACTTGCATTCAAGTACTACTCTACTGGCCCCTTCCAAGCCCATTATCACTAAGCTTCCTATGTAATAGGAAGAGGAGCCTCTAAATTATCGCATTCCACCTAGTGTATCTAAAATTCCTGAACGAGTCCAAGTCAAGCAGACCGAACAAGAGCCACCATTTCCTCAGAGACTAGAATTTTCCAAGAAGAAGGAAGAAAAGGAGGATAAAAATTTTGATATCTTGGATTAGTTGAAGCATATATGTGTCTAGATACCTCTATTTCAAGCCATAAAGGATGTTCCAATCTATGACAAGGTGATCAAGGAGGCATGTCTTAAGAAGCCAGGTAGGAAAAAGGACCCAACTATAGTTCATGTGGTGGGAGGCTAGCTAACATCATGCTAGGAAAAGTGACTATTCCCAAGTATAATGACGTAGGCAGTCTTGTGGTAGTAGTTGTTATAAACGGGGTCCAAGTAAAGAATTCTCTAATTGATTTAGGGGAAATAATAAACATAATGACCAAAGAAATCCTACAACAACTAAATATCGCAAGCATGAGGTCCACTCCTACTATCCTACAGCTTGTTGATAGCTCTACTATTAAGCCTGATAGTGTAGCGGAGGATCTTGTGGTAGTTCTAGACTCCTGGGAGTATCCAGCAGACTTTATGATTCTTTCTCCTAAATCTACACTAGGTGGGTATCCCGTTATTCTTGGAAGGGCATGGTTGGCAACTGTAGATGCATACATTGGATGTTGGTCAGGTGACATGACCATTTCAGATGGGAGAGCACTAAAAAATTTGTTCTTTATCCACCCGCTCAGCCATCTCATGATGAAGATAATCCTATATGGCCACATGTTGGTGAAGAGACTGAGGAAGTTAACTCTGTGGTGCAGCTTATGATGCTAGGTAGAAGCCCTTTCATTCAGCTCCAAGATGGGGATGAAGTATTGGCTAACATCATTCAGAACCATTGTGAAGTGGAGGAAGCATAATCTTCTCATTCTGCTACTCTAGTCAAGACACTTATTCCTGCTCTTCCTGCAACCACTATTCCTACAGAGGTTCTTCCTGCAAATGGTCTTCTTGCAACCATTGTTCCTATAGTCAAACTTCTTGCAGCCACTCTTCTTGCAACCATTATTCCTACAGACAAACTTCCTGCAGCAATAGGTATGTCCCATACATTGCTGCCATATGACCTAAAGGTACCATGTGTTAATGAAGTAGCCACAATAGAGTTAACAACACAAGTACAGGTGTCAGAAGGAAAATATTTGAATGTTAATAGTAAATTGAATGAAGAACAATAGTTGTTATTGGAAAACCTACTAAGGACCCATCAACATGCATTTGCATGGGATTATCATGATATGAAGGGATTGGATCCTAAACTTTATACACAGAGAATTTACATTAGAGATGATTGCACCCTAGTAAGATAGCCACAAAGAATAATTAACCCTAGACTAAGAGAGGTTGTGAAAGGAGAAATGCAGAAATTACTAGATGTAGGATTTATCTACCCCATTTCAAATAGTCAGTGAGTGTCTCCATTAGTGATTGTGCCTAAGAAAGGAGGGAAATGGTGAGTTTTTGTTGATTATAGGGAACTTAATGTTGCCACCAAGAAGGACCACTTTCCTTTACCCTTCATTGATCAATTTTTGGACACACTTGTAGGAAAGCAATACTTTTCTTTTCTCGATGGGTTCAGTGGCTACAACCAGATAAAAATTGCACTAGAGGACCAGGAGAAGACTACATTTACCTATACATGGGGGACCTATGCTTATTTGGTGCTCCCATTTGGCTTATGCAATGCACTTGCAACTTTTTAGAGGGTATTCACTAGCATATTCTCAGACATTTCTCGTGATTGCATGGAAATTTACATGGTTGACTTTACCACTTATGGTGTTGATTTTAATCAAGTGTTGGAAAATATCAAAAGGGTCTTGCAGAGATGTGAAGACCAAAACTCTTTGTTATATAGTAAAAAATGCTTCATGATGATGCAGGAAGGTGTAGTTCTTTGCCACTACATCTCCCATAAGGGAATTCAAGTAGATCCTACAAAGATTGAGGTAATCACAAATCTTCCCACACCTAGAAAACAAAAGGATGTTAGCAGTTTCTTGGGTCATGCAGGATATTATAGGCATTTCATCAAGGATTTTAGCAAGTTAGCAGCACTATTATACACTCTTCTCACTAAAGATACTAAATTTTAGTAGACTAAAGCCTATGACAAGGAATTTTCTAACTTGAAGATAGCTTTGACTCATGCTCCTATACTCAAAGGGCCTAATTGGGATCTTCCTTTCCACATCCATACTGATGCATCAAATTATTCCATAGGAATAGTCTTAGGACAGAAAGGAGTTGTTGAAAACACCATTTACTTTGTCAACAAAAATTTACAAGGATTCAAATTCAATTATATAGTGACAAAAAAAGAAATGTTGGTAGTAATGTATGCACTAAACAAACTCAGATATTACATAGCAGGCTACCAAATATTTATGCACACTGATCATGCAGCCATTAGATATCTCATGAATAAACCTTTGATCATATGTAGATTGGCAAGATGGCTATTGTTGATGCAAGAGTTTGATATAACCATTGTGGATAAGCCAGGGAAGGCCAATGTTGTTGCAAATTTTCTTTCAAGGCTAACTACATCAGAAGAAAATCAACCCATAGATGACTCTTTCCTTGATGAGCATCTATTCTTCATCAGTGTACAAACACCCTAATATATTACTTGGTCATAGGTAGATTTCCTTCTCACTTCTCTCCAAAAGAGAAAAGGGCTCTCATTGAAAAATATTTTCCTTTCTCTTGGATTGTTGGATGTTTGTTTTGTACTGGACCTGACCATGTCATGAGGAGGTGTGTGAGAGAAGATAAGACATATGAAATTTTGCATGCATGTGACAACAAACCATGTGGAGGACACTTTGCAACCAAGAGGACAACAATGAAGGTTTTGAACACAAGATATTACTGACCAACACTCCACAAGGATGCAAGAAGTTATACTAGAAAATATGATAGATGTCAAAGAATGGGAAGACTAACTAGGTTTGATGAGATGCCACTGTGCCCTCAGGTAGTAATCACTCCCTTTGACAAGTGGAGTTTGGATTTTATGGGACCCATTAACCCTTTGTCAAATTGTAAATCTTATATATTGGTATGCACTGATTATGTGACAAAGTGGGTAGAATTTAAGGCCATGAAGCATGCAAGAGATAACAAGGTTGCATAATTTATTTATGAGGATATTTTCACAAGATATGGAGTCCCAAAAGAAATAGTGATTAATCAAGGGGCACAATTCACATCAACCCTTGTTGCAGCACTAGTTAATGAAAGGAAGTCTACTCCTTATCACCCAGGCTAATGGCCAAGTTGAGGTGACCAAAAAAGAGATTGAATCCATTCTAACTAAAACAATAGCTATTCATAGAAAGGATTGGGAAAACAGATTACCAAAAGTTGTTTGGGCCTATAGGACAACCTAGAAAACAACTGCAGGCTTCACCCCATTTGAGTTGTTGTATGGAAAGACAACTATGACGCCAGTTGAATTTAAATATAAGACTCTATAGATTGCAGTAGATTTGGGGATGGATATTTCTGAGGCACAAAGAGAAAGAATCATGCAAGTAAACGGTTTGGATGAGGGGTGAAATCAGAATATTGTGTCTCACTTTTTGCCCAAGATGGACATTTACATCAATATTTTTAACTAAATCTCTGTCTTTTGAGACCTATAGTAGCTAAACCATTAAGAATTTGAAGATGATGTGAACTAGTGATTTTTGGCAATTTGTGTGTAGATTCTAAATATTTTTTTTTTCAAATTTTTTGAAATAAATCATGAATCTTTAAACATTTCCTTTAATAATTGGTTTTAGATAGAAAACAACATTTTTAGAAAGTAATGTTTGTGTCGTACAACATAAATTTTTTTCTATAAAGGAGTAAATTCTAATTTTTGAAATATAGATTCTCAACATTAATATCTAGGGAAAAGATATTTTTTCATAATATTTTGTTGTATATTTTTTTAAAAATTAATTTTTGAAGTCACTGTAACTATAATTTGGACATATGTGTGTATTGTACAACCTAACTTTTTGTGTACATATCAAAATCCAATTTTTATTTTTGGGTGAAACAAGGACATCAATACCTAGGGAATGGGTATTTTTTGAATTTTTTTTACAATTGTTTACTATTTTTCCACCTCTACACAACAAAGAGATTGATGTTTAAAGAGAAACCTATGTTTAGTAAAAATTAAAAATTAAATACATGATAAAATGAAAATATATCAAACCTATACTTGTTTAATACTAGAGGGGTTCTATCCAAGTGGGTTTGATCAAATAGGGTATTATCTATCCCTCTTCAATTAAAACACTTCAGATGGAGCCTATCAAGACTTAAATCATTAGTTTTTTTCTAAAAAAGGTGTTTCAGGAAAAAATCAACACATCCCTAAAGTGAGACACAGTATTGTGGCAGCACCTTGAGATAAGAAGAGCAGCCCTGCAGCATACAAAAGTAGTAAAATATCAGAGAATCAAGTGGCATGAAAAATTAATCAAGGACAAGAAATTCCAACCAGGAGATTGGGCCCTACTCTATGACTCAAGATACCAAGACAATGCGGGAAAATTGCAGACAAGGTAGCTAGGACCATATGAAGTTGTTGAGGTCTTTCCTAATGGAGTTGTTTAGCTTACTACCATTGACCCTGTCAGGTTCAAATTACTTGTCAATGGTCATCGCCTCAGATTATATCACAAGCCAACTTCCAAAGAAGAGTTCCTGTAGAAATTCACCCAACATTTAGCACCCGAGCTTCCTATAGCCGAAGGAAATCGACCTAGTGTCCCTCCTTCTAGCTAATTAAGGTATGTACTCTCTCATAATAAATACTTTCACTTACGTGGAAGTCCATTTCTTCACCCATCCACCCATCCACCAATCCATCACCACCTTTCTCTCTCTTCCATCACTTCATTCCACCTCACCTCACTCCACTTCATCTTCATTAATTGCTCAATTTATTCTGTAAAAGGAGAGCGGTACTTTCTTCGTGATCTTTGTAGCAAATATTCCACACATTTAGGTATGTGCGCATTAATTTCTATCTTTAATCATCTTTTAAGTTCATTCATTTAATCATTGTACATTAGTATAGAAGTTTACATAAAATTTCATCACTCCCTATCAAATCACCACTCCCATCTCGCATGTGTGGACACATGTCCAAATTTAGGTTGGGGGGAGGGGAAAGAAAAAGATGTAAGTATATTGCCCATGTGTCAATTTATGTTAGGCTACATCAGAAAATTTAAAATGAGTTGATTTGAAATTTGAGTGAGAGGATGGCTTGCATGTGTGAAGTGACATTAACTAAAGCTGCCATTTCTTCCCATCATAATTCCCCTTCATCACTCTTTTTCTTTCCATTATTTCCCTTGTCGTAATCTTGAGTTGCAAGCAAAAAGGTGAAGCAAAGAGAAGAAAATTTAGTTGATATTGTCACTAGGAATTTAACAGGTACTACGGGAAAGTGAGATTGATTTTCAGATGAGAATTGTAGGAAAGAATTTGTAGATCATTTGTTTGATTGCAAAAAATTGGAGGTGAGTTAATTCGAATGAACCCATGGTGCATGATGTTTTATTATAGGATGCACAATGCCTGGCCAAATTTAGAAACTGTGGATGGTCAGATTACTTCATGAAGCTGGATGGCTTTGATGAAAGCATTGCCCTTGAATTCACCCAAACATTTTCTAAAGGGAAAGCCACAATAAAATGGTTGGAAGTTGTGGAAACTGAGGAAAGAATTGCAGAGGTCACAGGGTTACCAGCTAATGGAAAAAATTACCCTACCTCCAAAGACACTAGATCAGCAAGGGCCAAATGTACAAAGCCGAATGACCCCCCATTGAGCATTGATAAATAGGGTGCAAAGAGAATGTCTCTGCACAAGCCATGGAAGCAGATAACCATTTATGTTGTCAAACACATCACCTATGAGGGTCGCCAGTCAAATTTTCATTTTGTACACTTCAAGCTTTTGAATCACATGAGGCACGGAAAGAGGATGAATGTGCCTAATGTTCTATACAATCTTCTCTCAATCATGGCGGTCGAGGCCTAAAAAGGTAGGGATAATTATGTTTCCCACCATTGTCTAATTAAATTTTTGGTTGAAAATTCTCTGCATGATGTATCTGCAATAACCTAGGAAGAATTTATAAATGTTGATCAAATTAGACCTAATCACTTGCAACCTAGGGCTTTCCCTCAACCTCTTAGGTCTAGTAGGAGATTGAGCATGGATGAAGCCCCTCTTGGCACTTCAACTTGTGGTGTTTTCTCTTGTGTGAATCCTCCTACAGCAGAAGAAACCATAGAAATTAGTTCTTATGGAATAGAGCACTCAGAAAAAGAAAGTTGTTCCTTTTATTCTGATGATGACATTCCACTTGAAACCCTAATGAAAAATACGGCACAGAAGAGAGAAGTAGAAATGAGAAAAGGGAAGGCTAAAACACAGCCTGTAGAAAGAAAGGTTTCAAGTTCTAAAAAGAGGAAGGCTAACACTATTCATCTTGCAGCCAAAGGAAAGCATGAGAAACCTCCCAGGAAATAAAAACCAACTGGGCCTATGATTGGTACACCTCCATATGAAATCCCTAAGCCTGGTGAGACATCACATGAGGACCCTGAAGCTCCAATGGGGTAGGAGAATGTCGAAGAAGAGGATATATTTGGGAAAGCAGCAAATATAACACTGGTCGATCTTTCCAACATTGCAGAAGAGTTTGAGGAAAATTAGGATTTCCTGCAACAAGAAGTCTTGTAGAAAGATGTCTTGTAGCAACATCTAAAACTAGAGCAAGAGTTCCTATAGCCATAGCAAGAACAAAAACGAGATTCCTTGCAGCAAGAAGACAAAGAAGAAATAGTACCCCTACAACCAGAGATAACTAGACAACCTAAGTCCATGCAAATAGTGCCATATGAGGAGCCACCATCAATAAAAAGATTGGTAGGAATTCATAATCCTCCTAATTTTATAGTACATGCATCAATTTTTAATTTATGGAAAGAAATACAAAGAAGGGAGGAAGAATGGAGAAAGTAAAAACATAAATTGAAGAAGGAAATTCAAAAGAAGGGTGAGGAGATTGAAGATAAAGATGCAAAAATTACCACCCTGAAGTAGAGGGTAGATGATATGGCAGCTTTGGCACCATAGATTTTGGAATGTAGGATCCCTCCAAGGGTCTATGCTCTACTCCTAAAAGAGAAATATCTCTCTTTTAAGCTCTCAAGGATTTACTTAGGTTTGAATCCTTCTATTGACATACCCATTGAATTTTTCAATGCTTATAGGATTGCCTCCACTGAAATGAAGAATTTTCTATGTGATTTTTATTTACATAATTATGTTGTAACTCAAAACCATGATTGGAATCTATTGTTATATGTTGGGGATGTCCAATTGAGGGCATTTATGTCTTGGGTACAAAATGAGATTAGTTGGGGACAACAACGTGGAGCTTATAAGAAACTGGAGTCTGATATCCCTTTGCCCGTTAGAGTTGAATCAAGCAACCCAAGGGATATTTATAGAGAATGGAATATAATACTTCTCAGACCTAGTTATGGCAATAGGATTATGCCCTGGATTGAGGTAGTTTATAGTGAGTATGAGGTAAAGATAGCAGCAAAGGAGGAAACTATGAGAAGATGTTTATCACAAAGATGGAATAGTCTAACTGGTGAGCTGAAGCAGGCTAAACCTCATTCCATCCACAATTATGTTGTAGCACTAAAAAGGATTGATAGGTATATTTAGATTGGGAGAACACAAGGGTGATCTTGGCCTCCCCTAACTTTCCACCCACCCATGCTCATGTGGCCCATGCCAAACATCAAATTCTACCAGTTTGACATTATTGCAAAAAAATAGAGATGGAACATATTTGAGAGATTGGGAGGATTCTTTTGGGATCCTGATTCACACACTGCAGCCACTAATGTTGGGCAGCTATCAGTTGCAAACTTCACAGCTTTGTCCAAGCAAAAGAACAACCCTTCCCCTGCTGGAGGACTAGCAAAACATTAGGTTGGGGGGAGTGATGAGCATAGTTTTTGGTCTAATTTTGGGTAGAATCTATAGTTTATTTGTTGGTAGATGTCATGGACTTTAATGTTAAATGTTAGTATTTTCATAATGTTTCCCTCAAACCATTGACATTGAACTTAATCCTATCTCTACAAGCTTTAATGACATTTGGCATAATATGTGGATTATCTATATTGATTTTCCATGTGGTTAATGAATGTTCCTTAAGTTGGTTAAAGATGTGCAGTTATTATGCATACTGGCTTTACCATGCAAATTTAATATGCTAAGTTAAGGATGACACCGCCAGCTGGGCATGCACCATAATGTCCATCAAAGGAATCACTCCAAGTCAAAGGAGGCTAATGGTAGAAGATTCTTCATGTAATTGAATGTAACCACCTTGTAGTGGACTTTAATGATCGAGCATGCAGGGGCATTACTGTTGAGCTGAATTTGCGTTTGGACTTGCATGTCTGGCCAGATTACATGCATGCATAACCACCATTGCTCCATTTTCTTTGTTTTGCCTAAATGGAATCCTCCCACTCATGGATTTGACTGCCTCATTTAGCTGTTAGTATAAATAATGATCTGATTCTCCTTCTTCAAGGGTTGCACGATTTGATATTGTACTTGCACTCTCTAGTTTTCAATAATACAGATACATTACTCTTGTGTACTCATGATTCACAGTGAACAAAATAAAGTTCTGAGTTTGAGCATCTGATTTTTCATTAGTTTTAGAGGATACTTATTCAAGGGGGGCCACTTGGTGAGTAATCTGTCTTCTTAGTTTAGCATTAGTTTAGTATTACTTGTTATTTAGTACTTAGAAATTTGGCACCGACTATTCCTACAACCATTAGAATTTCATTTTGTGACTATTCCTACAGACAGAGTAGTGTCTTGTTTGTTGCTCATATTTTTATTCTTGCTATGCATTTCAGCTTAGCATAGTCATTGATTGATGTTCAGCATGTGTTTCATTTCTTTTCAAGCAATTTACTTTCAGTATTGTGTTTTCCTTAGCTGTAGAATGAAATGGCTACTTTGAGTTCTTAGTGCACATACTATGTTGACCCATTTCAAGTTCACATCCCTGGGTTGACAAGTTAAATGCACCTTCATGATGATTGAAATGGCTATTCAGGTTAGATGTCCATTCTCTGAACCATGGTTGTAAAGGCTTAGTTATTAAGATCATTTTAGGAGGCCAACATGATGGACACATGGACCTTGGCCTAAATAAAAAAGGAATGTTGGAACCCTTATAGCCTCCTAAATTACTAAAGAATCAAGGGTTAGGGTTTGTACCAGTAAAATTGACTACTCGGGGTATCGGGTTACCTTCAAGTGAGGTTGTTAATGCTTCAAATGAGATCAAGACATACAAGGACTCTTGGGATTATTATGTTGATTCCAATTAATATGAATGGGATTCTCTATCTTCACTATCTTCATGGACCTTGAAAAATAATTTGGACAACTTAATGAGCCTCCCCTTGAAGAAAAATTCAATCAAATGCTCACCATTGCTTCCCCGCCAATCCCACCAACTCCTCATCCAAGAGTATCATTGAAAAGAGAAGAATGCATAAAACACTTTTGGGAAACCATTGATTCTACCTCTTGGGAAACTGATGAATCTACTTTCATCTTTACCCTATCTTCCTACACAATGACTCTTGGCAGTACCGATGATGGCTTACCCCTTGTCTACCCTCAACTCATAGATTGGGATCAATAAGAACCACCAAGTTTGGACACTTTCGAGAAGGACAAATCCATTGTTGAGTTCAGGGGACTTCATGAAGGAATACCAAGTGGGGATCATAAGGTTAGATTTTCTATAGAACTCAATTATGTAGCATAATTTGGTGAGGTTGACATGTCCTCTAGTCACAAAAGTGAAAATGACAAAACTAAAAATAAAAATAATAGGTCTTCAAGTGAAAATCGAAAGGCACCTGTTGAACGTGAAAGAGTAAAAATAAAGGACATATCTAGAGGTGATAACCTCTCTGAGGCACCTAAGGATGGAGGACTAGACTATCTCCTAATAGACCAAGAGAGATTACCATTGCTGATAGAATAAACAAAAGAAGTGAACATTGGTACACAAGACAATTCCAAAATCATATAGTTGGTAGCATCTTTGACCATCAAGGAAAAGCCTAAATTTATAACATTATTTTTAGAAAGACAAGTCAATTTCACATGGTCATATGCTAATATGTTTGGATCTTGTATCTCAAACTTTTTTTGCATCACTTGCCACTATTACTAAATGCTAAGCCATATAAACAGAAGTTAAGGAAAATTCACCCCCAGATTGCACTCCTTGTCGAGGTGGAACTAAAGAAACTCTTAGATGTTGGATTCATGCACTCAATTGATGATACAGATTGGATATCAAACCTTGTTCCTATCACCAAACAAAATTTCCAAATTAAAGTATGTACAAATTTTAGAGATCTCAACAAAGCTTGTCCTAATGATGATTTTTCTCTCCCAAACATTGACATCATAGTATACCTTACTGTTGGATATGAAATGCTATCACTTATGGACGGATTCTAGAGTTACAACCAAATAAGAATTGCTACTGAAGATCAGTTGAAGACATCCTTCACATGCACTTGGGGAACTTTCTATTGGAACATCATATCATTTGGGCTTAAAATTTTTGGAGCCACATATCAAAGAGCCATGACTACTATTTTTCATGACTATATGTGTGTACTTATGGAGGATTATGTTGATGATCTCTCAAAATCTCTGGAACGAAGTAGTCATCTAGAAGTTCTAGATAAGATTTTCACATGACTTGAAAAGTACCAACTCAGGATAAATCCAAAGAAATGTGTTTTCGGGGTCCAATCAGGAAAATCCCTAGGGTATATTGTCTCTTGTAGAGGAATAGAAGTTGATCCCACCACAGTAAAAGTTATCTTGGACATGCCACCACCAACCATCATTAGTTAGTTGAGAACATTACAAGGAAGACTACAATCAATTTGTAGGTTCATTACTTAGCTAGCAGACAAGATCCATCCATTTCAACATCTGTTATGAAAAGGAATTCCCTTCAACTAGACAGAGAAGTTTCAAGAACCATTCGATCATATCAAGCAATATATTTGACTCCAACAGTTCTTATGCCTCCAATCAATGGAAGAAATTTGATACTATACGTGAGAGCAACTACATCCACACTAGGGGAATTGCTAGCATAGAATGAAAATGATGGCAAAGAATGAGCAATTTATTATATCAGTTAGAAATGAGTTGAACTATAGTCATATTGAATGATCATGTCTAGAAATGGTATTTGTAGCATAGAAATTAAGAAACTACATGCTAAATCATAAGACAAAGCTGATTACCAAAATTGATCCTCTGAAATACCTTCTCAGCAAAGTAGCTCTGATAGGAAGACTGGCTAAATGGGTTATGATCCTAAGTGATTATGACATTTAGTACATTGACCGAAAAGTAATAAAAGGACAAGTGATAGTTGATCAACTTGCAGATGCACCTGTAAAAGTAGATCATCCTCTGATTTCTGATTTCCCAGATGAATCAATCTTTGTAGTAGAAGCACCAACAACATGGAAGTTGTATGTTGGTGGATCTTACACAAGTCATTGTTTAGGAGCTGGTATTTTGTTCATCACACCTCAAGGAGATTCCATTCCCAAGTCATTTTGAATAGCATTTCCATGCACAAACAACATAGCTGAGTACGAAGCACTATTGATAGGACTCCCAATGGAAATAAAATGGAAAATCAAAGATCATCAGGTCTATGATGATTCTCAGTTAGTGATTAAGAAAGTTAATGATGATTATGACACCAAGGATGAGAAATTGATGCCCTACAAGCACATGGTCGATAGTTTTAGACTATACTTTGATACCATTACCTTTGAGAAAATATTGAGAATCTAGAACAAAGTAGCTAACATAATGGCTACAATTGGATCTCTCTTGGACATCCCCAACAAAGCCTCACAATATGAGTTATTGGTAGAACAAATTTTGATCCATGCATTCAATGTCCTCAAAATCGAGCTTGTGTGTGAACTTGTTGGTCTTCACTCACCTTGGTACAAAGACATCTATGCCTATTTGCATGACCAAATTATCCCTGTAGACTTCTCCCTTAACCAACACAAAACCTTTATCCGACAAGCATCTAAATATGCCATCATCAGAGATACTCTTTATCGTCGTAGCCTAGATAGTACCTTCCTTCAATGTCTCAGCTCAAATGAAGCACAAACGGCCTTACAAGAGGTACATAACAATATATGTGGAGCTCACTCTACTAGTTCAACCTTAGCGAAAAAGCTAATGAGGATGAGATATTATTATCCTACAATGGAACGCGATGCTTATCACTTTTTGAAGAAATGTCACCAGTGTCAGATTCATGGAGATATTATACATGCACCAACTTAGGATCTATAACCCCTTACTTTGCCATGGCCATTTTCTCAATGGGGACTTGACCTCATAGGAAAGATCCATCCCACCTCTACTAATGGAAATAATTTTATCCCTATTGCTACTAAGTACTTTGATCGAAGCCATCCCACCGACTTACATTATTGGAAAGTAGATAGCCAAGTTCATCTTGAATTATATCATTTCTGCTATGGTATCCTACAGTCCATCATTATAGATAATGGTTGCCCTGTTAAGAACTAGGATGTCTATGAGATTTGTGAAAATTTTCATATCCAACACCACTTTGCTACCCCTTATTGCCCACAAGGTAATGGCCAAGTTGAGGCATCTAATAAGACTATCCTAAAAAATATTAAAGAAGACTATCAATGATGCTAGCCATGACTAGCACCTAAAACTTAATCTTTCTTTATGGTCCTACCGTACTAGTGTGCACACTCCTACAAGAGCCACACAATATTCCCTTGTCTATGTATCTAAAGCCATACTTCATATAGAGGTTGAGTTAGCATCCCTACGAGTCTCTATGCAAGGCTTGATTGATCAAGAAGAATATCGTGTATCCCATCTACATAAGCTAGAGTTATTAGATGAAAAGAGACAGAATACTTTGACAGATCTGCAAGCATATCAGAATCACCTTAGATGTAGCTACAATAAGAAGGTCTGACCTAGAAGCTTTGACATTGGTGACTTAGTCCTGAAATAAAATCTGAAGAATAAAGCAAAATGAGAGAAGCCCAAAAAGTTTGAACCTAATTGGTTGGGCCCTTACATCATCACAAAATCATATGGTTTAGGTGCTTATCAGCTTCCTACTCCTGAATGGGAACCATTGTCTGAACCTGTCAATAGCATGCACCTTCAGAAGTACTCACTTGATTCTTAGAGCATCCCCTTAAAAATTCACAAAATACAAAAATCAAAAAAATAGTCACCCTAATGAAAACCTAGCAAATAGGAGTCTTGGTGACAACAAAAAAATCAAAAAATCAAAAAAATCAAAAAAATAGTAAAGATAAATAACTCGTCCAAAGTGAAAACCACTTCGATGACACTTTGGATAAGTATCATGGTGAAAACCTAGGAAATAGGTGCCATGTGTAGTCAGTCTATGCTCCTTTGTCTACTATCACTCCATTGGGTCTTCCATCCTTTTCTCATCCCTTTGCACACATCCTTTATCCATAATAAAGATTTGGCATCCTTTCCATGGCTTGAGAACCACTGATATTTAGTATCCTGATCATCCTTCACATTCGTCTGCTACTTCCCCTCACGCATAATAAATTGGTCATGTACCTGACTAGGGGAAATTCCTTGACTTATGTCTTCATGGGATCCAAAAAAAAGGTATCAACCTTTTAAAACATCAAAATCCAAAAAAATTATAAAACGTCAAAAATCCAAAAAAATCATAAAACATCAAAAATAAAAATAAAAATCATAAAACATCAAAAATCCAAAAAATCATAAAACATCAAAAATCCAAAAAAATCGTAAAATATCAAAATCCAAAAAAAAAATCATAAAACCTTCAAAAATCCAAAAACATTAGAAAACATCAAAAACTTCCAAAACAAAGTCAGAGTTAGAGTCTAAGTCTAGGTCAGTTCATGTTAGAGTAGTTGAACTACGTTGTCTCTGCGCATTTGTTATGTAGGCTTGAGGCTCATCTTAAATGAGCCCCTGAGACATTAGGTCAATCCTTTTAGGTTGTCCAAATAAAATCATGAATCTATCTTTTGTCAATTAAGGAAAAGCCAAGTTGTGTTGAGCTACAAGGTCTTTGCATGTATAAAGTAGGCAAGGCCATCAATCGATGAGCCCCTAAGGCCACCTAGGTCAGTCCTTTAGGGTTTCTCGAGTCTAGTCTTGTTCCTAGTCCACAAGCAATCATCATCCAAACCAAATCATGAATCAACAGGAAAACATAACCAACAAAATCTTTCATTTTCAATCAATCAATCATCTCATTGTCAGTCAATTAATCAAGTCATTGGTCTTGTATCGAAATGGGGCA
Source organism: Sequoia sempervirens (assembly GCA_007258455.2). Lineage (NCBI taxonomy): Eukaryota > Viridiplantae > Streptophyta > Pinopsida > Cupressales > Cupressaceae > Sequoia > Sequoia sempervirens. The sequence goes on along the minus strand of VDFB02000015.1, from coordinate 480,838,702 downwards.
TTATGTCATTTGTCTCATTCAGTCCTATCTCTTTTCTTTTATTAGGTTGCATCCTTTCTGAGATTAGAATTTTTCTTCGGTCATTTTGTTCATTCACCTTAGGCAAGATGCGTCTTTCTTGCAATTAGGTTCTTTATCAACAATGGTCACTCGGTCAACTTAATCAGATGTGTTCCTTGCCTTCAATAGGATATGTCTTTCCTGAAATTAGGTATCATCACATCGCTTGGTCATAACAATCAATCTTTTTCAATCAGTCAATCTTGTCATCTTGGCCAATTAATCTTTCCTTAATCAGGATGTGTCCTTCCTAAAACCAGGAATCATCATTATTAATCAACCTTGTTAACCTTATTAACCAATATTTGTCAAAATCAATCAATCTTGCCTTATTCATGATGTGTCCTTCCTGAAACTAGGTGCAATCAATCAAATCAATCAATCAATCCTTTTACAACTTATCAATTAATTCTTGTTGACTCATCAATCACCTTGGTCATCTTGGTCAACCTAATCAATCATCTCAAACAATCTTATCAACATTATTGGCAAACACTATTCTCTTTGGAAAAAAATTTGTGGGTATGAGTTTGTCTTATCATTTTGATTGGTCTTTAGTCATGTTACTAGTTACCTCAAGGATGTCTTATTAAGGTATTTAGAGGGATGATGATCGATCATGACCTCTTTTCTTTGCTTACTTTTTGTGGTTTATCTTGGAAAAAAGACTAGGATAATTGGGTCCTTAGTATGAGCCAGGGCATTCCTTGTCTTTTGGATTTGTCTTTTTGATTGCTTCTCTCAGAAATGGTCACCTTTCACACCTTGGTCTATGTCATACCATGGTGTTTGTGTTCCATTTTTGACATTTTGATGCCTAATGATGATAAATATAAAATCATGAAAGTTGGTCCCTTTTCATTTCCTATTTAACACTCCATCTTCCTTTCCTTTCCACACTAACTTCCATCTCTTCTATGCTAACATTTCTTCTATTTGCATCTTGACAGAGTCTTGTGGCACAAAAAACATCTTGCATACATAATCATGTTAGATAGCATCATAGAAGGTATTTTCATCATAGGCATCATCATCATATTAAGCTACATATATTTACATAAGAAAACACAAAAATATAGAGATCATCCATATAGAATTAACATTTTTTTGTCATATTAGCATCATCATAGTAGTATTTTATTACATTGTACATTACATCATAGTTCATTTATCACATTGCATAGCATTGCATTACATTATGATAGATTCTGCACATTGCATTTCACATCACATTGCATTCCATACACATTACATCACATCAATAATAATATGACATATCATACTACATGCATCACATTTTGAAATTTCAATCCTCGCATTTTGCATTATCAATATTAATTGCATTTGAAAATTACATCACATTCATAACATTAGGTCATTCCTATTACATTCATCATTCATACATATCATGATAATATAAACATTCATAATCATAAATGCATCACATCATCATATCGCATTGCATTCATCACATTAGGTCATCCATCCTACATTTATTATCCACACATAATCATAAAAGTGTAATCATAAAGCATATTAAACCATCACATAACCATATAGAATGCATCAATAAACATCATAATCATAGCATTAATATCCATAGCATGTCATCATCATAAACATAAAAGAAGAATCATATAATAATGCATATCATCAATTGTCGGCAAAAATCATATCATATATATCACTCAATAAGTGTCATGGGTACAATGTCATGATGTATCATATCTAATAAAAATGGAACTTGTAGGCTTTATAATCAAAAATTAAGTGTCCATATAACATAATGTATAAAAGGAGGCCCTAGCCTAAACTACCCTAATCTCCTATCCCTGGGGCATCCTTTTCCTCCCTATGATGTGACTCTCAGGACCTTTTCTCTATGGTAGGAGGCATGTCATATGGTGTAGCCCATCTAGCATATGAAGTCTCACCCTCAGACCTACTTTGTGTACACCTGCTTTGTGTCCTATTGTGTGACCTACCCCGTGAGCCACTGCCAATCTCTAAAAAGGTGGGCTTCCTCCTCTCTGATGGTACCACTCTCTCATATGGATCTCTATAGTACTGACTGGCTCTACTCACTCTGGAATACTCACACACAACCTCCAGGATAGATCCACTACATGTAGCCACAAATTCAATCATTTGCTAGTCTATCTGCTTTCAGCTGATCACAGCTAGGTATCTCTCAATCTGAAAGGCATCCCTCTTAGCCTTGAGGTCATCCCTCTTTGTAGTCACAGTCCTCAGCTCTACCTCTAAATCTTGCATGTGTGCCCATAGGGAGGCTATCCTTTGATCTGCTTGGACCTCCTCTAGCCCCACCTCGATCCCCATGATAATCCTCTTGCAAAGGACCCTCTCTACCTCATCCATCTCCTCCTCTCTACTACGTCTGGCTCATCCTGTTCCCCCTCTCCCCTTGTCTCAACCTCCATAGCCTCTACTTCTGGTTGTGCTACCTCTAGTGCAATAATCTTTGCATGTTGTTCCCCCTCCTACACTACCACCTCTGTCGTTACTCTCTCCTCCTCCTCTCTGATTAGTGGTATCTATCTAACTGCCTTTCATCCTCCATCCCTCCTCCTCTTGTGACGGTCTCCCCTCATCCTCCTCATCCATCTCCCCCATCTTCTCCCCATCCTCCTCCATCCCCCCATCCACCATATCCTCAACCTCCACCCCTCCAACCCTTGTCACCTCATCGGCCTCTTGGGCCCCTACCTCTACCCTCTACTAGTGTTGGCTATTGTAGATCTGTAAATGGTACTGATCTATTTATCAAGCACCAGGAATCATACTTTGGTGTTGTACCTGCATTGGCATCCCTGATGAGCCTAGTTTTTGGTCCAATTTTGGGTAGAATCTCTAGTTTATTTGTTGGAAGTAGTCATGGACTTTGATGCTAAATGCTGATATTTTCATAATGTTTCCCTCAAACTATAGACATTGGGCTTAATCCTATTTCTACAAGTTTTAGTGACATCGGCATATTATGTGGAGTATCTATATTGATTTTTCATGTGGTTAATGAATTTTCCTTAAGGTGGTTATAGATATGCAATTATTATGCATATTGACATTGCCATGTAGATTTAATTTGAGGGTGCTAAGTTGAGGAAGACACCACCGGCTAGGCATGCACCGTAACGTCCAGCAACGGAATCACTCAAAGTTCAAAGGAGATCAATGATAGAAGATTCCTCATGAAAACTAAATGTAACCTCCTTGTAGTGGACTTTAATGTTGGTTGAGTAGACGTAGGTGTTACTATTGTGCTAAATTTGCGCTTGGACCTCCATGTTTGACCAGATTCCATGCACATGTAACTATCACCACTCCACTTTCTTTGTTTTCCCTAAATGGCATCCTCTCAGTCATAGAGTTAATTGCCTTGATTAGTTGATAGTATAAATAAAGATATGATGCTCCTTCTTAAAGAGTTGCACGATTTTATATTGTACTTGCACTCTCAAGTTTTTAGTAATACAGATACATTACTCTTTTGTACTCATGATTTACATTGAATAAAATAAAGTTTTGAGTTCAAGCATTTGAGTTCTCATTAGTTTTAGAGGATACTTATCCAAGGGGGCCCACTTTGTGAGTAATTCTTCCTTTAGTTTAGTATTACTTGTTGTTTAGTAACTAGTTAGAAATCTGACATCGACTGTTCCTATAGCTACTAGAATTCCATTCTATGACTGTTCCTGCAACTAAAGTAGACAAAGTAGTGCCCTGTTTGTTGCTCAGATTTTCATTTTTTGTTATGCATTTTAGTCTAATGTAGTTGTTGATTTATGATTGGAATTTATGGTATTCCCTTCTAATCAATTTACTTTTAGTATTGTGTGTTCCTTAGTTGTAGAATGAAAAATGACTACTTTGGGTTCCTTGTGCATATACTATGTTGACCCATTTCAAGTTCACATCACTGGGTTGAAAATTTAAATGCACCTTCATGATGACTGAAATAGCTATCAAGTTAGATGTCCAATCTCTGAATGATGGTTGTAAGGGCTTAGTTATTAAATCATTCTAGGAAGCCAACATTTTTGGAGCCATTGTTGGGGATGGTGTCCAACTAGGGAGTTTTTTTAGTCATTGGTAGTTTTTCTTGTTGTAGTGTTTATGGAAGTATTCTTTGCATACCACTCATTTAGGAAGTAATGAATCCCCTTATTCTTTGCCAATTATTTGTGTGAGTTGGTCGATAGTGGGTGATACTGCATGCATAGAGGAAGGAGAAGGGATGCTTATGGGAGATTCCTTCCTAACAATCCTAATCCATTCTAGCTAGTTGAATATCAGAAAATACCAAGAGAAGAAGAAGAAGATCCACACCCCTTTTCTGATGCATTTCCTGATCTGACTAGCTCTAAAGTCTCCCCTGAAGACCAAAATCGACCTGAGAATCCTTTTGCCTTGGAACTACATCAAGTAGGCATTGGTGATGAAAATAGGAATAGACCTAACCAACCAGCTTTTCCTTTCCCCATTTCCCATTAGAATGAAGTTGACAACATCAAAAACATCTATGCTTCAACACTCCCCAAATTCTATAGACTTGTCACAGAAGATCTTGATACCTTTTTGTTTCAGTTTGACATACTCTGCAAGAGTTATGATTATACCATCGATGCCCATAGGCTTAGGCTATTTCCTACCACTATGAAAGAGGCTGAATTAAGATGGTTCATGAGCCTAGGAAGAGATACTGTGGAAACTTTGGCAGACATGAAGACAAAATTCCTTGAGAAATACAAGGAATATTGCAAGGGTAGCGACATGAGAGGAGGTGACATTTTCAGGATGTAGCAAAAGGAAGATGAGAGCCTAGAAGATTATACTGCAAGGTTTTTGTTTTTCCTACAAACATATCCACACCATACATTCAATGAAGACTCAAAAAAGTTGCTTTTCCTAAAAGGAATCAATGATAGCTGCACTGATTCCTTGGATTTAATGGGAGGAGTAGATATCTCCCAAGTTCCTTGGGAAGATATCAAGAAAATATACCAGAACTACTCTAGGGCAGCTTCAAAGAAAGGAAGAGCTTACCAATCTTCCATTGGTAAGTCAACTACCGTTGGAGTTTCAAGAATGGATATTACTCATTAGCTAGTAGACTTCAAGCAAGACATTATAAATAATCTAGCTACTCAACTAGATACACTTCAAGCCTATATGAAACAAGAGGAGGAAAAGGAAATGTTGATAGAGTATTGCCCCCACTGCAAACAAAAGAAGGACTGTAGATGCAAGATGGTAGCCAATATTAAAGGAAAGAAGATTGCACCTAAGTTTAAACCAATTCCAATTGAAGAAGACCAAGTCTACTATGTTTCACAAAGGAAGCCTTGGGATCCAAGGTAAGGTATGCCACCAGATTTACTATCTTATGTTGGGCCTTATTTTAATTCTTATTCATTTTGTAACCAATGGCAGCCCCCATATCCATCCAGCTATGGAGGATATCTACCATAGCCTTGGAGTAACCCTTCAAATTGTTGGCCCAATCATCAAAACTCTCCACCCCAGTTGCAACAACCTTAGGGGAATTGGCAGCAATTTCAAGGGCATTGGTAGCCACCTCCATAAAATTGGCAGCAAAAAAATCAATAGAGGGGAGGGTAGCAATGGCCTACCCAAACAACCAGTTACATGCAGCCACCTTCTCAACCCCAGTAGCCTTCTATAATTCCTCCACCTACTAATCCAAGCTTAAATACACCTAAACCTACTCAGCTACCAGCTTAGCCCACACCCAATCCAAATAACAAACCATAGTAGCAACCTGCATACTCTACTAATTCAAATCAATTCCCTACATATGTTGTGAGTGTAAGTGACATCCATTTGCATTCAGGAACTATGCTACCAACCCCTTCCAAGACCATTATCACTGAGCTTCTTGTGGAAGAGGAGGAAGCTTTGAATGACCTCATTTATCCAAGATCACCTAAAGATCCTAAACTAGTCCAAGTCAAGTAGACTGAACAAGAACCACCATTTCCACAAAGATTGGAAGTTTTCAAGAAGAAGGAAGAAAAGGAGGATACAAATTTTGACATCTTAGATCAACTAAAGCATATATGTATCTAGATACCTCTATTTTAGGCCATAAAAGATGTTCCAATCTATGGCAACACAATCAAGGAAGCATGCCTCAAGAAGCTAGGTAGGAAAAAGAGAGACCCAACTGTAGTCCATCTGGTGGGACAACTATTTGACATCATGCTTGGAAAAGTAACTATCCCCAAGTATAATGACCTAGCTAGTCTTGTGGTAGCAGTTGTCATAAATGGAATCCAAATTAAGAATGCTCTGATTGATTTAGGGGCAACAATAAATGTGATGACCAAGGACATCCTGCAACAACTAAATGTTGCAAGCATGAGATCTACTCCTACTATCCTATGGCTTGCTGATAGCTCTACTATTAAGCCCGATGGTGTAGTGGAGGATCTTTTGGTAGTTTTAGACTCCCTAGAGTATCTAGTAGACTTTATGATTCTTTCTCCTAAAGCTACACTAGACGAGTATCCCATTATTCTTAGAAGTCCATGGTTAGCAATTGCAAATGCATACATTAGATGTTGATCAGCTGACATGACCATTTTAGATGGGAAGAGCACCAAAAATCTTGTCCTTTATCCTCCTAATTAGCCATCTCATGATAAATATAATCTTGTATTGCCACATGTTGGTGAAGAGGCTGAGGAAGTTAATTCTATGGCACAGCTTATGATGCTAGGGAGAAACTCTTTCATGTAGCTCCAAGATGAGGAAGAAGTATTGGCTAACATCATTCAAAACCATTGTGAAGTCGATGAAGCATCATCTTCTCATTCTTCTACTCTAGTCAAAACACTTTTGCTTGCTCTTCCTACAGCCATTGTCCTTGCAGACGTTCTTCTTGCAGCCACTCTTCTAGTAGAAAGACTTCCTACAACAATAGGTATGTCTCATACATTATTACCATATGAACTAAAGGTACCATTTGTTAATGAAACAACCATGATAGAGTTAACTACACAAGTATAGGTGTCAAAAGGAAAATATCTAAATTTTAATACTAAATTAAGTGAGGAACATGATTTGTTATTGAAAAACTTATTAAGGACCCATCAGCATGTATTTGTGTGGGATTATCATGATACAAATGGATTGGACCCTAAAATTCATACACATAGAATTTACATCAGAGATGATTGCACCCTAGTAAGATAGCCACAAAGAAGAATTAACCCTGCACTAAGAGAAATTGTAAAAGGTGAGTTGTGGAAATTACTAGATGCAGGATTTATCTACCCCATTTCAGATAGCCAGTGGGTGTCTCCATTACTAAGAGTGCCCAAGAAAGGAGGGAAATGGTGAGTTTGTATTTATTACATGGAACTTAATGCTTCCACCAAGAAGGACCACTTTCCCATACCCTTCATTGATCAAATTTTGGACACACTTGCAAGAAAGTGATACTTTTCTTTTCTAGATGGATTCAGCGGCTACAACCATATCCAAATTGCACCAGAGGACCAAGAGAAGACCACATTTACCTATCCATGGGGGACCTATTCCTAATCGGTACTCTCATTTGGCTTATGCAATGCATCTACAACCTTTTAGAGGTTAATCATTAGCATATTTTTAAAAATTTCTCATGATTGCATGGAAATCTATATGGATGACTTTACCACTTATGGTGTTGATTTTAATCAAGCGTTGGAAAATTGTAGAAGATTCCTACAGAGATGTGGAGACCAAAAATTTTCCTTAAATAGTGAAAAGTGCTTCATGATGATGCAGGAAGGTGTAGTTCTTAGCCACTACATCTCCCATAAGGGAATTCAAGTAGATCCTGCAAAGATTGAGGTAATCACAAATTTTCCCACACCTGTAAAATAGAAGGATGCTAGGAGTTTCTTGGGTCATGCAAGATATTATAGGTGTTTCATCAAGGATTTTAGCAAGGTAGCAGCACCATTGTATACCCTTCTCACTAAAGATGTTGAATTCTAGTGGACTGAAGCTTGCGACGAGGAATTTTTTTATTTGAAGGAAACTTTGACTCATGCTCCTGTACTTAAAGGGCCTAATTGGGAACTTCCTTTCCATATCCATACTAATGCATCAGATTATGCCATAGAAGAAATCTTAGGAAAAAAAGGAGTTGTTGAAAATTCCATTTATTTTGTTAGCAAAAATTTACAAGGAGTTGAATTCAATTATATAGTGATAGAGAAAGAAATGTTGGCAGTAATCTATGCATTGAACAAATTCAAACATTACATAATAGGTTACAAAATCTTTGTGCACATTGATCATGCAGCCATTAGATATCTCATGAATAAACCTTTGATCATAGGTAGGTTGGCAAGATGGTTATTGTTAATGCAGGAGTTTGATATAAACATTGTGGATAAGCCAAGGAAGGCCAATGTTGTTGCAGATTTTCTTTCAAGGTTGACTACATTAGAAGACAATTAGCCCATAGATGACTCTTTTCCTAATGAGAATCTATTCTCCCTTAGTCTACAAACACCCTGGTATGCTGACATAGCCAATTATTTGGTCACAAGTAGAGTTCCTTCTCACTTCTCTCCAAAAGAGAAAAGGGAACTCATTGAAAAATATTTTCCTTTCTCCTAGATTGTTGGATGTTTGTTTTATACTGGACCAGACCATGTCATCAGGAGATGTGTGAGAGAAGATTAGACATATGACATTTTTCATGGATGCCACAATGAACCATGTGGAGGAAATTTTGTAGCTAAGAGGACAACAATGAAGATTTTGAACATAGGATATTACTGGCCAACACTCCACAAGGATGCAGGAAGGTATACCAAAAAATATGATAGATGTCAAAGAATGGGTAGACCAACTAGATCTTATGAGATGCCACTTTTTTCTCAAGTAGTAATCACTCCCTTTGACAAGTAGGGATTGGATTTTGTAGGACCCATTGACCCTTCATCAAATGGTAAATCTTATATCTTGGTATCCATTGATTATGTGATAAAGTGGGTAGAAGTTAAGACCATGAATCATGCACTAGATAACAAGGTTGCAAAATTTCTTTATGAAGATATTTTCACAAGATATGGAGTTCTAAGAGAAATAGTTACTGATCAAGGGGCTCAATTCACATCAACCCTTGTTGCAACACTAGTTAATGAGTACAATATAAGGCACGGGAAGTCTACTCCTTATCACCCCCAGGCTAATGGCCAAGTTTAGGTGACCACTAGAGAAATTGAAGCTATTCTAACCAAAATGGTAGCTATTCATAGAAAGGATTGGGAAAACAAATTACCATAAGTTGTTTGGGCCTATAGGACAACCTAGAAAACAACTATAGGCTTCACTCCATTTTATTTGTTGTATGAAAAGATAGCCATGATGCCCATTGAATTTGAATATAAGACTCTTTAGACTGTAGTAGATTTGGGGAAGGATATTTTTCAGGAATAGAGAGAAAGAATCATGCAGCTAAATGCTTTGGATGAGATAAGAATAGCAGCCATGTATCATACAGAGGTAGTGCAAAATCAGAAAATAAAGTGGCATGAAAAAATTATCAAGGATAAGAAATTCTAACTAGGAGATTGGGCCCTGCTCTATGACTCAATATATCAAGACAATGTAGGAAAATTGCAGACAAGGTGGCTAGGACCATATGAAGTCATTGAGGTCTTTCCTAATGGATTTGTTTAGCTTACTACCATTGACCCTGTAAGATTCAAGTTACTTTTCAATGGTCATCACCTTAGATTATATCACAAGCTAGCTTCCAAAGAAGAGTTATTATAGCAATTCACCTAGCGTTCAACACTCGAGCTTCCTGCAGCCGAAGGAAGTGGACCTAGTGTCCCTCCTTCTAGCTAATTAAGGTACGTACTTGTCATAATAAAGACTTCCTCTCTTATGGAAGTCCATTTATTCACCCATCCTCCCATTCACCCATCCATCACCACCTTTCTCTTTGTTCCATCACTTCATTCCACCTCACCTCATTCCACTTCATTTTCATTGATTTCTCAATCTATTCCCTAAAAAAGTGAATGATGCTTTTTCCATGATCTTTGCAACAAATCCTCCACACATTCAAGTATGTGTGCATTAATTCTATCTTTTAATCATCTTTTAAGTACATTCATTTAATTACTGTATGTTAGTATAGATGTTCACATAACATGTCATTATTCCCTATCAAATTACCACTCCCATCTCGCATGTGTGGACACATGTCCAAATTTAGGTTGGGGGGGAAAGAAAAAGATACAAATATATTTCCCATGTGTTAATTTATGCTAGGCTAATCAAAAAATTTAAATGAGTTGATTTGAAATCTAAGTGAGAGGATAGCTCGCATGTGTGAAGTGACACTAACTACAGCTGCCATTTCTTCCCATCATAATTCTCCTTTATCACTCCTTTTCTTTCCATCACTGACTCTTTCTTAATCTTAAGTTGCAAGCAAAAAGGTAAAACAAAAGAAAGGGAAAATCCCGTCGATATTGGCACTGGAAAATTTAGTAGGTATTGCAGGAAGGTGTTTGGCTTTGAGACAAGAATTAAAGGAAGGAAATTTTGTAGTAGATAGTTGATTGTAGACAATGGGAGGAGAGCTAATTTGAAATGAGCCCTCGATTCATTATGTTTTATTGTAGAATTAATGAAAAATAGGGCACAGAAGAGAGTAGTAGAAATGAGAAAAGGAAAGGCCAAAAGAAAGCTGGTAGAAAGAAAAGTGTTGAGTTCTAAGAGGAGGAAGGTTGATGCTGTTCATCCTGTAGCCAAACAAAAATGTGAGAGCCCTCCTAGGAAATCAAGACCAGTTGGGCCAGTGATTGGTATGCCTCCACAGGAAAGCCTTAAGTCTAGATAAATACTACAAGGGGACATAGAAGCTCCAATGGGGCAGGAGAATGTTGAAGAAGAAGACATATTTGAGAGAGTAGCAAACATAACAATGGTTGATCTTGCTAACATTGCAAAAGAATTTGAGGAAAATTAGAATTTCTTGTAGCATGAGCAAGAAGTCCTGCAGCAATAGCTAGAACCAGACCAGGGGTTCTTGCAACCACACCAAGAACAAGAACAAGAGACCCTGCAACAAAAAGTGGGAGAAGAAATAGTACCCCTGCAACCAGAATTGATGGGACAGCCTGAATCCTTGCAGTTAGCATTAATGCCAGAGAATATACTGGTAGGAATTCATAATCCTCTTGATTTTACAATACGTACGCAATTTAGAATTTATGGAAAAAGATACAAAGAAGAGAGGAAGAATTGAAAAAGGAAAAACAAAAATTCAAGAAGGAAATTGAAAAGAGAGATGAAGAAATTGATACAAAGATGCAGAAATTGCCACCTTGAAGAAGAAGGTGGGTGATATGGAAGCCTTGGTACCACATATTTTGGAATGTAGGAACCCTCCAAGGGTCTATGCTCTACATTTGAAGGAGAAATATCTCTCTTTTAAATTAGCAAGGATTGTCTCAAGTTTGAATCCTTCTATTAACACCCCTGTTGAATTTTTCAATGCTTATCGAATTGCTTCCCCTGAAATGAAGAATTTGTTGTGTGAGTTTTATTTACATAATTATATTGTAACTCAAGAACATGATCAGAATCCGTTGTTGTATGTTGGGGATGTCCAATTAAGGGAATTTATGTCTTGGGTACAAAATGAGATTAGTTGGGGATAGCAACATGGGGCTTATAAGCAATTGGAGTCTAACATCCCTCTGCCCATTAGGGCTAAATCAAGAAACCCAAAGGATAATTTTAGGGAATGGCATAGAATGCTTTTCAGACCTAGCTATGGCAATAGGATCATGCCTTGGATTGAGGCAGTCTATAGTGATTATGAGGCAAAGATAGAAACAAGGGAGGAAACCATGAAAAGATACCTTTCACAAAGATGGAACAGCCTAACAGAAGATCTCAAACAGGTTGAGCCTCATTCCATCTAGAACTATGTAGTGGCTCTTAAAAGAACTAACAAATATATTCATAGTGGAAGGACAAAAGGGATATTTTGGCTTCCCCTGACTTCTCAGCCACCCATTCTCATGTGGCATGTGTCAAACTTCAGGTTCTACCAATATGATATTGATGAGGGTGCAACCCGAGACTTAGAAAATAACCCACAAACAAGAGAATAATTTTATTATTCAGAAAATGGAGCTTCTTACATGCAAAGGATCTCAAATCCCTAGGTTCTACAACACATGCAAGTTACAGAAAGCTACAGAATCACCCTTTCGCAATATGCGAGCTTGTCCCCAAAAAGTTACCCAAAAATTAGAAACCCATAAATAGAGCTCCTCTTTAGTTTGGAGCGAAAACAACATTCAAATATGAGTTTAGGTGGTTTGGCACTGAAAAATTACAACTTGAAGTTCAAATTTCAAAAGAACATTTGCAATTGTATCTTCTAGAAAGTGCGCCAACTTCTTGGGGCCATAACTTTTGATCCAGAACTCCAATTCACGAACCGTTTGAACCATTGGAAAGGTCTCGAAGTCAAAATTGCATTTGAAATTTTCTATGCCAATTTCGGCAAGTTTTGAGGCTAATACAGGAACTCTAAGTGCCTCAAATCTAACTCAGAAGATTTTCAGGTGCAAATCTGGGAAACTAAAACTGCAATATCTTTCAACCTAGGAATAGAAAATAAAAACCATAATTTGGGAATTTCATTATGACGAAAAGGGTATCCAAAAATGTAAAAACATCTAAAAATTGAGAAACTTGAAATTTAACTATTTTTGGGTGATGCAAGATTGCCCTTACCCTTTGGATGCTCTGCATCGACACCTAGGGTAATTTGAGTGACCCATCATGTCTCGGATGGTTGCTAAAACCCAACCCGGTCAATCGGCGCCTTAGATAGCGGGGATGAATCTTCCACGGGCCTTCCTCTCCACATTTCCACGGATATTCTTCCTTACTGCACCTATTTTTGGGTACTCCTTCCCTGCGACTATCCAAGATTTGGCTGATCTCACTCCCTTTTTGAGGGTAGGTGCTGAAGTGTCATCTTTGCCCTATTGTTGATGCTTCCTCCATTTCCACCACTTCGTGATACTCTATCAAATCTGAAATGTTGAACATAGCAAATATTTGATTCCATCCGGCAGCTCTACCTCATATGCATTCCCTATAAATCATGCTTCTTCAAAATCTTATAGGGACCAAATTTATTTATCTTCAATTTGTTATAGGTTCCCACAAGAAACCTTTCTTTCCTCAAGTGGACCATTACTTCATCGCCAGTCTGAAACTCCTTATTCCTCCTTTTCTGATCTGCCTTAGCCTTATATTGCATATTCATCTTATTAATGTGTTCTCATACCTTCTCATGTATATTCTTGATGTGCTCTGCAAAATCTTCGGCTTCAACACTTATTTTCTTCTCTTGGTCCATCTTCCTCAATTCTGGAGCTGTTTTGGGGCTACCTCCATACACAATCTGGAACGGTGATCTACCAGTGCTTCTATTGATAGAATTGTTGTAAGAAAATTATGCCTGGCGTAAGATCAAGTCCCATCCCTTGGTTTTATCTCCTACCAAACATCTCAGTAGGTTACCCAGACTCCTGTTAACAACCTCTGTCTGCCCATCTATTTGTGGATGGTGTGCAGAACTGAACTTCAACTCTGTCTTCAGCTTCTTCCACAAGGTCCTCCAAAAGTACCCCACAAATTTGGTATCACGATCTGAAACAATACTCTTTGGCAGACCATGTAGCCTCACCACCTCTTTGAAGAACAAGTCAGCAATGTGGACTGCATCATGGGTCTTCTGACATGGAATGAAATGTGCCATCTTCGAAAACCTATCAACCACCATAAAGACTGAATCATTCCCTTGTTGTGTCCTTGGCAAACCAAGAACAAAGTCCATACTGATATCCTCCCATGGCCTCTCTGGTACAAGTAAGGGTTGATATAAGCCTATATTATGGATCACTCCTTTGTAGCCATCTAACATACCACAACTTTAGCCTGAAACTTCTTCACATCCTGTGACAGAAACAGAATAATATTAATGCTGGATTGATAGCTGGCAATGGTCTTATCCCGACCAAAATGTCCTGCCATTCCTCCACTATGCTTCTCCTTTATCAGGTTCTCCCTCATGGAACTCCTTGGGATACATAATTGACTTCCCTTAAATAACATGCCATCCTGGATTATGAAATCCAGCCACCTTGTCATGTCCACTATAATAGGTTCCTTGCAAGCTTTCCAAGCCTCTTCAAAATCAGGATCTTCTACGTATAGTGTCTTAAGTTCATTGAACCAGACCACTTCAATCTGCATTTTTTTCATCAATGTATGCCTCCTACTTAAGGCATCTGCAACCCTATTTGACTTCCCACTCCTATGTTTCAAAACAAAGGTATAACTCTGCAAAAAATATACCTATTTCATATGCCTCTGATTTAATTTTTCCTGACTATTTAGGTACTGCAAGGCCTGATGATTAGTATATAGAACAAATTCCTTCCGCAACAAATAATGTCTCCATATATTTAATGCTTGAACTATTGTATAAAATTCCTGATCATATACAAAATACTTTCTCTTGGCATCATTTAACTTTTCACTGAAATAGGCAATGGGCTTACCTTCTTGGCTCAACACTGCTCCAATGGCACAACCACTGGCATCACAATCCACCTGAAACACCTTGTTGAAATCTGGGAGGGCTAGAATAGGTTGCTCTATTACCTTCTACTTCAACAGTTCAAAACTCTTTTCATGTGATTGCTCCCACTTGAATTCTTTTCTATCCCCTCTCATTGTTTGAGTTAGAGGTCTACAAATACCCTCTTGAAGTTTCATGAACTTTCTATAAAAACTAGCCAAACATGGAAGATCTCACACGGGTAGCAATTCAGGTTGGGCTTGAGATAGCCTTCACCTTCTCTAGGTCCATCTTGAGACCCTTCTAGGACAACAAACCCCAAATTTACACTGCTCCCTCTTCACAAAATTGTACTTCCTCAGTTAATCAACAATTTCTCTTCTCTTAACTTCTCCAAAGGCTCTCGAATATACATGGATGCTCATCCAACATCTGAAATCAAATATCATCTAAATACACAATAAAAACTAAAACTTCCCAAAATTCTTTTAATTTACCTCATTCATGAGCGCATGAATGTGCTTTCGATTCCATTAGTTTGGCCCATAGGGCATGACTAACCACTCATACAGACCCTCTTTGGTCTTGAAGGAAGTCTTCTATTCATCTCCCTCTCAAATCTGGATCTGGTGATATCCACTCTTTAGATCAATCTTTGTGAAGTACTAAGCTCCACTCAAATAGTCCATCAGGTCATCCATCCTTGGTGGAAATCTGGCTTGATTGGTATGCACGATTATGGCTTTCGGGGAATTTGTACATCCTCCACTCCCATCCTTCTTTGGTGCTGAGTATAGGTGCGCACATGGTTTCAAGCTCTCGAGTATCAAACCCTTTCTCAAGCTCTTGAACTTGTCACACGTTCCAGCTCCTCATTTTCTGCTGGAGTCATTCTATGAGCTACCTTATTTGGAAAACTGGCTCCAGGAATCAAGTCAATCTGATGACTGATCTTCATTATTGGTGGTAAACCCTCAGGTACATTTTCAGAAACAATATCCTGAAACTCATCCAACATCCCAGAAACTTCTTCTAGAACCTTCTCACTATCCTCGTTACTCACTCTAGGAATCAATGCATAACACACACGCTCATGCTTCATACCTTCTAAAAAATTTCTTCCATCTACATAACAAATTCTAGCACTACTGCATACCTTTTCTTCGGTCTCCTTCAGGGGTTTCAACTTGTGATGAACCCCATCCTTTTTCAAGGAATAATTGTTTGCATGACCATCATGTACAGCTCGCCTATTGAACTTCCATGGCCTCCCCAACAACATGTGACATTCATCCACAGGGATGGTATCACAGAGTACCTCATCATGGTAGCTCCCGATCTTAAACTTTACTAAGCACTGCTCATTGACCAAAACTTTGTGGTCTTTCTGCAACCAGGAAATCCGATACGGATGCGGGTGCCTTTCCCTCTTTAGCTTCAACTTTGTGATCATCTCTTCTAACACCAGATTATTGGTGCTCCCACCGTCAATAATGACATAACAACATTTTCCTTCACACTTGCACCTTGTGCAAAATAGATTCTTCCTCTGTTCTGGTTCTTTTTCCTCAGTCACCAGGGCTCTCCTAATCAATAGGGCTTCTCCCCTTTTAGCATCATCTTAATGTTCAAATTGGACCTCCTCATCTGCATGTGCAACCCTTCCACGACCTTCTGGCCTTTTGTCTGCCCTTCCTTGGTGTTGTGGACATTCATAGGCTCGATGCCCTTCTTCACCACACTGGAAACATGTTTCTTTGAAACCACCTCTTCCAGATCCTTGTCCATATCTCCCTCATCCTCTACCTCTTTGATCACCACTATTTTGATCACGAGGGCAGTAGAAGTTGTCATTCATTTGGCTTCAACTGATACCCACATCTTCACTTTTCTTTTCATCATCATTTCGGCTTCATGAAGGTCTTCCACTTCCCCTTCCACTTTGACCTCCTCGTCCTTTTTGCTTGCCATCAAATCTTTTGTTCAGCTTCTCTTCCACCTTCAGAGCAAACTGATACACATCCTCAATGGTGGCCATTCTAACTAGGCTTAACTCCTCCTGAATGCTTGGTTGTAACCCATTAAGATATCAGGCTACCTTCTCCTTATTGGCCTCTATGTGACCTATTCTGATGATTATCTTATGAAAATATTTAGTATATTCTTTCACAAATCTGCTTCCTTGCTTCAACCCTTGCAATTTCTTCAACATATCTAACTCGTAGTCCACTGGTATGAACTGCTTCTTCAGTTTCTCTACCATGTGATCCCATCTGGTGATCTTTCCTTTTCCTCTTTGATTTATTTCCAACTGGACCTCTTTCCACCAAATACTGGCATAGCCCTTCAACTTCTTTTTTGCAAACTTAACCTGATCTGGGTCCTCTATTTCCTCATACTCAAAATATTCTTCTAGCTCGTTGATCCAATCAATCAACTCTTTCGGGTTCAGACTTCCAGAATAACTAGGGACTTCTGCTCTAGGTCTTTTCCTGATCTTCAATATGGCCCTTATTAGCCTCATTTGGTCTTGATCAATTGCTTCTTCTTCCTCTTCTACATTTGAACCTTCTTCCTCTCCTTCATCCTCACTTTCCTCCCTTGGGTTTAACCCTCTTCTCAACTACTCTTGTAATGTGTCAGTCTGTCTCTGGAGGGCTGCCAGTGCATCTCTTCCACCAGCATTTCTGCCGCCTCGACCACCTATGGCACCACCATGCCTACTAGGCATCACTCTTTGAGGCATATTTCTTGACCTTGACCCACAACCACAGTCTTGGTGCGAACTACCTCACAATTGGCAATATGTCCACATGCTCAAGAAAACCCGCTCTAATACCACTTGATGAGGGCACAGCCCGAGAATTAGAAAATAACCCACAAATAAGAGAATAATTTTATTATTCATAAAATGGAGCTTCTTACATGTAGAGGATCTCAAATCCCCAGGTTCTACAACACATGCAAGTTATAGAAAGCTACAGAATCACCCTTTTGTAATATGCGAGCTTGTCCCCAAAAAGTTACCCAAAAATTAGAAACCTGCCCATAAATAGAGCTCCTCTTTAGTTTGAAGCCAAAACAAAATTCAAATTTGAGTTTAGGCATTTTGGCGCCGAAAAATTACAAATTGAAGTTCAAATTTCAAAAGAACATTTGCAATTGTATATTCTAGAAAGTGCGCCAACTTCTCGGGGCCATAACTTTTGATCCGAGACTTCGATTCGTGAACCGTTTGAACCGTTGGAAAGGTCTCAAAGTCAAAAACACACTTGAAATCCACTACACCAATCTCGGAAAGTTTTGGGGCTGATATGCAAACTCTAACTGCCTCAAATCTAACTCGGAAGATTTTTCAGGTGCAAATCTGGGAAACTAAAACTGCAATATCTTTCAACCCAAGAATAGAAAATAAAAACTATAATTTGGGAATTTCATTATGAAGAAAAGGGTATCCAAAAATGTAAAAACATCTAAAACTGAGAAACTTGAAATTTAACTATTTTTGGGTGATACAAGATTGCCCTTACACCACTGGATGCTCCTACATCAGATATTGTTGTAGAGAGATAGAGATGGAGAAAATTGGACAGATTGGGAGGATTCTATTGGGATCATAATTCATGCACAACACACTCTAATGTGGGACAACTATCAGTTACAAATTTTAGAGCTTTGACCAAACAGAAGAACAACCCTTCCCCTATTGGAGGACTAGCAAAATGTTAGGTTGGGGGAGTGATGAACCTAGTTTTTGGTCCAATTTTGGGTAGAATCTATAGTTTATTTACTGTTAGTTGTCATGCACTTTGATGCTAAATGTTGATATTTTCATAATGTTTCCCCCAAACCATAGACATTGGGCTGAATCCTATTTTTGCAAGTTTTAATGACATTGGCATATTATGTGGATTATCTATATTGATTTTGCATGTGGTTAATGAATGTTCCTTAAGGTGGTTATAGATATGAAGTTATTATGCATACTGACATTGCCATGTAGATTTAAATTGATGATGCTAAGTTGAGTAAGACACCACTAGTTGGACATGCACTGTAACGACCAGCAAAGGAATTGCTCAAAGGTCAAAGGAGGTCAATGGCAGAAGATTCTTCATGCAAACCAAATGTAACCACCTTGTAGTGGACTTTAGTGTTGGTTAAGTAGATGTGGGCATTACTGTTGTGTTAAATCTATGTTTGGACCTACAAGTCTGACTAGATTCCATGCACGCATAACTGTCGCCACTCCACTTTCTTTATTTTCCCTAAATGTTGTCCTCCCAGTTGTGGAGTTGTCTTCCTTGATTATTTGATAGTATAATTAAATATTTGATGCTCCTTCTTAAAGAGTTGCATGATTTGAAGTTGTACTTGCACTCTCGAGTTTTCAATAATACGGATACATTACTCTTTTGTAATCATGATTTATAGTGAATAAAATAAAGTTCTTAGTTCGAGCATCTGAGTTCTCATTAGTTTTAGAGGATACTTATCCAAGGGGGGCCACTTGGTGAGTAATCCATCCTTTAGTTTATTATTAGTTTAGTATTACTTTTTGTTTAGTAATTAGTTAGAAATCTAGCACCGACTGTTCCTACAGCCACTAGAATTCCATTTTGTGACTATTCATGCAATCAAAGCAAATAGAGTGGTGCCATGTTTGTTGCTTAGATTTTCATTTATGTTATACATTTTAGTTTTATGTAGTTGTTGATTGATGATTGGAATTTATGTTATTCCCTTCTAATCAATTTACTTTTAGTATTGTGTGTTCCTTAGCTATAGAATGAAAAATGACTACTTTGGGTTCCTAGTGCACATACTATGCTAACCCATTTCAATTTCATGTCCCTGGGTTGACAAGTTAAATGCACCTTCATGATGATTGAAATAGCTATTCAGGTTAGATGTCCAATCTCTAAATCATGGTTGTAAGGGCTTAGTTATCAAATCATTGTAGGAGGCCACCAATCCCCTCCTCTCCACTCCCAATCTAATGTCTGAAGGGTATCTATCTCCTACTCTGTTGTGGTCACAATAGTCTGAGTCCCCCATGGATGCACCTCTTGGGAGGGTTGTGCAAACTCCGTCATACCAACTTGAATACTCTGCTTCTCCCTAAACTATTATCTAACCCTCTTTAGAAGATACATCTCGATGATATGTTGGGCCTACACTATGTGCCTGATAAGATATCTAGGTTTTCAACAACATGGCATGTGATCATCCTTATCAATCCTCAAATCACAAGTTTTGTATGGCCTCCAA